>WELA01003960.1:188267-215320 GCA_009602735.1 Mesotaenium endlicherianum
TCTCTCTCTCTCTCTCTCTCTCTCTCTCTCTCTCTCTCTCTCTCTCTCTCTCTCTCTCTCTCTCTCTCTCTCTCTCTCGGCTTGTACCATCGGTGGGCACTTAAATGGGCTGCGCGTGCCACGTGGGCACGGGCCACGGCGGGGGTGTGGGCATGAGTGTCATGGGGTGTCTCTGTGTGTGTGTGTGGGTCATTCAGAACATTAAATGGGCTTGTTTGCAGAGTAGGTAGCTTGCCTTACAGGAGGCGCACACACGCATTTATACATACATCTAGAGAGAGAAGAGCGTGCAGCCCATTGATAGGCAACCTCAAACCTTTTCACGTGCGGGCTGCAGAGGAGGAGGTAGCATCAGACGAGCAGAAGGAGAGCCCCGGTACACAGGAGAGGGAGAAGAGCAGCAACCCCCCTGTCATCTCAGACACCCCAGAGTACACCAACTCTTCTTCCGACGGCGCCGCCACTGTTGCGACCAGCGCTGGTGCCACCACGTCGTCGGGGGATCCATCCGAGCTCTCCCTCATGGTGAGATACCTGGCCATGGCAGAAGCAGCAGCAGCCGCAGCAGCTGCAGTGGCAACGGGCGAGAGGCCTCAGAGCGTGCCAAGTGTGCAGGCGGGCACAGGATCAGAAACGGACGACACCTCTCTTGCACAGAGGCATGCGGGCTCTGAGAGCTCGCCAGGCGGCAGTAGCGCGTGGGCCGTGCCTTCCCCCTCTACTGCCGGGGAAGCCTCGCAGCAATCTTCGTCGTCACTCGAACACGAAGAGGAGCGGTTCCACATGCCTGCACCGGAGATGGCAAGGTCGACGACGACAACGACGAGGCACCAGCACCGCTGCCAGGTGGCAGCCCCTGGGGGAGATGCAGGCTCGGGGTCCAACAGGCTCATGCGGGTGCGCGCCGTCAGCGACCCCAGCGGCAGAGGCAGCCTCTCGCCAGACACAGAGCTGCAGAGGCGAGCGTGGGCGGCACGCCGCTCGGGGAACCTGGAGGTGGGAGCGAGGGCGGGGGCCGCGCCGAAGCTGAGGGAGAGGGAGAGGGAGAGGGAGAGCGAGGAGCGGCTGCTGGAGGGCACGGTGCTGCGCTGGCTTGCGGGCGACACGCTGTGGCCGCAGCCTGTGGTGCTTATGCGCAAGGCGGCCGCCACTGCCACCACCACTGCCACCACTACTGCGGCTGCCCTGAGTCGCGAGGCCTCTCTCAGTCACCTGTGGGCAGAGGCTGATGCAGCAGCAGCCGTCACTGTCGCCGCCGCCGCCGCAACGGGCTAGACTGCTGCAGCTCATGTTGGAAAACCCTATAAAGAAGAGATGTCTGCCACTGCTTGCGGGCCACAGTGGGGCTGCTGTTGTGGCGGCACAGCAACAGCAGCAGCAGCAGGCGAGGCGGCAGCTCATAATGTGCATGATGAGAAACCCTAAAATAAAGAGCTCTACTACTGCCTGCATGCTCAGGTGGGGGAGAGGTGGATGACATTTCCCCTCCCTCCAGCGCCCCTTATGCAGCGCCACAGCTGGATGTGAGAACAAGTGTTTGACTCATCCATTGGTGGCAAAATAAGGGTAGCTTGCTTAAGACACTATGAACTACATGCTTTTGATTCCAGTAACCAGTTGGCATGCAGTCCCACTTTAACTTCAAACTGCAGAGAAAGAGCATAGCACTATAAGCAATAAACTAGTGCCGACACTCTCTGTCTCCACATAGTGGCTGCTTCCAATCACTCTCATCAATTTCCTTCTGAAGGATAAGCATATACTCTGGCAACAGGCTTATTGCCAATTAATTAAAGACTTGCACGGTCCACATAGGATCATGTAGACCGTTACTCATACATGGCACTAATGTTTAGAGGGCAAATGTTTGTATCCAGGTAGTGCATATATACTCATACCATGACAGACGTTTATGGGCTCAACTGATTGTAAGCCACGTGGTATACAACATGTGGTTACTCAAATCCCAGCATGTTCACCCGTGTAAGATGTAAGGACAAGGTATGATTAAAAGTATAGAAGAATCTACAACGAAGTCGATTTTGGCCCTTTACTTAACGCGAAAATAAACACGGAAAACTCATTATAGGATACACATTTCAGGACTTCATATCGTGGTAACTTCCAAGGTGTTTGAAATCGACTTGCAGTTGAATGCACCGTTGTTTCGAAGCACACTACATCAGTCGATGTTAATACCGATCACTTGATGTATATACCACTCCCTTTATTTAACACATAAAAACAACACACCATGCTTCAAAGGTCGGCAGGAAATCATATATCGCTTTCTGAGTCCAGGTTCGCTTTAACAATTAGAATGTAAGATGAATGAATACGCTGCAGCAATAATGACTTCCAGTGATGATTATTACATGGCAATGATGTCAATTTAATTCCCTAGACTTAGTGACTGGAGATGCTAAATGACCGTAAACTATGTGCAACCGACAATTAGTCCCACTAAAAAACAGCAGTACACTTTTCTTACACAAAGAACTTGCATCATGGCAGCTTCCCAAGAAGAGTAAGTCCATTGTATGACTTCATGGGTGGTGACCATGGATATAAAAGAGCTATACCAGGTGCTACCCGGCAGATTTTTCCACTGCTTATACATGTCAGTGATGTCGTCCGCTTAGTCCACGGTCTGGGCGGGTCATGGCTGGTCATAACCATGGTCAACACTGGTTATCAGCAGTCATTACGGGTGTCAACGGGTGTTCTCTGGTGTTCTCTCTCAAAGCATCTCAAACAATCTCAAAGCCACTCAAAGCCAGCTCAAAGCCACTCAAAGCTGCTCAAAGCAGCTGCTCAAAGCTGTCTTGAAGTCTTCAGCGTAATTTGACCTGGACATGACCTGGATGCTTTCATCATGCTTACATCCACTTTCATTCGTCCTCTCATCCAGGCGAGCAAAGGGGAGCAAATTGAAGTCGCTCGAGTTGCCGCGTGGATCCAGTTAATCCAACTCGACACAGGCTGTTGAGAAAGGACAAGGCATAAGCAGAAAATCTATGACGAGTTGCCGTCCGGTCACTTATCTAACTTTGACAATTTAGATGGTCAGATATGGCCGACCTTCTGTGGTCAGGCGCCGAGCAATAGACGTTCTTTCATGCTCTTGCGTCACGAGCAACCAGTAATAGACCACGTCACTTTGTACAAGACCGAGTCGACGTGCAGAGATTTCAACTAGGCAGTAATTTGCAGTAGCCTGCAGTAATTTGAGTAAATGGTGACACTGATTAGTATCTATCTTATATTCGAATTCTCGATATTTAATCTTTCAGTACAACTTTTGGTACGGGAAGATCAAAGCTTCTATCGCCCTAGCTGCTCTCAAGTGCAGCAGCCTGGTCGGCATCGTCCTAAAAAGCATCCCCAAGTGTCCCCAAGCGTCCCCAAGGCCCCGGAAAGTTGCTCGATCGCTACCGTATCCATTCGACTGGCCATTCGCAATGTCCAGCCTTAGAATCTGAAAAGGGCAACCTTTCGTACGGGTGCGTTATCATTCTTATCTTCTCACATCTTTAGGGTTTTCATGTCATCTTAACTAACAAGTGACGTCTTGTAAGTGGGGGAAAGTTGTTGTACGTGGTTATCACGGGGTTGTAGATTAGCCATATTGAGGGTTGTAATAGAGGTTGCCCCTGCTGGGGCTTGGAGTATGGTTAGTAGTGCATCTCCTACTAATAAGTGGATGAATTTCTTGAACATGGACGGATTTGCAATTTTACCCGGTTTAGACGATGCAAACTATCCATCGTTTGCAGATTGGCCGAACCTGGGTGTAGAGCAGGCAGAATGCAGGTAAGATTACCCTTGTACTGAACCATCCAGATATCGCTAGATGTTATTATAGGCTTATCTGCTGTTTTATACGCGAAGGGTACTGATCCCTAATGCGCTTCTTCTGGGTACCCGTGGGTTATAGTGTGGAGGCAGGTGCTGAAAAAACTGAAGCTGTAGAGGAGAAAGAAACATCTGGTTCAAAGAAGAGGTAGTCATACTACCTTAGTCACAACAAACCTCTGTGAGCATGGTATACATGATGTGCATGTTCATGATGTTCAAGTGATTTATCTGGGAGTATGATGTGGGTTCTGGCTTTGCAGTCATGCACATGTCTTATCCTTTGCTTGCCCTAAAAACTCATGATATCTTTACACCACTGAGGTTCTGGCCGGACGTGGTGGGTAGGTTTGGAGTGTGGGTAAGCTGTTATCTGGTGAACATTGTTTTGATAGTCTTGTACAGATGGCTATATTGCTGTAGTTGCTTGGGGATGAATATTACGGGCTCTATCTTGATCCTCACCCTTCCTTAAAGTCCATCATCCTGAACTTTGTCAGTTGAGCGTCTTCTCTGACTGCTGTGCTTGTGTTTGTTATGCATAAAAGGAGTGCAGTGTCTATGTTCTCATGCTGCGGAACAAGTAGCTGCGTATAGCGTACCTATTTGTCCGTCTCGTTCCACATCACTTGTAATTTGAGCAGTTGTGACTCTGATGCTAGTCGTTCCATCAAGCATTTTGTGGACATACACGTAATTAAAATTATATCGTGTGAAAAGAAACTGACTGTTGTCTAGGTTGCAGATGTCCTTTTTCATTCTCCAACTGGCACCTTCCTGACTCACACTCGCTGTGATCAAGCAGGGCTCGGGAGGAGTGCTTGAAGGACAGTGCTGGCAATAAAGCTAACCGAGAGAAGCAACGTAGGGATCGACTCAATGAGAGGTACGCTCTTTTGGTGTCTAAATATTGTGTGTGGAGGCTTTTTTGCACGCCCCGTTGTGCAATCAGTGAAGGGTAGTTGCGATAGTTGTCTTAGTGAAGCATGCGGTATGTAAATGGTAGGATTATTAGGTCACTAATGTAATAGCATGACGCTGTCAGAATCATTCTTGGCTGCTTGTCTAAAGCATGTTGTGTGGCACGAGGTTGGGATGACAGGTTCATTGAACTTGCTGTCGCCCTAGAGCCAGGCAGGCCACCTAAGACAGACAAGGCTACAATACTTTGCGATGCTGTGAGAATCATAGCCCAGCTGCGAACAGAGTCTCAGCAGTTGAAGGATGGAACCCAGCACTTGCGTGAGCAGATTAAGGAACTTAAGGTACGTTTCTCTTCTAGAGTTGCACCGTTCCTGGGGGCCACAAATAAATGGGTTTCTCTAATTTAATGCTTGGGCGTCATGCGATATGTGTGGCGCGTACTGTTTTTCTAAGTTTGCTGGTTTATATGGGAGCACGTTGTGTACCTATTGCCTAGGAATTTACTCTTGTGGAGCCTGGTCAAAACATGGTAGTGTTGACGAGGAAGATATATATGGAAGTTCTTAGGTGTCTACGCATTCTAGGTGGGCAGTACTAAAGATGGCATGATTTATACTGCAGGCTGAGAAGAATGAACTTCGCGATGAGAAAGCTCGTTTGAAGACCGAAAAGGAGCGATTAGAGCAGCAGGTTAAGGCTATGACCCTTCCCACTGGTTATTTCCCACCTCCCTCGGCCATGCAAGCGGCAGCAGCTGCTTTCGCAGCTCAGGCACAGGCTCAAGCACAAGCAGTAAGCATGAAGGCAACGGGTCCTGTGGGATATCCTGGCATGCCTATGTGGCAATGGCTCCCACCTGCCGCCCTTGATACGTCACAAGACCATGTGCTCAGGCCACCTGTTGCTTAAGCTAGCAAGTAGATATGATCAGTATTATGAATGTAGGAACGTAATGTTAGGTGACCAACTTTAATCAAATGCATTTTTTCATTGTCCATTGAGAGAAATGTATTTTTCCACATGTACCTCTAAGTCCCGTTTTTGCAAAAAATTATATTTCTTTTTCTGCTGCTGAGCAGAGTTTTTACTCATGTATGCGCCGGTTTTGAGCTCGTATGTTTCTTTCCATGCGAACACAATAAAGGATAGTCTCCGCACAATTTACATTGTCCTTCATGATAAGTATGCTTCCATGGCCATGATTGCTTGAATGGTATATGACAAACTGTTGATGACTTTAACTCATCGGGCTAAATTGTTTTGGTGTTCCTTACAATTTACTATAATACGGAACATCATTACTGAGCATCACCTCAATCTATTTCTTGCTTAGCATCACCTCAATTATGACCTCATCTGACTTATGACATAAAATGTGACACATTGAGGAAGTCGTCAAGGCATACTCTTTCATGTCCAGTGGCACTTCCAGGTCATGTAGAGGGGTGCTCACATGTGTCCCTCTTAGACTTGCAGTTTGGCATGTGGCCTACGGGTTTTAGAAGTCTTCTAAACTAGGTCGAGCACTTGATTGGCATCTCAATGCGGCGTGGTCCTGCCCTTATTTTCTAAATCATTGCGACAAGTGTCACAGTATCCACCTTTGCACGGCCGCTGCCTTTCCTCCTATTAGCCTTCATGTTTTGTGAATCTAGTTTCATCGCACTTGCTATTAATTTTCAATCAGATCTTTGATCACCCAGAGCAAGAGTTAGTGTCAATAACATAAATCGTCCATCCCTTAACTCGTAGTCTTTACATAGTTTTGATAAAAGGTTAATAGTTGATGTTATGCTTGTAAGTTGTATCTATTTGTGGGGCAACATTAAAACGGTACATCACTTTCTTACAACGATAATTTATCTGCAATATTGCATGTATGTATACCTAATATTAAGTAATGAGTGCCGTTTTATAGACTATATAAGAATGTTATATAAGAGGTGATACAATAAGAATTTGGTAGTAAAATGTTGTTACTTTAAAAAGAACTAAAAGGTACCACTTGGAAAGGTTTAGTAATCATATTTGCACACATGTTTCACGTGTAAGATTACTGCACCTGAACTGGGTGTTGATGGTGGTCTTGGTCTGGCGCTTGCGGTAGACAAAGTCTCCTTCCTGGATCTGCGTCATTTGCAGGCGGTAGCTCCTATCTCGCCACCTGGCGTAACGCTGCGTGTCCAGGCAGCAAGCATCATGTGCTCAAATAACGCCTTGCGGCGTACCATAACCTCTAGCAGTTCATCAGGGTTGTCCAAGTCTTTCACCTGCTCAATCTCTTGTTTGATGCTGCTGGGCACAACTGGACTTCTGCCAAACAGAATCTGATAAGGCGAGTAATTCGCCAAACCAGCTTGCTTGCTAAATTTGTAACCCATAACCAGCCATGGCAGGGCCAGATCCCAATCACGCTTATCATGCTCAAGGCAAGATGTGCGCAAAGCAGACTTAATGGTTTGCACCATCCGTTCTGCTAGATCATCTTCTTGTGGGTGGTCTCTAGATGTAGTGCGATGGTCAATGAAGCATCTGTCCAAGAGATTCTGAAAAGATCCTTGGAACTCAGATCCTTGGTCTGCCAGCACTTCTGCTGGAGCTCCATGACCTACAATCACACCGTCGAGGAGCGCTTCCGCGGTCCCGCTCTCCTTAGCAGTTAGAGGCACAACCTCTATCCACTCAGAGAAATGCTCAATCATGACCATGATATACTTGTTACCTCGCTTGGACAGCGGTAGCTCTCCTGCGAGATCGCAACTCCATCGGTAGCCTAGCCCCATGATTGGCAGAGGTTGCAGGTGTGGATGTTGCTGTGTAAAACCAGCCTTGACGCGGTCACAACTTTGGCATGCCTTGATCACATCCCCACACTGCTGCTTCATGCCCCTCCACCAGTAAGACAGCTCCAGAAGACTGTACGTCTTCTTGACACCATAGTGTCCAGTATTCTCGTGCATTTCCTGCACCAGAGCTCGCCTTTTGGTGGGTTCTGGCACCAACTTCTCCTGACCAATTTCTTCAATCTTGAAGAAGTTATTGCGTTTCCAGCAAAACCTTTTAGCATGATGGCTCACCTGGTCCTTCTCTTTCACAGATAATTCCTCCATGTGGACTCCCATCTTCAGCCAGTGCACTTGGCTTGATTTTTCCACATCTCTGGACTGAACAGGGGTAGAGGCTCAATTTCACCTGACGCTACCATTCTAGCCATTTCGGTCAGGCAGGCTCCCAACTCTGCTGGGCTGCTCGGATCTTTGTCTTCTCGAGCTCCTGTTCTGTCGTCTGAAGATGGCTCCGGGTTCCTGCTGAGTCCATCGGCGTCGCTATTGAGTACACCTGCTCGATGCACCACCGTCATCTGGTAATCCTGGAGCTTGAGAGCCCAGCGAGCCAATTCACCAGTGAGGTCTCCATTCTTCATCAGCCAGAGTAACGGCGAGTGATATGTGATCAGCGTGAAGAGTCTTCCTCATAGATACTCTCTAAAATGTGTGACAACCCAAACCATTGCCGGCAGCTCTCCTTCGTAGGACAATGAAATGAATCGACTTACCAAATAGGCGATTAACAATTAATTAAGATCTCTATACCAGCAAGTAATCTTTGTGGTATTTTCTATTATTAATTAAACAGCAAAGGACAACACACTAGCAGTGGACAATACTCGCAAGTCAAATGCAAGTAAACTAGCATCAAGAATGCAATCAGTAAACTCATACATAAGCAAGGCTAGAAGACAGTGCGTATCAATGGCTTCTCGCCTTGGATTCAGATCTCTCTCAGTAAGCAGTACAAGAGAGTTGGCCTCGTTTCCGAATGCCGAACTCGAAAGCAGTCCCTAGCATATGTATATGGAATGAGTTTACTGTTCAACAGTCAGTGCGATGGCACCGCCTACGCGGGAGTCAACCACGCTGGCAGGACCTCGGTTAATCAAATCCACCGCCATCTCCCATCATCCCGAATCGCCATCCATTCTAGGGATGTCATCTGGCCATTTATCTAGCATATCACCCATAGATGCATATCTAGGCAATTTGCTGCAAACGAGTACGGAAGTCAGCTGGCTATCAAAGAACGTGTCAGCAAGCTGACTTAAGTTGACTTCAGCCTGCTGCTTCCGACTGAGTCATTAAACTTATATTTTCATAAGGTCCTGCAGACTAAATATTAACTAGAGTTCAACGGGCTGAACTTATTTAACTATTATATTTCAATAAATATTATATCTACCAATATACTGATTCATTACAGACAAGTAGTCGCTCTCTGCTTGGTTGTTAGAGCGCGAGGCAAAGACAATGACGTACTCCTCTCTAGGACTTGCGGCCTGAGTGAGTACTGCGCCGATTTCCACCCGACTCCAGTCAGTGTGTAGATTGAACCGCTTGGAGTAGTCAGGCGTTCGCAAGACTGGAGCCGTTACCAGCCGCTCTTTGAGCTCGTTCATGGCCTTCTCCTAGGCTTCCGTCCACACAAAAGGTACATTCTTTTTCAGAAGTCTGTTAAGGGTTTAGCAATATTGCTATAGTCCTTCACAAATTTACAATAGTATCCGCTAAGCCTTGGCAGAGCTTTCAGCTTAGTCACGTTCGCAGGTGCAGGTATCTTATAATGGCCTCAATCTTTACAGCCTGAGGGGACATAGCATTGTTTCCAATCTCATGTCCTAAGTAAGGCACATGTGCCTCAAAGAATTTGCACTTTCCGGGATGCAGCGTCATCTGGAATTTCTCCAGGCGCTGGACCACTTGTTCCAAGTGCTCGAGGTGCTCCTCTATGGACTTGCTAAACACCTAGTTAGTGTGGTGTCACACACACTGGCAGTGGTTCTACCAATTTCCTCCTCGGTGAAAGCAAACGCCTTGCGGTGCTTCTTCAGCAGCCTTTCTACTTGTGCTCTTAGTTGGGCTGAGACCATTTTTCCAATGGTGAGAACCCTAGTTTTCGGCTGCTTTTCCCCAACACAGGCACCCAGTAGTTGCTACTCTATGGGTTCAGGTGGGGGCTTTTCGCCCTCATCCTGACCTTCAGGCTATTCTGCCTGATTGTTGGGCGATGGAGTGGCAGGCTTCGCAGTTTGCTCCTCCGCTGACTTAGGCTCGGAGGCCTGCTTCTTAGACCTTTTACCTTTTCCAATGGATTGTCGCCTCTCCTGTTGAGTGGAGTATGTCAGACGCCTCCGGATGGGCTACCTCAAGAACCTTTCTTCATCTGCTGTAGTCCAGCTGGTCCCCGTTCCACCCTCTTCACGTGGTGGGGGTGGGTTCGGCAAAGGCCACCCTGCTGGATCTGCTCTGGGATCAATTGTCCAACCCCACTTGCGCTCAATGGTAGCAATGCGCGCAACGGTTGTGCCAAACTCCTCCCTGGCTGGTGGCGTAACCGTCCATGCTTGTGTCAAAGTCTGCGGTCTTTGAGCCGCAGCTAGTTGTGCGTATACAGCATTCTCTGCCGTCAAGCAGCTTATGGTACTTTTCAGCTCTACCGATTCCCTTTCAAAAATTGCGGGTGTCCTAGGAGCTGTACTATCCTTCTCCTACGTTCCAATGGATGAAGGGCGCACCATGGGAATGTGAATTCCCAATGCCATGGCTTTGCAAATCAAGCCATCCTCTCCCTCTCTCTGCAAAATCTCTAGAAAAGGTTGCGGAGGAGGAGCCATGGTTCCTTTCGGAACCTCTTCTCTCTAAGCTGCTCCCCTATGCTTGAGATAACACATCAGCATCCGCCTGAAAGGTGCATTCCCTTTCCGGGCCACCTTTCTTGGTCTGCTTGCGCGACCGTGAGGATTACCTTGTGTTGGTTCTACCTTGGTGGTGCAGCCAACCACTTCCTGCGGCTGTTGTAGCTGATGTGGGGTAGCTCCTGGTGCTGGAAAACTGGCGGTCGGAGTGCTGGATGTAGGCGACCTCAGATCGTTGTATAGATCTGCTGGGCTGGGCCCCTCCATTATCAAGTGGTCGGCCACCCAGTCATCCGTCCTGAGCTCTTGTAGCTCCAAGAGGTCCAGCTCTGAGGTAGGAAAACGTGGAATTTCTTCCCGAATCTCCTCTTCATTGGTGACTGACGGCAGGTCGGACTCTGGAAGGTCTGGCATCTCTGCCTCATCTTCAATTGACTTCTCCACTCCAGGTGGTGGTGGCTCTCCATCATTATCTGTGTTGAGCTTTGCCAAGTTGACGATGGCTAATTGCAAAGTGCTTGCCGCCTTAGCCGCTTCCTCTTCCTTGTGCCGTCGAGCGTCTGCAAAGGATTCAACTGTCTGACTGGCTGAACCCTGCTGTTGCCCCTTAGCCTGCGGCGCTGGGCTCATCAAAGAAGGTGTTGTGGACAATTGCTTGCCCGACTCCTCCTTGCGTTCTTCAAATATCACTTCGAGGCATATGGTCTTTGCAGACCCTCCAAAATCTCTTGAATTCTGGCTACTTTCTTCAACCCATTCACCAATATTGCACTGGCGCTCTTGCACTGATGCTTGGTTTAGATAGTATTCAAAGTCTTCAAGCGTTGGCTCAGGGGTGTTCTTTTCAGACTCCTCTGACATGTCTTGTAACGACGCTTGCTCTGGTGAAGACAATAGACACTTTTGGTTAGCTTCCCAGCTACTTGAGCTTTCCTGCCAGTAGTCTCCGCGCCCACCTGCTCTTGGGCTGAGGTGGGCATCATACCCTGATCTGGCATCTTCTGGAGTCTCCTCACGCCTTGATGTCGCGGCTCCGGAAGGTGGACTCCCAAATATCTGACTGTGAGTGGCGTTTCTCACAGATGGCGGGGTGTCCTACGTACCATCTTCTGCACTTGGCAGCGGCTTCGTCTGCTCAGACATCTGGTCCCCCATGGGTGCATCCTCTCCTTCCAGAGGTGCTTGTAATTCAGCTGTCCAGTTATCGTTCCGGTCCAACAGATCCTGGCATCTCATCAGTTCAGCTATCCAAGCTTCCTTGAATGCTCTGTTTCTGGCAGCTTCCGCTGCGTCTCTTTGCACACCGTATTCTTCTTGTTGCTGATGTGTCATCTTGATAGCCCTCTGATCAGATGCTGGCACCACATGGACCCCAATTGTTACTGGTCTTGGCCTCGGCATAGGCTTGTCGGCAAAGGTCAACTGTTGCCACGTCATGATTGTCTCCACCAGCGAAGTCATAGTGTAATGAATCAGTATATTAGTAGATATAATATTCATTTAAATATAATAGTTAATTAAGTTCAGCCTGCTGAACTCTAGTTAATAATCAGTCTGCTGGACTTTATATTTAATATCAATTGAATGACTCAGCCGGAAGCAGCAGGCTGAAGTCAACTTAACTCAGCTTGCTGACACATTCTTTGACAGTAAGCTGACTTTCGTACACGGTAGCAGCGCACTGCCTAGATATGCATCTAAGTGTGATATGCTAGATGAATAGCCAGATGACATCCCTATGATGGATGGCGGTTCGGGATGATGGAAGATGGCGGTGGATTTGGTTAATCGAGGTCCTACCAACGTGGTTAACTCCCGGGTAGGCGGTGCCATCACACTGGCCGTTGAACAGTAAACTCATTCGGAAACAAGGCCAACTCTCTTCTACAGCTTACTGAGAGAGATCTAAATCCAAGGCGAGAAGCCATTGATACGCACTGTCTTCTAACCTTGCTGATGTATGAGTTTACTGATTTGCATTATTGATGCTAGTTTACTCGCATTTGACTTACGAGTATTACTCACTGCTAGTGTATTGTCCTTTGACGTTTAACTAGTTAACGGAACATACCATGAAGATTACTTGCTGATATGAAGATCTTTATTAATTGTACCTATTCTGCAGCAGTGGCAGATACTTCTGCTAGAGAGGCTGCAAATGAGGCAGCTGCTATTGCCGCAATCGCAGCACAGCAAGCTGAGGAGGTGAGAGCCAGATTAGAAGCTGAACAATTAGCAAAGGCCGCTGAAGATACAGAAAGGAGGGAAGGACAGCCAGCTGTCGAGCACACTGTTGAAGAACTTATGGCATCAAGGGCCAATGTTCTGAACCCACCTCCTGCTGTACAACTCAATGTACCCCTAGGTCAAATACGTGACCGGCTGAATGCGGCAGGAATTGCTGTTGCAGGAGCGAGAGGGACTGTTGAGGACACTACTCAGCGAGAAGATGCCAATGCTGCTGCATTTGCTAGACTACCACCCCAGAGTGTAGACTTGGGAGCATTGTTTGTTCAAATGCAGTCGCAATTGGCGACCATGTATCAGTCCCAACAGGAGGACAAAAGAATCATAACGTCTCTACTGCGAGACAGAGACCAACTGGGTCTCAAACCACTAGCGGTGTTGGCCGAGGGCCTAGTAAGCCCAAGCCAAAACCTCCCCAGGAATATGATCCTGAGGAAAACAGAAAATATTACCTGATCAAGTTTCTTGCGGATGTTGAGCAGTGGCAGGAGAACTACCCAGAACTGCAAGATTACGAGAAGGTCAGGCACACTGGTGCGCTACTGAAAGGCAGTGCCGCAGACTGGTGGCTTTACTGGAAAGGAGAGCGTAAGGCTCGGCAACTTGGTGACCCTACGTGGGTAGAGTTTGTCGAGAAGTTGCATGAGAAGTTTGATGTCATCAACCAGCAGGAGAAAGCTATCTATGCGATGATCTCCCTGACACTGAAGCAGACCACTTCAGTTGCTGAGTTTGCTCAAAAGTTCCAAGAGAACATGATGAAGCAGCCTGATTTGCCAGAACGGTATAGGATAGCATACTTCAGGTATGGCTTGAAATCCGAAGTCTCTGGTCATTTTGCTGAGAAGAAGTATGAGAAACTGGCTGACAAGGTCTAGGATGCTGATGCCTTGGTTCAGCAGCAGTTCAATCACAAGCGCCAGAGTAAGGCTTTGGTGTCTAAGGTTGTCAAAAAGCCCCACGGTTCCTACAATGCAAATGAAGGAGACCAGGCTGAGGATGATCAAGCTGATAAATATGGGTATGAGTACAATGCTATGTAGTCTAGAGGGAGAGGTGGTTTTTCTCGAGGCGGCTATCGAAGAGGTGGTGGTAGGACTTAGCCGAGACCAGCCTCAGCAAAATCGATTTGCTTCCATTGCCAGCAGCCAGGTCACTTCAGAGAGCAGTGTCCAGACAAGCACCTCCCAAAAGTCGAGAGAAAATACCAGCTGTTAAAAAACAGCAACAATCAGTAATCCAGTCTACTGACTGTGAGGATGCTAGAGATAGTGAGTCGTCACTAGCTGCCCTCGTAGCAGGTATTATGGGTCCTGCTGAACTGGATTCACTATGCATGCCTGACAACCAGATAAAGGAGACCATCAGCAATATAGACATCCAGAGAGTGCACACTCTGGATGCTCTTGTTCCACCTGATGTCCAACATTTCTTTGCTACGTCAGGAGAACAATGCGAAAGTCAGGAAAAGACAGTCCCCCCTATCCTACTGCATTGCATGATTGCAGGTAGGAAGGTGAGGGCATTTGTTGACGGAGGGGCGTCACATACTTTTATCCACAAGGACTTAGTTAAGCGGCTAAGGCTGCCTACTGTCACCCAAGGGAATAGAAAAATATTCCTTGGAGATGCCTCAAGTATCCCGGCAGGAGTTATAACCAAGCCTATTGAGGTCCAGTTAGGTTCTGGAATTGCAGTTCTGACTGAAACGCTTACATTTGAGGTACTCAACACTGGCTTTTATGATCTCGTGCTAGGCAGGTCCTGGCTTGATAGACATCAAGCTGAAGTGTGTTGGAGCAGAGGTACAGTTAAAGTGAGAGGAGCCAGTGATGGGCAGACTGACTTGGCACCCACCAGTGCTCTTCCTCTTGTCCTGTGTGGATGGCAAATGAAGGAAAAGAAGAGGCTTCCAGAAGGATGCAAGTGCTGAATGCAATGGAGTTCGTTAAAAGCTGGAACCAGAAGGAAGACAGAATGTTCTGTCTGCTGCTAAAAGAGGTACCTCCTCAACCTGAAGAAGTGGAGGAGAAAAAGGTAAGCCCTCCGGAGCACCCTACTGCTGCAAAAATTGTTGCTCAGTACACGGATGTATTTAATATGCCTCCAGGACTACCCCCTAAGAGGGAAGTAGATCATAGGATTGATTTATTACCTGAGAGTCAGCCACCTTGGCAACGCACTTATGGCTTGTCTTATGTGGAGAGCGAGGAGTTGAAAACACAGATTGCAGAGCTTGAGGAAAATGGTTATACTTCCCCCAGTAAATCACCTTACGGCGCACCCATTTTATTTGTTAAGGAAAAGGATGGCAGTATGTGGATGTGTGTGGATTACAGCGCCCTGAACAGAATTACGATAAAAAACAAGTATGCTTTACCCAGAATCGAGGACTTGCTTGATACCCTTGTCTGGTGCTAAGGTGTTCAGTAAGATAGATCTCAAGAGTGGATATCATCAAATCAAAATTGCTGAAGGGGATGAACACAAGACTGCCTTCCGCACACGTTATGGACACTATGAGTTCAACGTAATGCCTTTTGGACTGACTAATGCTCCCGCAACCTTCATGGGTGCTATGAACCACATTTTCAGGCCTTATTTGGATAAATTTGTGCAAGTTTTCCCGGATGATATTTTAATCTTCTCTAAAGATGAGACTCAGCACGCTGAACACTTAAAGACAGTCATGGACATTCTGTGAAGAAATCAGTTATATGCTAAAATGAGCAAGTGTGATTTCTTTAAGGAAAGTATTGAATTCTTAGGCCACGTTGTCAGTAAAGAGGGCATCAGTGTGGATCCTAAGAAAGTCCAGACCATAAGGGACTGGCCAGTACCACAGTCTGTCTCTGAAGTTAGATCCTTCCTCGGGTTGGCTAACTACTATAGGAGATTTATTGAGAATTATTCCACAAAGGCCAGTAAACTGACTGACCTTACTAAGAAAGACATAGGGTATGTGTGGGGGGAAGAGCAGCAGGCTGCCTTCCAGACCCTTAAAGATGCCCTTTGTTCTGCCCCAGTGCTAGCCGTGTATGACCCCAGCAAACCGGTGCAGGTGGTTACTGATGCCTCTGACTTTGCCATGGGTGCTATTTTGTTGCAGCCTGCGGACAAAACCACAAAGGATGGTAAGGTAAGGCAGGAGTGGCACCCTGTGTTGTACGAGTCTATTAAATTTAATCCAGCGGAGATTAATTGCTCAGTGCATGATAAAGAGCTGCTAGCTATCATTCATGTGCTCAAACAGTGGAGAGCATACTTACATGGTAAAGCCTTTAAGGTGATTACAGATCATCTAGCTCTGACCCACTTTCAAAAGAAGTCCAAGCTGTCGAGGAGGGAGAACCGCTGGAGCCAGATGCTAGAGCAGTTCCAAGTCCAGATCGACTACAAACCAGGGAAGTCGAATCCTGCTGATGCACTCTCTAGAAGACCTGACTTGCAAGAAAGGAACTTTAGTCAGCATGCTGTAGATAAAGTCCTGTGTGCACTCACTTCACTAAAGGTGAAAATGTCCTTCCTTNAATGTCCTTCCTTGAACAACTTAGAAAAGCCTACCTTTCTGACCCAACATTTAAGCCCAGCCCCACTACTGGTGTGTGTCGTGCTACTCCACTCGGGTATAAGCTCAAGGGAGGGGTCTGGGTGACTGAAACCAGTTCAGGCAGGCTGAAGCTGGTCATTCCTAATAACTTGGAAATGAGGTCCCTTTTATTGAGTCAAGCATATGACAGTTTACTGGGTGAGTATTTGGGGCAGCCCAAAACTGTTGGCAAACTGGCATAATATTATCATTGGGAGGGGTTGCCTTGGGAGGTCTTGAAATATGTGAAGTCCTGTGATCAGTGTCAAAGTAATAAGTCTAGGCACACACCACCTGGAGGTCTCTTGCAACCGCTGCCCATCCCAGCGGGACGCTGGGAAACTATATCCATGGACTGGGTGGTCTCACTACCAAGAACTGCCAATGGGCATGATTCAATATTGGTAGTCGTGGATAAATTGACAAAAATGGTCATTTTCATCCCCACAACTGTCAAAGTAACTGCACTCGAAACAGCAAGACAGTTCTACAACCATGTAGTATGCCAACATGGGCTACCCTCTAATATCATCTCAGACCGAGACTCAAAATTTACCTCTGGAGAGCTTCAATGGGGTTAATGGGAGTCAAACAGCTGCTCAGCACAGCAAACCACCCTCAGACTCATGGCCAGACTGAAAGAACTAATCGAGTTCTGCAAGAGGTGCTGAGAGCATATATTAACCAAAAACAAGATAATTGGGATGACCTGTTGCCTCAAATCCAGTTTGCGGTCAACAGTGCGGTGCACGCGTCAACGGGCAAGACTCCTTTTGAACTCAGCCTGGGTAGAGTCCCTAAGTCTCCTTTAGATGTACTGGGGGAGTCATCAAGTCACCCTGAAGGGATTGACAATTGGGTCTCCGTCCAATTAATTCAGGAGTTTGCTGACACCCTGTCAGAAGTCCAACAAAACCTGCACAAAGCTCAAGAAAATCAAAAATAATACGCTAATCAACACCGTCGGGAGCTGACATTTTCTAAGGGCGATTTAGTCAAACCGCATTCTCAGCACCTGTACCTCCCTGGTGTGGTCAAGAAAAAGCTTGGCCCTGTCTGGGTCGGTCCATATTCGGTGGTGCGTCGTGTCGATCAGAATGCTTACAAACTGAACATGTCAGCGGACTACAAGGGTCACCCGGTCTTTAATGTCTCCTTCCTGGAACCATACATCAAAGGTGATACACTGTTCACAGGTCGGTTACCTGTCCAACCGGGACCGGTCCCCGCTGTCCGGGACGGCGACCCTGAGGAATATGAGGTCGATGAGATTTTAAACGCTCGCTCAGTCCGTCAATCGTCTAAATATGTCATGAAGTACCTCATCCGATGGAAGAGTTACGATGCCTCTGGGGACACTTGGGAGGGTAAAGACCACCTGCCCAATGCCACAGAGGCGTTGAAACGGTTCCACCTTCGGGTGGCTGGGGCACCGCCCTAACTGTCCCCCTAGTAGATATGGGACGGTGACAGGAGGTCCGGTCTTCATATAAGTTGGAGGGGGATGTGACAGTTAGTGACAGTTGTGACAGGCAGCCCACCTTTAAAATAAAGTTGGAGGGAGTGGTATTCTGTTTCGGGATCAGCGGGAACATCTCTGATAACCATATTACACACTCAACCTGCGCTCACACTCACTTTCTCTCTAACTCAATTTTCCCTTATATTCACTCACACCAGGTATTTCACACTAGGAACTCTCCTGATCGCGTTCCTCTTCATCAAGGGCACTCAGTAGCGGAAGAATATCATGACTTCACTAACTGCATTGTGTTTATGATTGAGCAGGATGACTCAAAAGTCGGAACTCAAGAGGAAGAGAAGGGCGGAAGAGGCACATGCAGAATACTTGCAATTCCGTGGAGACATCGAATCATNAAATCATCCTCCATCTTCGCTCGAGAATCACAACGACTCCAACAACAGTGGGAGGCACAGAAGAAGAAGGAGGAGGAGGAACAGGCCAGACTGAGGCACGAAGAACTGGACAGAAAAGCTACAGAGAGAGGCCAAGAAAGCAGAGGAGGAGAGGCAAGCTGAGGAGAGGCGGAAGCAGCAGGCTAAAGAAGAGCAGAGGAGAATCAGCAGCTATCGCTACGCAGTACTGGGCAAGGGCTTCGATCTACTAGAGGAGGCCTTCAAGTATGCTCAGAGAAGTCGCAGTGAGTTACAGAAGGACATCCTCCAGATGGAAGGGGAGACATCCAAAAACTTGCACAAGTATATAGAGGTCAGCACGTGGCTCCTCCTCTACCACGATTACGCCAGGATATACGGTCAGAGAGGCCAAGGCAATGGCCCTGGTGAACGAAGCAGGGGCTGTCTCGATTCCTGGTATCTGGGGGGAAGATAGGGTCATTAGGATGATCCCCATGGACGCGGACAGCTTCAAGGACTCAACACCCCATAACAAGTTCAAGGCCATGTATAATGAGGTGGAGAGAAGGAGCTGGGAATTCTTGGCCAGGGAAACCAATCAGCTAGACTTTGCAGGGCACTGGTACCCTTGTACTCTTAAAAGGACAGACCCTGCCTTCTTCTAAAAGCCCACCGATTGGCGGTGGATGACCATCAACATGAGGGACCAGCTAAATGACAGGGCGACGGATGAGGATTTCCTGACAAACCTAAACGGGAATATAGTATTGCCCCCTCACATTGCGGCTTGGGACCCAAGATTGAATGGAGTCAGAGACTGCATGAGCCAAGAAATGCAGGGAAACAGAAACATGGCCCGAGAGTCATTCTCAAAAGGGAAGCACGCTTACGCCAAATGGGCAAGCAAGCAGGGGGAAAAGGACCTGTATGCGATCCAGACTCAGCAGCCCCCACCAGCACCCAAAAGGGGAAGGTCAGTGGGATATTCTTTTTCTCGGGAAGAACTGGAGCAGCTGACAGAAGAGACCCCAGAAGTCTCAGAGGAACCCGGGGACGGAGAGGAGGAGGAGTCGAAGGAAGACGAGGAGGAAGGCGAGGAGGAGGACACTAGCCCCGCCGTGATCCTGACACCTGCCACATTCCCTGTAAGGGAGAAGACGGGGTTGGCCCTGCAGCAACTCACTGAAGAGGAGGATATCACTTGGCTGGGAACTGCCAGCGGATAGAGCCCATCTCCAGGCACGGAGACCCAGTCAGACAGGGCAGACAGGAGGGCTGCTAGAGAATTAGCCAGAGGCCTGCCGGCATCTCCCTCCCAGAGAGGGCATGTACCCTTAGCTCATGTCATGCAACATCATTCTGAGATGCCGGTATATGTACCAGTCAGTTTGAGGGATGCCCAGGAGAAGGCTGCCTCCATTCAGTTTCAGACTGTGCAGGAGGAAACAGCACAGTTACTGCGTTCTCCGCCGGGTCCCTACACGGAACCTCCCTCTCTGACAGGCTTCAGAAGACCCCAAGACAGGAGGAGGACTGACTCCCCTGACCATAGGGCCCCAGGAACATCTCCCTCCTAAGGGCGGAGGGCCAAAGGCACAGCATGCTGGATGGGAGAGGGATCAGTAATTTCAGTTGGGGAAACCTATGTACCCTGTGTTAGTGTTGTCGAGGCGACAACATGTTAAGTTGGAGGGATTGTAATGAATCAGTATATTGGTTGATATAATATTCATTCTAATATAACAGTGAAATAAGTTCAGCCTGCTGAACTCTAGTTAATAATCAGTCTGCTGCACTTTGTATTTAATATCAGTTTAAGGACTCAGCCGAAAGCAGCAGGCTGAAGTCAGCTTAAGTCAGCTTGCTGACACATTCTTTGACAGCCAGCTGACTTCCATACTCGGTAGCAACGAACTGCCTCGATAGGCATACAAGTGTGGTATGCTAGATGAATGGCCAGATCTTATCCCTATGATGGATGGCGACTCGGGATGAAGGGAGATGGCGTTGGATTTGGTTAACCGAGGTCCTACCAACGTGGTTAACTCCCGGGTAGGCGGTGCCATCGCACTGGCCGTTGAACAGTAAACTCATTCCATGTACATATGCTAGGCATTGCTCTCGAGTTTGGCATTCGAAAACGAGGCCAACTCTCTTGTACAGCTTACTGAGAGAGATCTGAATTCAAGGCCAGAAGCCATTGATACGCACTGTCTTCTAGCCTTGCTTATGTATGAGTTTACTAAGTGCATTATTGATGCTAGTTTACTTGCATTTGATTTACGAGTGTTGTTCACTGCTAGTGTGTTGTCCTTTTGCTGTTTAATCAGTTAACGGAAAATCCATAAAGATTACTTGCTGAAATAAAGATCCTTATTAATTGTTAATTGCCTATTTGGTAAGTCGATTCATTTCACAGCTTGAGAAAACAATTGACAAGGGAATCCAACAAAGATCCAGTCAATCCTATAGCCATACAAGTCTTCAGGCTTCACATTAATAATGTTGCCTCCAGCGATGCACTCAACATGGGTGTATGCGAGCACCAACCCCTTAAAGTGATGCATTTGCTGCATTTGACTCATGCCTTCTCTGAATGCTAGAAAAGCGTGTTTATCATTGTCCACATACAGGACTTTGGCCACTTGTATCCCTCGCTGGATCAATGCTATGGTCCCAAACCCAAGTCCGGCAAACAATTCCAATACCACTACTCCCTTCTTACGAAAAGGATCTTCCATCTTGACAATGCCTTGCGGCAGCGGCTCGTCTCCAGGCATCAGGTTTGCAGCAGAGGTAACTGGGTAGGGTACCGGCAGCAGCTCTTGCGGGCCGCGATCCCTGTTACTCACAGTTTCCAATTGCTCCATAATCCGAGGTTGCCATACCAAGGGTGTTGGCATGTTGATGCTCGTATAGCTTTTCTCTTCGCGCTTCATGATGTTGTCGTAGGATTCTGGGTACCTGTCGTTAACGCAGCAGTCTAGTAGTCCGTAGTTTGCTTCTCCTGTGCAAACCATCTTCACAGGAATTTCTCCTGCCGGCTGCTGATCTGTTGACTAGTAAGTCACCCTCCGCTTCCAAAGATCAATGACCATACCCAAGGGAATCAGCGTTTCTGTTCCCAAGAGAACATCATAGTTCTCTGCCTCCGTCACTGTGCACTCCATGAGTAGTGACGCCTCTTGAGGTTTCCCTGAATTTACTGTGATTTTCACAGGCTTGCGGGTAATCCCACAAGATATTGAGACTTACCTTGAGACAGTTCTCAACTGGAAAGGGCTCTCTTTCAGGTCCATTGTTGTCAATCCTAGAGCTTTCACAACTCGCTTTCCCAGGATGACTCGCTGTGCGCCCGTATCCAACAGAATGTTAAGGGCTGCCCTGTTGTTTAATATTAGTGCACCATCCCTATTCTGCACTCTCACGGTGCTGAAATTGGTAGGCAATGAGGCGCTGTTCGCACCCTCCTCAGCTATATCCAGCTGATGTCCGGCTTCTTCAACCGTGAACGGGTAGGTGATATGCAAATCAACGAGAGAAAGCAAAGGAGCATGCTGCATCTGATGTTCCACCAGGGCCTTCAGCTTCTCCAGCAAAAAACTAAATGTCTTACGCGTCCCAGGCCTGGCTTGTCGCAGCTGCGAGATCTCATTTCATCCAGAATGATCCGGAAAGTCTGAGGAAGCTTCCCGGCATTCGTTGGCACCAGGCGGTTGTGATGTGCTCGTTCGGCAGCCATTGCACCCACACCCTTTCCAGGCGTCAGTTTCTCGCCTTTGCAGACAGTCTTTTCTGCAACATCTGCATCATAGTAGACATTAGGCGCATTTAGTTTCGCAACTTGAGCTTTCAACTCAGCGATTTCCGCACTCATAGCGTTATACTTCTGATTACCCTTGCGGTTGCCGAAGCCATCCATTTCTTTCTTTTTCTCCTTGTCTGCCTCTTTTGTGGCAGCATTTGCCCATGGCGGCTTTAATGTTGGGTTCTTAGACCAGCACTCATTTTCTGAGTGTCCCTTCTTGCTGCAATGTGCGCATATCTGCGCCTTACTAGCAAATAGTTGCTTAGCATCGGGTACGGACAATCTCTCTTCTGATGTCCCAATTTCCCGCAATTCCAACAGCCCTCTGTTATTTCAGCAGTGTTGGCGTGCTTAGCAAATTTATTGAAAGACCCGCTCTTTTTCTTAAAGTGAAAATTAGATTTGTTGGCCTTAGGCGGAGAGGATTCCTCCCTCCTCTCAGGAGCCATAAACGTCCTGGAAGCCTCCTTATACCACACTCTACCTTCTTCAACATTGCGTGCTATTTCAACCGCCTCGTCAATGTCCCAGTCTATCCCGTACTTTGCGGACAGGTGTGGCCTGACTTCACGATCTGTTTCCTTGCCCAAGCATAACAGAAATTTGTCAGCCACTATTCTGGACTCGTAGATCTTTGCCTTTTTGGCGAGGTCTACCAATCTGGATTTAACCTCCATGACTGTCTCGTTCTTCTGACGGACACAATGCACATAACGGTGCACCTTAAGACTGCGATCCTCTGGGAATCGTGCTTCAAGCAACTTAAAGAAACGACGCAGGCAATGCTCGAAGTCTTGCTGGTCATCCCCAGCCTCCATATCCTTACAACAGCTAGCCAAGGCTTGCGCATGGCTTGCCTCTGTCGTGGCGCTATCGCCTTGTTGACCATTAAAAAGTGCAACTCTGCGCGTTACTCGTTCCTGAGCATTAGCAATCTTTTCAGACAGTCTGCACACACCTTTTGCAACTCTGCGACAGAGCCGGCATCATCATTCTGAGTAGCAGCCCGTTGCTGGCCCTCAGTGAGTTGCCTCATGGCCTCTGTTAATTTTTGTGTTAGTACAGCTAAGTCTATGCTCTCAACAGGTGCAATTGGCACTGCTCATCCTGAATATAAAGCAGACATTCGGGCTTTTGTAGCCTCTTTCTGGATTTTCAAATCCCTAGCACTTTTTTGCTCTCCCAATGCCCACTCCTGGGTGAGATCCTCATCCTTCCGGAATTGGCGATATAGCAACAAGGCATCCTTATCCAAGTACTGAACCAAGCCTATAAATGTGACAGATTGCGTATAAGAAGAATCCTTCCGAATCTTCTCAAAGAATTTTGCCCATTAGATCTCATCAAACTTTTCGAAAGTGAGACCGTTTCCACTAGTTCATCCGCTAAAACACTTTGCAGACAGCTTGAACTTAGGATTTTCATCCCGATCATCACCGGCCATTTTGAACGGTGACCAAGACTCACTGACTCTACCCCACACGTCTTGCTCTCTGCCCGAATCAGGTGTATAGGCTCGTGTGTTATCCGAGTTCTCACCGCTTGCGGGGATATGGCGAGACTCGTCTCTTGACGATTGCTCACTCCAACGATTGTCAGTATGCTCAGACGTCTCACTTCCTCGTGGACTCTGGCTAGTGTCAGAACCTTCTGTAGGCTCCACAGGGTGGTAGAGTCTTCCACTCCTCAACCGCATATACAGTTGAATTTCTCCGGGTCCCCTTCCAGGTTGAACACCGGCAGCTTTCACAAGCCTCAATCCCCAACTGGCTTGAGAATTCTTGTTCACCTGAACCAATCAACCAAGTTCTCAGAAGTAGGACAGAAGCGTCTTACTTCTACACAGGCTTTTGCCCAAGTTGAGGGTTTACAGAATGAACAATTTTGTAGTTCGCAGAAATCACGTCTAAGCAGCTTAACAGGCAATGCGAGATTCAGAGAAAATCGCCCTTCAAGGCTTTTGCTTAAATTTTACAAAGTCACAGCTTACAAAACTCTGAAACTGCACATCTATGCTGGCCTGGTCTGAGCTCTTCGCTCAACACCGCGCCTTAACAGCTCTTCACTGCTTGGCTGGGCTCACTCAGTTCTTCACTGAGAGCTTTACTTGTTAATACTACTCCTGCTATCAGCAATTCGACAATTGAAACTTCTGAGAACTTGGAATCTAACAAAGCACTCACCATTTTAAGTGACTTTCGCACATGTGTGGTGTTTGTCCCGAATCTGTGCTAATCTCCTAACATATTATATTCTGCAGCTCTCTACTTTCTATCAGCGAGATTCCCTCTTGGAAACTCTTGAGGTCTAACCTTTCTATGATACACTGAGAAGAAATCTTTCAGCGTCGGCAGAAGCGTGGCGTCTGGGCTCTTCTGTGGCCTTGGGAACTCCTTCTTCTTCGCGCTCCTTCTTCTCCTTTGACAACAATGCGAGCAAGAATGAGGCAGCTTCAGGCAGGACTCATGCCTTTTGCAGGCACCACACATTATCCTCTCTCGAGAATGGCAGTGCTTAGTTACAGCGCCTAGCTTGCATGCCATCCTTACCTAGCAGCCCTCAAACAGCTTTAGAAGTTGTCACTCAGCATGCATGCACGCCTTGTGACTGTCGCGCGTGATTGCTTAGCCTTTCAGCTGGCAATCACGCCTATGTGGCTGGCGGCTGGCAGCGTTGGAGATGAACGCTCAAGCTGTGCCTAGTCACTCGAGGGTCTTGGCCGAGGTGGCACACAACGCCTCTTCAACATCCTTGCTGTACTTGGCTTAGCTAGCCGATTGATCAGTACCTTACTTGGCACTTGTTGGGCTGGCTCATTGCTGGTTCCAGACCCCTAGCCTTTCGGCTGACTACTCCGTCCAAATCCCCATCCATCCCTGGGTGTGGGGTTTGACGTGTCGTGACCACTTTGAAAGTGATAACGACTTTGACATAACCGCTGACTGAGATAGCTCAGTCTTTTGAGTCAACACTGACTTTAAGTACCTGGGCGGCCGTAACTTGCGCTGCGCGTGCGACACCGTCAAGTGGATAGCAGTCGCGCACATATCATGTCCGTCTTTTCATCCTGTTGATGAAGTTGGAGGTAAGATAGCATCATGTGAAATCATGTCTGCATTGTTCAGTTTTGCTGTTAAGTTAAGAATATAACAACAAAAAATAAGTCACAAAAAGGGGTTCTTCTGTCGCGAAAGAGAGAAGAGTAGATCTGAAGGTGCGCAAGTCCACTCTGGCAATTGATCGGAAAAATTCAAACTAGAGTAACGACTTCTGGGATTTGTGTAAGAAGTGAAACGTCCATATATGACTGCACATGGCAGTATATGTGCGTCGTCTGGATCACTGCATGACATTTTCTGAAGCGGTTGGGCTATCTTAAGAGGTTGATAAGACAGCCTGATGTATAGTGGTAATTGGCTGTATTGAAGAGTATTCTCACTGTTTACTTTAAAAGTGACTTTGATCGTGACCAGCTTTCAGATGATTGTTGGACAACGACAAACCAGTGGCTGCCCTCCAGCCTGACTGAGCTTCCTGCATGGGTTAAGCTATTTTCCCTTCGAAATATGCCATATGTATCCTCGAAAGCAGGTGAGTTTGTGTGTGACTCGGTACTTGCTGAGCATGCCTGTTCTCCCATAAAGGATATACTACGCGCGATTGCTCTTTCCAAATCGTATTATTTATTCTGGGAGAGCACATACAAAGATCAAATCTAAGTGTTGACTACCGTTCTTGATATTTCAGCAGCAGGTGCTGCTAACAACGAACGATGAGTCGCCCTTGAAGAAGTCGTGGCGTGTGCCAGTAATAATGGCGAGAAGCTGGTGCAAACCCACTAGCATAGCCGTTGTGATTATTCTGTTCCTACTCCTTGCATACTTTGAGCCGGTAATTGTTCCTGGAGAGATGAGTATTGCCAATAAGATCTCTACTGCCGTGGCAAGGCTCACAGGAAACAGTGGGTATGTCTCTTATCATATGCAGGGGATTACAAAAGGTGAAGAAGTAGTCGAGATAGGTAATCAGGCTGTAGATGGTGTCACAAATAGTAAATCCAGTGGAGTTCAACAGGCAAATACAGTCTTGTCCACATCTTCAGGAGAGAAAGACAAGGAGCTAGGAAGTACGGTACATGCAGGTTTTCTTCAGTCGCTACTAGGATCACTATCTGGCACCTATAGTAATGTGGAGACCAGGCAAGGTTCAGACAAGAAGTTGCATTGCGATGAGCCCCCCCTTAAGGTCTTCATGTATGACTTACCACAGAAGTTTAATTTTGGGCTATTTAAGCGGGACCCTTTGAACGACAGCGGCGAACTTGTGTGGAACAATAGTGAGGTTCCACAGATGCCAAGAAGAGCTGGCCTTAAGAACCAGCATAGTGTCACATACTTTTTGATGGCGGACCTTTGGACAAATTCCGAGGTAGGCCCGGGAGCAATCCTACTCCACGAATAAAGTTAAAGCTGGCCAATGTTGGATCAGGTATACAGCAAGAAGCCTTGTCTGAATTACAAGTGTTTCCTTTTTGGAAGGATGCGCTTGCCGCTGATAATAGGGGCATGTGCTCCTCATGACAGCAGACCAGCTCTGAACTATTTGCAGGGACCCTCAGACATTGATCAACTTGTGATTGTGGGCAACACATTATTGTTGCTTGCATGGCACGAGCTGATTGACTTCATTACTTATTGCAGTTGCGCCCTGCGAAGAGCTCAGCAGTAAGAGTGTATGACGCAGAGGAAGCTGATGTTTTCTTCGTGCCCTTCTTCTCGTCCCTGAGCTTCAACACTTTTGGGAGGAATATGAGAGATCCCGAGACAAAGAAGGATGAAGCACTACAGGTAAGGACATAGCTGGACGGTTAGCCCTCTCCATTCCCGTCCACTGTTTTCATGCCAGAGCCCACTAAAGTCGTGATCGTAACAAACACAAAATTGTGATCAGAATTCTGATGGGCGGTGATATTTACTCTGATAAATTTCTTGGCCTTTCATGGCTTGTGCTCTACACACCACCCTGATGTGTCTGCCCGTCCCCCCCTCCTCTCTCCCCCCCCC
>WELA01003960.1:236179-252757 GCA_009602735.1 Mesotaenium endlicherianum
CCCCCCCCCCTCTAAGCGTCCCCCAACAATGCCCCCAGGTACGTGCGCGTGGACACGTCATTGTCAGCATAGCCGCCTTGCAACCGCCTTGCAACCGTCACAAAAAAGTCACGTCAGTCGCGACAACGTCGCACCAGTCCCAGAAATGAAAGGTGTGTTTCCTCACTCCCAAATCAAGTTTGCCGCAACTGAATGCTCTCGGGGTTGACCTGATAGGTACTGTCTCTGAGCTCTGACGAATGACAGCAATCACTCAATCACCTCAACCAGGGCTCAAGGGAAAGGACTCCAAGCAGCAGCAGAGAGCATCCATGGCGCTCGGCACTCAAGACAATAAGGGGGACACAGAAAGTAGCGCTGCGCCATAACATCGAATTAGCAAGGATATGAATGGCTGCGTCCATACTGAGCCTGGCAAAAACAAGAGCACCACTCTGGGAGCAGGAAGCAGGCACAGCACGTCACGAGCACTAGTCACTGGGTCAAACCCTCCACGCTCTCCAGCACACATGTTATGAAATTATTGGCCTTTCTGGCATACCTATGGTGGCACTTCCGCCCGCTGATCCTCAGTTTCTCAAGAATCTGCGCAAGAGGCAAGTTGCACAGAGGATTTGTAAACAACTAGCAGTAGGCACTCCGCGGCTGCTAGGTGTCAGCGTATATGCAGAGCACGTGTGACAGAAGGCATGGCAAGAACGATCACCCCCACTGGCCTTCCCCTTCCAGCATCTACCATGTAAAATCCCAGAACAAACCCACCCTAAACAATGTATAATGAGAAGGGTCTACTGAGTAACAAAGATCACGGCACCCTATCTCTTGTGTCCTTTTGACGGCCAGCTTTTTCTCTTTGACAAGCTACCAGGGGCACCTCAGGCATCTCCCTACCCCTCCTGTACCATAAACCCAGAGCAACTGAGGATGTAGTGTGCCTAGGGACACACCCCACCCCAGCATGCTTTCTGCACACCATCATGAGAGAAATGTGGTCCCAGAGCACTCCACATACTTCGGGTTTTGTCATGGCTTCCTTCGTCTTCTTCTTGATGATCTCCTTCATTTCTGCAGCCATTGATCAGGAGGACATAGTCATGACCTAAGCTGAGCCAGAAGCCACCTTGGCACTTCCCAGTCCAAGGCAAAAAGCCACTATAAGATGCATCTTATGTCTACAGGAATTCATTCAAAATTCAGGATACTGCCAGTGCGAAGGACTAACAGACTTATAGGACAAAGATGTTCTTGGGGCACTGCCACGTGATTGTTCTTGCAGGGGCAGAAGGCTCGAGTTTACAAAGTCTTCACGTACAGACAACCATCACTTTATACTTCATTACACAAGTCAGGACCCATAGGTGTCTTTGCGCAACATTTTTACCTGCACTCCATGCTCTTCCCTTGTTCCAAGCTGACTTGCCCTTATTGGCCTTGCTAATCCTACTTCGCCTTAGGGCTTCTTTCTCAGCTAGGGCCTTCTCAGCCTCCTTTTCAGCCTCCGACTTGTCGCTGTCATCTGTTCCAACAACCTCTGTGGTCTTATTATCGGCTGAGATTAATTCCAATCCAGCTTCTTCTTCTTTCGCGACCTGCTCTAGCTGCTTCAACTCTATGCCATCTGCAGCACCATCCTCTATGCTATTTGTTGAACTGGCATCTTCCACGTGTTGCCTCTGGATTCCATCCCTGAAGCCCTCTAGGTCCACATATACCTCCCCTAAGTCAACCACTTGAACAGCTGCCGCACCTGCAGATGCTCTATGCATGAAGTCATGACTCACAGTTAAGTCCACTGCAGTGGCTGTAATTTGATCTGGCTGAGCAGAGGCCAGTGTAGCAGCCTCGTAACAATCTACTCTAGCATCACGAAAGTAACTTAGCGAATTCACATGCTGTGTGCAGCCTTTGGCCAAGACAGCAGTTATTGTTGTCTGTAGATTTAATACACCCCTCTGCTTTGCTCGCAAAGCCTTGCAGCGAGTGCCTACGTTTGCCGACTCACGCGACTTATTAGCTACCACCAAACTAAAGCTGTTCCTGCGGAGAATGATAGGACACTGCAAGAGTAACTTGGGCATTGACGAGTTTGAGAACAAACCAAAAACACCATGCTGTATATTCAATGGTATAGCCAACCCCTTCAGACCAGCCCTGCACTCAAAGACACACAACCTAAGTTGGTTATGAAGACCGTTCATTCATACTTCGCAGAGTGCTATCAGCAACCACAACATCACGGCAAAAAAAAGCAGTAGATTTCTCGCTCAAGACGAAGGTAGGTTCAGTCTCAAGGAGCCCTTCGAACAAGAACTGAAGCCCACTGCTGATTGAAGTCCGTAAAGAGATTGACGACGCTCATGATCAGACGTATAGCATCTAACTGGTCATCAAACGATATTTCGACAAGACAACTAGAAGAGAGAAATTGTTAGAGGGCGCTCCCATACCTCGCTTGAAGCGAGGATGTCAGCATCTGAACAAGGTTGTGAACATTAGAGTCGAGCCCGTATGACACGAAAATAAGAGAGGCGCCCGCTTTAAACTGTGTACAGAAAGCACCGAATTCAAAGGTGCAATTAACTATACAACGGGAAAGCTCTCATGACGTAGTGGAAAGCTAACAATTCGCGACTTATGTAATCATGCACAAGAGCTCACAGAGGCGGCTCATGTCTTTAAGATCCACGTTATAGCAACTTCATATATATGTCAGTTGTGAGACCACGTGAGGGCCCCAGCTTTTTCCTATCCATGTTTCTCACACTGTAACGATGCCTTCTTGTCGCAGCTTTGCGACACCGCCACTTGCCGCCACTCGATAATTCTGAGGCCCAAAGTAGTACGAATCACAATCAGGTCGCGACAGTGCTTATGCCGAACTTCTCGCAGCCTGAAGACGATTGTAGTACGGAGTGAAAGCATGCTCGTCTAACATATGTGCTACAATGGACCAAATTGCGCATCGCTGGCATACACCAATATACAAAGGCACATGCACCAATTTACACTTAGTCGCACAGTATGTTGCACTAACTTTATAGCCTGAGTCATGCTTGCGCGAATGTATAGGCCAAGGAACGATGCGAGGACGTTGTGAATGAAATACTTATGCCTGCACTGACCAGCTCGACCTCTTCTAGCTCCGTGTATAAGCTTGTAAACTCATATCTCTGCACTAGAAGCAGTTTCAATGCGATCTGCATCAGAAGCAGTCCTGATGCGAAAAGCTTCGTGTGGGGGCCAGCGCACCCCCACGTCTGATTGTTGCAGGTGTTTCAACATGTACGGTGTGTTAGCATAGGATTTTCTTGAGTCTTGAAGAGGGGGAAAAAGCTACGTTGACTGATGGGAGGTCATCGATCTTCTGGTGTATTCTCGTACAGCGACCTTACATCGTATTGTTGTGATATATCTTCTCGTACTGAGAATGTTGAGGACGATGCTTTGCTGAGGAAGCTGATACAGGGGCTTGGTCCTGAAGGTCTGGGATTGGTTGTAGTAAAGGATGTTCCTGGCATGCTTGATTTGCAACAGAAGCTGCTGCCCCTAGCTCGTGAAATTACTCTTTTAGACGAGCGTGATCGAAAACTTGTGCTGAAGGTAGGAGGTGCCATCTTGCCTGAACTTTGATGCTATTGCCTTGCTCGACTATGTAGCATGTTGTGTAAGGTCTGCGCCAAAATGCCTCAGGTCACAGGCACCCGCTGGCTCTTGTTAACTATGTTCAAACTCCCATCTTCCAACATCAGCATGGCGCTGCTGCTTGTTGTTAGCTCGCAAGCAAGTTGGACTCTGAGAGATAATGGTTTGAGAGACTGAATTAGGTAATTCGCCTGCGCAGGGCTCTGGGCTGGGCAGTGATGTGCCTCTCAGAAGACCAGATCGTCCTGTCTCTTCATATGCCGCTAATATAAAGTATACTTCGTTCCCAAGAAACGCGTTAGATGGACTACCTTCTAGTAGTCCCTTGGTCCAAATCGTAAGAGCAGGACATGCTTGCAGCTCATCAAGCCCTCAAAGCGCGGCTGGGAAAAGTGGTCAGCACGCTGACAGTTGCAGCTTTGATGCACACAATGCTGAAGAGTCAGCCTGCTCAATGGTAGACTGGGAGACAGGGGCAGATGATAGCAACACATGTTTTCTAGCATCTTCAACAAGAATGGCACGTGCGGCGTCAGCTTTTAAGGGGGACAGGCTCGCTAAGGGAGGAATTCCCCCCCAAGCTGTAGGTGGCGCAAGCAAGGCAGCAAGAGAGTCTAATATGCAAGCAGAGGTTCAAGTCAAACTTCAGCCCGAAAGCTCTGGCTTGAAATCCTCGGAGTACAATGACCTGCAGGGCCTTGTCTATGAGCTGGGGCTCAGCATGATCCAGGTTGGACTTCTTGTTGCCAGGCTGTGCGATTTGGCTCTTGGCGGGTCTGTGAGACTAGAAGAAGTAGTTTCCAAGGCGGGGATAGCCAAGGCTCGCCTTATTCATTACCATGCCATGGAGGACCGCCATCGAGCCTGCTCCAAGCTTAACCAAAAATCCGCACAGAAGGGCAAGGTGAGGAACACTTCCAGTGATGACCTGGGGGGTACCATGGGAGGGGAGGTCAGCAACTCAGACAGTCTGAAGTTGGACTCAGAGGACAGGAAGGAGCTTCTGGCATCTGCTGCAAGGGCAGTGCAGCCTGATCTGGCCTTACCCCAAGCAGTAGAAGAAAGTAAGAGCTGGAGCACAAGGGATTCTTCTCTCCGGCATTTGGCAGAGATGCTGAGCCATCCTGAAAAGCTGTGGCAGCAGTGGCACTGCGACTATGGCCTCTTCACAGCTCTCACAGCCCCTCTATATCTGAAGTCCACATCCAGCAGCTCGGAGTTGAGCAGAGAGAGTTATGTTCCAGCCGCAACTGGCTCCTTAACTAAGCCCACACAGGACTCTAGTTCATGCAAAGCACCTGAAAGAATAGTATTGCCTCCGCAGGAGCATGCAGGACTCCATCTCTTGAACTTAGAAACAGGGTTAATAGAAGAAGTTGACATTCCTCTGGGTTGCATAGGAATTCAGATAGGGGAGGCAGCGCAAATACTTACGGGAGGTCGTCTAAGGGCTGCACCACATTGTGTTCGAAGACCTCATATGGAAGGCTCGGATAATATCAGCAGAGAGATGTTTGTGGTATTTATGCAGCCGGGGTGGATGACAAGCATGGTACCCCCAGGCGGATGTGACAGGGAGACCGCCCTAGGCTCGTGGTGCAATTATCGTGTGGACTCCATTGCTTATCATGCTGTGGAAGTGACCTCCTCACCGATTGCTGGGAGGGTCAGCGAGTCAGGTTGTTCCCGGAGCTCAACTGGGATGTGCTCAGACCAAGAAGGTTGCAAGTGCAAGGTAGAACTTGCAGAAGTGGCTCGCAAAGCACTGTCTGCTGTTGTGCCACCGTTAAGCACAAGATGGCAGACTGGAGATTCGTATGCTACCCTTGCCCAAAATACAACACGCTCTTATTATGGGGTGGAGGGGAAGCAACCTAACAAGCTGTGACCATTCGCTTCAAGTATTGCCTTGCATGACAATTGAGTGAATGTCAAGATGTGCATGAGCTTTGGCTAGGGAATGCCTTTAAGCGAAGTAGAGGCATGAGTTCGTTATAAACTGAACCTGAACTGTTGCATGAGGCTTGCTCCTACACCTTTGTACAGGAACATTAAGTGTCATGTACAATTGTAGGATCTTGATGTTGTTTGAGTGCGCTCTATTGTTACAAAAAGAAGGCAAATAAAGTAAGTTTGAAAAAAGTTTTGCTAGTATGATGGATGGACATCAACTGTTGGACTGAAGTTTATAAATAAACTTGAGCTGCATTATAGCCTGTCACGAGACGATAAAGCTCGTTGTCATTGATACTAAGTATGCTGTGTGAACAAGATGCTGCCTTACAGAGCAATCTCAAAACTCAAACACAGACTATCTTTAAAGATTAAAGCAGTTTCGCTTGGATGAGATGCCATGACTACTTATTATATCATCCATGTCAGCTGCTGCATAAGTATTTTTACGAAAGCTTAAGACTATATGAAGCCGAGTGTGAAGGAGAACACCCCACAGTATGACTTTCGTTTGCCATCTCGCTTGAGAAAGTCGAGTAACACTTAGCACTATAATTTGAAGTTCGACTGGGCTTTCCCTCGGGGCAGCTGGGTGCATGGAGTGTATGTGTTTATGAAGCTCTGTGGAGGGATGTGAGTGATTGTAGGCTTGTATTTTTAAACTCGGGACCGTACCATCATGAAGCATCGTGAAGCGGACTTAGATGTTCTCGAAATTCGTTTGTTGCTTTACACGTCCACATATAAGTCTTACACAGGCTCAAACAAGACGTCGATCTTTTCACTTTTCTCGGTTGCAGCTTGTTCGTGCATAACTTATTAGAGTTCTGTTCTAACACGGCCCTACTTAAGAGTCGTTTGATGAGAGTTACTAAGTGTTGAGATGCCCTTAAGTTGTGTGCAAGACGAATTTGCTGAGTTAAGCAAGTAAGCGATATGGCACACGGAGGAACATGCACGCATGACCACGATTGCAGCGCTAATGACTGTGATGCAAGCTGGTCGCTTTTTCAGCACGTTGACATTCCCAAGGTACACTTGCAGTCCTCTTCACGAACCTTCCAGATGGCAGCTAGTAGATGCCTATCTATATAAAACCACAGTAACCTCGGGTCTCCTTCTATGGCTCATGTAATGCCATAAATAGCGCAGGAGGTTATCGTATGAAAGGTTTGATATGGTGTCTTGCAGGTAAGAGCATTGAATGAAGCGGTAGAAGGAAGTGCAAAGAAAGTCTTCAAGAGCTGGGGACAGCGGCTCGACTTCTCAACCGTATGTTTCATATCTGGCCACCTTATTGAGACAGCAAAATTTATTTTGTAGCAGAATCCACTTTAACTTGCAAGAATGATTGAAACACTTGCATGTCCTGCTCGTGAGCTCGTACAACCTGTGAAGTAAGTTGCAGTGACATACAATACAAGAATATGAGTGACATAAGTCAATGCTCCAATCACAACTGTCTTGATATGTGGTCACAGTGTGTGGAAAGCAACGATGATGACCCTGAGCTACTCATTTTCATTCCGTGAGTTCGTTGACCCTCTTACAACCATTTCACTTGACATGCTTTTTAATTGTTGCTAAATTGCTCACGATTGCTAAACATAAGCATCACCCTGTCCCTTTTGGGGTGGTCATCAATGACTCAATTTTCTCATTTGATGTAAAGATAAGTTAGAAGAAGATACTACCTCCGTTCCTCTTGCTTGTCAAGTCATTGCAAGTGTATGCCAATCTGAAATCTGAAGACAGTACTCTTGTCGGCAAGTCCTTAAGGCCCGTGTCTAAAGAATTGCCTTGATTGACATTCACTCGAGGCAAATCTAAATTCTTTCCTTACTCAATTCCTTATACAACTTGCTTTGGAGGGCAGCCAGGGTTAATTGGAGATGCACATGAGTGCAAGAAACACTATTGCTGACCTTGTCTTTTGAGTATCTTCACAGATTCACTTCTGATGTCAAGTTGAAGAGTATCAGCATCATTGGTGGCACTGATGGCACCACTCCTGCGCGCATGCGCGCGTACGACCTTTCACACCCTTTCTCCAGCAAGTGCTTTTGGAGCTGCCTAGCTTTGCAGAACTTTTGCTGCTACTCTTCATTTCCCATAGAGGCATTCAGAACCTCTCTGTAAGGACAAGTGGCAATCTCAAAGTAACGAGCGTGGCGCACCACATTGTATATATGACATACTAAATAATTTTTGATCGTTATTACAGTTTGTTTCAACGTTCTTTTTCTTTCCAAAATTTTCAGTTTGTCATGCGGCCCCATTCCAGCTGCTTGTTGGCACAAGTGCACCTTGAAAAGTCATGGCCCGAGGAGTGCTGTAAAATGATTTCCATTGCAGATACATTTTCTGTCCTGTGAGTGGGCAGCGCTGAGTTTCAATCCGCTTTGGTCATACTGTGTCAAATTGGCTCCCTTAGGCAAGTTGCTCAGGAGTCACTTACAGTAGACAGTAGCTCTCTGGTGCAGGTTCATAAACCGTGACGATATAGACTTCTCCGTAGCTCAAGATGTCTCGCCTGTGCAGGTATATCCTCCTAACTCCACCCTCAGACTAGTGATGTCCCCAGAACCTTACGTCTACGCTCTCTGCATCTGGCAAACAGCCATGGAGCAGGACAGCAGGGAGCAGGGCCCCTCTCTCTTAGCTCCTCGCCTCTACGAGGTTTCCAAGATGTCCTCCATGATCAACCCCACCAATCGCATCAACCCCATTAACCCCACCAATTCTACCAATCCCGCCAAATCTGGATCATCCGACCAGTCCCGCCAATCCCAATATTCCAGTCAATCACGTCTTTCCCATCCTTTCTGCAGGAGTGGCAGCTGGGCGAGAACAACCGCGGCGAGCTCGAGTACCCCACCAGGTATGCTATGCATTCCAGCCTGCACGTGGTGCTCCAGCCCGCGCGTCAAACTTGCCATGGGTTTCCTCCGGCAACCGTTTCAGGCGGCGGTGTGGGCTCTGCCTGCCAGAGCTGCGACTGAAGTGTTCTTGCAGAACATTTCTGGCTGTGCCTTTTGTCCTATGGGCCACTTCTGCCTCCCCACCTAGGCCGCCTCTTCCTTTTTCTGGCGCTCTGGGCCTCCCGGCTTTCTCAGTCTTCTTCCTCCTCAATTGCTTGTTGCTTCGCCCCCTAGCGCTCGCTCCACCACCCTTTGCCCTCCTCTTCCCCGTCTTGCCTTCTTCTCGGGATATCTTTCGAGCGCTTTCTCCCCCCCACACCACTAATCTGCAAGTTCTTGTTTGTAGAGTAGTACCCAAGCCCCAGTGGGACTTCTTAACGTATACATTTACATATATATGTATATATATTGATATCTATATATGTGTGTATGCATATGTAGCAATGCAGTTAGAGGAGAATGTGGGTGTGTGACAAGTTGCGAGTCCTGATCTTGAACCAATGTGAGGAGCAGATGTGTCAGGAGGCCTTTGACATCAGCACTTGTAGAACTTAGCATATGTGAGTGATCATATGAAGGAGCGTGGAAAGGGACAAGTGGTATTCTGTTCCTACCCTTCCGCAGAGTCACCAAGTTTCAAGGTGTCAGCGACCTGACCCTCCATTTCCCCGAGGCCATGGGGTCGGGCACCACGAGAATCCACTACATCGGCTTACGGGGTGAAGCTTCTCAGGTGCAGTGAAGCATGTACCCTACTCGTACGTGTCGCTGACGATAGCAGCATGCGGGATCGGCAATGCACAGATTATGAGGCGTTACACAAGGAGGAAGTAGTCTGCAGCTGACAGCTGGAAGAATTGCTCACACGCACTGAATTGGGCTTGCACACATGCAAGTTGGAATTTGAAGGCAGTCAAAGTCCTGTAAACATTTCACTATTGGTTCTATTTCTGAAGCTCTGGTTACGCCGGCCTGGCCCTTTGCTCGGTCGGGTACTGAATAACGTCCGGGAAATCCAATCAGCCACAACTTCCTTCAGATAATAACCATTTGATGGTGCAAGAAAAGTCACAAGCTGCAATCTACACGTTTGCAATGCATCTACAATTGATTGTATGTTTAATTCTACTACATTATGTGTGTTTGCAGTTCACGCGGCAACCGGTCACCAACATCATATACGAGGCTATGCCCAATCCCCACGACCACAAGTAAGATTTTGTCCAGTATTAAGCCTGCCTGCGCTTGGATCATCAGTCTCTTAGTAGTTCTGCTTGCGTTTAAGAACCATGCATGGCAGTCCACTCATCTTAGAACTAGGTTATGTGTACAGGTTGTGTGGTACAAAGTGCACTGTGTTGCGAGTACCTCGTCAATTTTTAGTCACAACCTGCAAATTCATTCAGATTTATTGCGTGGAGTGGGGTGTTTGGCAGGTTGCCCAGCGAAACAGGGACGCCTCAGATTTTATAAAGGCTCTGTTGCACACAGATCTCAGCACGCAGCGATTGTGGCAAAGGAAGCCCACATGCCAGGCAAATCTTCCAGTAGTCAAAGGAGCTGTAATCCAAAAAGGGAGATATAGACAAGTGATCCTTTCCCTTCATTCTTCTTGCCATGTGTGTATATACATCTACTATACCAAATTTTGTTAAAATGGCAAAAGTAATGAGCCATTTTATTCGTCCTGTCTGCTGCCTAACTATTTCTCACTACCAGCATGTTTGTTGTTTTTGGAATAAATACGGACCCATCTTCCCGCTTTAGTCACTGAATAAATATGGAGCGGCACTAGACATGTCATGGAACAAGGGGATGCTATGTGACTTAAACCATATAAGCTTCAGCAGGAGCATGATTGAGAAGCTGGCATCTGTGGCCCAGCACCTTCGCTGCTGGGAGCATGTAGCCTGATCTGAGTGCCTCTACTCACGGCTGCTGAGTCTCCTTCGGATTCCAACTGTTTCCTGCTCGTTTCCGTGTAAATCTCGCCAAGGACCTGCCTGAAAGCTTTTTCTACATTCTCCCCTTCTAGCGCAGAAGTCTCGAGGAAAGTCAGGTCATGAGTTTGCGCTAACTTCTCGGCGTCCTCTATAGTGACCATCCTGTCTTCATCCAGGTCTGCCTTGTTTCCTACTAGCAAGACCTTTAGGGAAGGGTCTGTGTTATCTCGTAGCTCCCTCAACCACCTCTCCAGGTTTTCAAAGCTGGAGGATTGAGTAATGTCGTACACAAGCAATGCACCCATTGCCCCCCGATAGTATGCGCTTGTGATGGCACGATAGCTGCAGACAGTCCAATCAGAAAGACATGAGTAAGCTGGACTCTAAATCTCCAGCAATTTTTTGTATGCACGTCACAATGCCTGAACTCGTCTGAGAAAGCATCAGGCAATTACATCAGACCCAAAGGGTTTGCTGCAACATTTTGTAAGCAGACAAGCTCAGCCAGTGTGCTGGAAGCACAGTTGCAGCATGATGCTGCCCTACAGATCACGCAAAGTGAGCAGTTCACTAAGTCCCGCCTTACTGAGCCTAGACAGCTGATTGTATACATGCAAGAGCTCAATATTGAAATAGTTCACAGCAGAGCTTATACTCCATGGATCCGTTTCCCCAATGCTGACTTCACCGCCAGCTTTTTAACCCATGATCATCACCTTGGCGCTTCTACATACCTTCTATTTCCATCTCTTCCAATCAATAATATGCAGCACAGGCGGCTAGTATCCAACAACTGAATGACGGCGGTTTCAAATGGCACAAGAAGTACAGCCTTGTTCTGCACTAGAGCAGCATAGAGAGCTCCTCTTAGCCTCAGCCAATCATGCTAGCTCAAGGACCATTTCTTACTGTACCTGTAAGCCAATTCCAGCTTCCCGCTCTTTCAACAGCTACCTTTTTTTAAGCAAGATTGATTCCAAAAGCTTTAGCTCAGCCCAACAGAAAAAGTTTGCTGAGTGATCTCTCCGAGGCACCATGACCCAGCTTTAGGCATCATGGGAGGAGGACAAGTTTAGGTGTAGCACAGCTCATCCAGATGCAACCAGTCCTCACCCACTTAGCATGGCTTCTGCACTATGCACATAACCGCTTCAGCTAAGAAAGGCATAGAGAGGTAGGCATGTGGCAAATTCCAGTGCCGAGTAGCTTTGTCTAGCAATGCCACAGAAACACATCCTGCCAGAACCTTCACCTGCAACAGATCATGACTACCCGTTTCCTTCACCTCAAAAATAAGAGATGCGCTCAACTAATCACAGCTCTTGCTCTACGACAGTTTGCTTGGTTTCAGTACCATGAGCACATTACATAGATCAGTAAACTCACCGTTCTTGGCCGGCAGTGTCCCAGATTTGGGCCTTGACGATCTTGCCATCAAACTTCACACTTCTCGTTGCAAACTCTACCCCAATAGTGGACTTGTTCTCATGGTTAAATTGGTCCCGCACAAATCTGGACAACAAATTTGACTTGCCTACACCGGAGTCACCTATTAATACTAGCTTAAACAAATAGTCGTAGTCATCTTCTGGCCTGTAACTGCCCGGCGTATTCTTCTGTTGTGGGCTACGCATCTTGGAGCTTGCTCAGGGCAAGTAACAGGTAGATAAGAGCTAAAAAACATCAGCTTTTAATCGCATTAGAACGTAGAAAGCAATAGCATTATGTATTAGATCTGGTGCGTTGCCCACAAGACGGCGAAATGGAGAATTTATGAGTTTTCGAAGCTACAAAACTATCCTTTCGACAGTCCACAAGTGACGTTCAATCGCAACTGTGTGAGCAGCATGCAAATCGACGTAAGAAGTAAGAATCTTGCCGACCTCGACAGTGAGGACCAGGAATAACAAACACCCTACGTATAAAAGTGATTCATTGCGTGAAGTTGCTTAGAGCACTTCTAATAATTGATGTAAATAGAATGATGAAGAGCTCTGTTGAGTGATGTAGAGCTGATGCAGAGATGCATATTGAAGGGCACCCTGCACGGGGTAACAACTACCGACGCAAACGTACCAACTACCAGACTCCAGAGATGTGATTTGGTGCAATTTACCTGGGTTCGCTCCAGGACACTCACTGGCATACATGCCTTATATTAGAAAATTCTGGAGATCACGCAATATACGAAATACAGAAGTACCGTAAGGCGAGATACTAGATCGACAAAATCGTATCAAATCGACGAGAGTGGACCAAAGCATTCATTATCCGTCAATGGCCGTCAAGCATCGTTGAAAACGGGCGGGCTCAGCGGACCGAGTGAGGAGAAATGCACGACAGTAAAGCCATAATAAATATAATACAAGCAAATGATCACATATATATAACCGTATTTTGGTCGCTAGATCCCAATAACAACCCTCCAGGCTGCTCCACGCCACTCCAGGCAACTCCAGGCTCCTTATGGCTAACACCCGCCACTTTTGACGGTCTTCGAACTTGCGGTCAGGTGGCTGCAAATTGCAATCCGTTGTCTGCATGCAACTGCCTGCAACGCCGAGTCGCAGTTGTTTTTTCTGTCTTTCATAACGACTTCTGATTCGTCAAATGCATTGGCAGTTACGACAGTCTTTAAGTTGCTCGAAGTGGTTGCTCTACCAACATTTGTGAAACTTCAGTGCCCGGCAGTGACGGTGTGCAGCTTTGTCCTAATAATGAGAGGATACATCACGGGCCGATACGTACGAATGGCTTCACTTGGCTTCACTAGCTTGGTAGAAGAACGAAGTGGTAAGAAATCGTGAGTGGGTGGGATAATGCGCACGCACTTTTTCCATTGTATAGTTAACACTTGGTTCTCCCTTCAGCGTTGCATTTATAATCTTCATACGCCCTATGTCTTGGCAAATGTTTGTTGCAAGCTGCACTTGCGACCCTTTGTTATGGGAACTTTTTGGTTTGTAATGTTACAGAAATAAATCAGCACCAGTTGAACTTGTAACACATTGTGGACACCATATGCACATTTCAAATCTTGGACGTGTAAAAGCTTTATTCACTTGGTTGGTGGAAGGGGCTGAAGTATTGCTTTGGCGCACACACACTTGAAAGCCCACATATTTGAGAAGATGCAAAGTGCATCTTCAAATTGGGGCGTTATAGTCCAAACCACAAGCTTGAAGCAAGTTTTTGAATACATAAAAAACTTGTCGACTTCAGACCATTCAACATTTATAAGTCGTGACAGGTCTTGACAGTCCAGAATTCATAGTGTATATCATTGGAGTTATTAGTTTGTTTACCGCGACTTTGAAGTGGTCTCATGTATGTATTGGTTGTTTATGTAAAAACTTGTACAAGAAATTTTTGAAAGCTAAGTATCCCTCTATAGACAAGGGCTTTTGCCAACTCATAAATCTTCAATGTCTTTTAACGCGAGGCACAAGCTTCCTTACGCCAATCGTTACAAGGGCGTCACTTTTAGAGTTTCGTAAATTGCGATAGAATATGATGAATATGATGAATATCCGTAAAAATGAACAAGAACTATGAAGTTTTTACAATAACATGTAATGTTGTATTGAATCTCAAGGCCACTTGCTTTGGATTGATGATGCTTACAACTCACTAACAACAGCTTTTCTGAAGAGGTCCCTTTGGCTATGTATCTTTACAAGACATGGTTAAGAGTAGAACCTTCATACAATCTTCCATCAATTCAACGCTAAACTGGATTAATTTCTACATTACTTGTAAAGCCAAGGCTTGTCAAAGTAGTTGCAAGCTATTATTGATATATGATATCAAAAGGCAACTCAAGAAGCATATGCCTCCCTTCTACTTTGACGCCTTCCACAACTGCATCCGCTTCTGATTGACATCTTTTACAAGTACGAAATATTGCCACAGTTTTGAGCCAAAAGGACATCAAATATGGTCCGTGAAGCACCAATTGCACCCAAGTGTAGCACTTGTTTTTTCTCAAGGGCCCGTCTTAGCTCGATCAAGCGCGCCCGGGCATCATGCATGCACCTTCGTCGCAGTGCAATGCACCCCATCTTGCCTCCACTTTTTCGCACGGAAACTGAGCCTTGTTTAAGCTGCACGCACACAAGCACCTCAAATTCACATCAAAAAAGGCAGCAGCGCAACATGGGCCTTGCGGACAAAAAAAAAGAAAAAAAGAAAAAACGATAACAAAACTTCGGTCAAGCAAAACACACACGGAAACTGATGAAAGGCTGGAAACTGATGAAAGGCACATGTGCACCACTGGTTCAGTACTCACAAATAAGCTACCCGCAACCTTCGCAGCTGGCACGCTAAGATAATTGTTGCTACAGATGTTGCTCCTAGTTTTCATGCACCACTCTACGACTCTGCATAGAACAGGGTGCATATGACTCTCACAACAAGGTCAACAGAACATGAGCAAAGCAAATCATGCTTTCTGGCCACACGGACACACACGCGCACAAGCACACGCACACGCACACGCACACGCCCATGTCACCTTAACGGATACACCCTTCTCACCTGCATGTACTTCCTTCATCTCAAGCAGCCATGCCAGGATACACACAAAGCCAGGATGGCCGTTGAAAAACTGCTACCCTACACGAAGAAGAAAACATTGCCCAGGAAGAAGCAATTGCTCCTTGTTCATAACCAATCACATCTGCAGTGGCAGTGACAGCAGGTAAAGTGCCTGCAAAGTACCTGCGGTTGACAACGTTATGGACGCGACACATGTACTGTGCCAGCTCAGCCCCTGAAGACACATTGGGAGTGTGTGTCCTGCACCATGCGATAGGAAGACACTTGTCAGGCCCAAATGAATGGCAATCTGTCAGCAAAGAAGACGTAAAAGAAGACCAACCTAAGAAGATATAGACAAAAAAACACGTTCTTAACAGGTGAGTAATACATGCACGCCAGAACAAAGCTCTCATCAACATTGAGTGGCAAACGACAATATTGTACGGCCTACGCATCGCGTTCTCCCACCCCGCCTCTCCAAAACCATTTAAGATACGCTTATAACAGCTCAAGCAATGTCTGCCAGTCAACTTCCTCCTCTTAACACAAGTGCCTTTAGCAGGCGTTATTGTCGCTGAGCTTTGTCTTGTCTCCCTTCCTAATAGACTACAACACAGTGTGGACTCTTATGACGCCTTGATGGAAAAAGGTCGTTTGCCTGTCTGTCCTGTATGCGCATACTCGTCGCAGAGTGGATGTAGAGCATCGAGAAATAGCTCCAAAGAAGGCGGCAAAGGGAGAAGGAACTAGTGACGCTTCGCTCTTCACAATGAAGAGAACAGAACAAGGCGGTAGGTAGAGGCGAAGAGGAGAGTAAAGAGGAGACGGAGTGCGAGAGTGCGGAGGAGGAGGCGAGGGAGAAAAGAGAGATTTGCAACGACTCACTTGAGCACCTCCTTGAAATGCGATGCGCACTCGGCACACGGGTATATCCTGGTCAGCAACGTCAGCTGCACACCCGCCACGCCCACGCGGCACGCACGCATGCACGTACGCATGCACGCGCACCCCAACAGCCATACTCAGGCACCTAAGCGCTTCAAATTCTACAGCCACGCGGCGCGCGCCTGAAGATCCTGATGGCAGACAACGTTGCACGTAACTTGGTAGCGCAGCCAAACTCCACTTGTGAGGAGGAGCGCCAGTAGGCGGCTAGGCTACGGTCCACGCGTGAAGAGGCCCCTTCTTATGACACCGGCCTCTGACAGCTGGCCACATGCCAGAATGCGATACTCTCAACGGAGGCGGTGCTGTTCATGGCAAGAGACAAGATGTCCTCAAGATCACACACATGTGACACAAGCTTGCCAAACAGTGACAGCCGGGAGACGAGGCAGCCGCAAACAGCCTGTACTGAAAGCCAGCGCATCACATGGGAGCGTATGCGGGTGCACGTGGAAGGAAGCGGCAGCGCACCAGCTCTTTGACGTCTCGTTGTTGCTGCTTTGTTGGCCTCTCGGGATACTGCACTTCACGCACGTGCACACACGCACAGAGGATGGAGAGGTTGGAGAGAGAGAGAGAGAGAGAGAGAGAGAGAGAGAGAGAGAGAGAGAGAGAGAGAGAGAGAGAGAGAG
>WELA01003960.1:264826-278501 GCA_009602735.1 Mesotaenium endlicherianum
ACCCACCCAGTACTGCCTGTGTGCTGCTTGCACCCACCCACCCACTATTGCCAAGTGCACATGTGTGCTGCCTGCACCCCCCAGGCCCCCCAGCCATCTGCCCACGCACCCAAAGGGGTCGCCGACGACGAGGAAGGCGACGTCGGTGCTCCGCGCCTCCTCCAGTACGCTCTCAATGCGCTGCTCCACCATCTCCCGGTCCGCCACCTCCACCTCCCGCCCGTATAGCGCCTCCTGCACCTCCTCCTCCCAGGCACCGCATGGTAAGGTTTAAGGTTTGGGTTTCGGATTCAGTCCTGGTACGAGCATTGCATGTGAAACCTACCCTCTTTGTTCCCGCATGCCTGCCCCCCCCCTTCACCTCCACCTCCACCTCCACTTCCACCACTGTCTCCTCCTCTGCTTCCTACTGTTGGCCACTACCTTCCACCATTCCGCCAGTGCGATGCTTCTTGCTGCTCTTCTTTTTACTCGCGCTTGACACTTGACAGTACTTGAAAGGAGGTTGACACACACAGACCACCATTCAACCCTCTGCCCCTCCTCCCCCACCTGGTGCCCCCTGCCTTTGCTTTCCACACACATCCGAACACCCACACACACACACTCGAGTGGACATGTATGCAATTTGTGCACCCGTGCGCGAGTACGAGCACGAGTGGTAACTGAGCCAAGCCAGGGACTGACCGGGCGGCGACATTGCCACGGCACACAGTCCGGATCGTATGTGGATCTGTACCCCATGCGCCAACCGCGGAATGCAGCAGCAGGCAGCCTCTTCGCGTGAGGAGGTGTGCATGACCTAGGGCTTGGTATCATTGGGTGGTGAGAGTTGTGTTTCATGTCCAAGGTTGGGCCTTCCTAGGCTTCGGGCTTTTGGAGTTGTGGGACTCCAGGGTTTGGGATTTACAGGTCGGCTGTGACAGGCCCTTGAGACTCTGTCCCACTTCAGTGGGACTCAGATAGCACACAAACGGGACACAAGCGCCCGGGCAGGAACTATGGCTGTAGAAGGTACACTCCCAACAGGCGATCTGTTTCTATCTGCCTCTTAAAGTCTCTGCTCCGACAGCCCTCTGCATCAAGAGAGGAATGCTGCAGGGATGGTGCAGAAGTCATACAGCTGTCAGAAAAAGACTGCAAACAAGTGCCGTGCTTCATGCGCTTCTTCAAAACTGAAATTACGTATGTACTGTATTGTAATGTGCTGTACTGTACTTTAGTTCTGCACTGTACTGTTTTGTAGTGCTCTGCACTGTACGGTACGTGTGCGTGTGTGTGGGCTTCTCATCAGCTCCATCACTTTGTTTATCTGCTACAGCAGTCACTCTATGGATTCCTTCAGCTCTTGTTTCGTTCGACTCCTCTACATTCCCTCTGCTGAAAATACCCGGTCGTGGATGTCCTATGATAGTACGCTCCTTCATGTGGCTGCAGTTTTTTTTTCCAGCTTTCAGCAGCAGCTGACCAGAGAGTAGCCACAGCAGGTTGACATTAAAGCCCAAGCCCAAGCAGCAGCAGCAGCAGAAGCTCCAGCTTGCGGAAGTGATGGCAACACTTTTGAACCATTGCTGTCAGTACTTTGGGTCTCTTCCAGCCATCAAAATCATGGCTGGTGTTTACTTTAGAAGCTACAGATTTGTTATCTTCAGAGTTGAGAATGCAGCCAGGATATCCCCTTCTCTATGTTTCACGACAAGTTTGAGGGTGAAGTCTTGAATACTTTCAATGTGTATAACTTCAGAAATCGTAAACTCACCAGCTTGGACTTGTCCACCAAGAGTATGGACGTGTAAGCCTCCAAATATACTTTGCTGCATTTCTTGACAGCTTCAAGGCCCCTCAAGGTGATATCCCTTTCATCACCTAGACCAAGTCCTACAACATATAACATTCTGACTAAGCAGCTTACACTTGCTTCTGGTCTGATGCTCTCGATCGGATTATTGACGTACTCTAAGAGTGGAATACTATAGTAAGGTCCATAATAATATCATATTGGCTGCATTGTGCAACATCAGTGAGCACCGCAGGGAATGTTTGTCACAAGGGGAATGACGAAGCGAAAGCTCGGTGGAGTACTTGCATGCTCGCAAGCAAGAGTTCTATGTGACGCTGCAGAAACAAAAATTTGTCCGAAGGCCTAAGTTACTAGGTAGAAAGGAAACTCGTGCTAGTGCTGAGCACATCTCACAGTAGATTGGTATGGACCTTCACGTTGTTCATGGAGTTCGCTCCATTTTTTTCGTACATACCCCCCCTCTTTTCTCGTTTTGTTTTCCCCCTCAGCAGCTTTCTTGGAACTTGGAAGTCAGCGTGTGGTCGCAAGTGGTCGCAAGCAGTCGCGAGCATGGTCGCGAGAGCTTGTGGACCCCAGTGGAACCATGTGGAACGATCGACCCTCGTTGACCTAGGGGCCTGGAGAATGCTGTCTGGGGCAGTCTGGGGCAGTTTGGGGTGGTCTGGGGTGGTCTGGGCAGGTCTTATAAAGTTTGGCGCCTCGACAATTGTCATCTAAGATGTCAGTAAGAATATATATTGTAATTTGAACAGATGGAATTTCATCTTGAATGAAATGAACTAGAATGAAATAAGTAATAGTGGCATGAGAGTGCAGATGTAGATAGGCATATATAGTCATTATAGGCGTAGTGTACAAGGTATTTTGGACGTCTCAATACACGTTAAGGACTTGGGACGGGAGTCTTGAAAGGTTTAGCAGATGAGAGCGGCCGTACTTGTACGTACTGAAAGTACCCTCCAAAGCAGCTCCGAAGCATTTTCCACCTGATCACCGCACATAATCGGCAGTAATTTGTCGGCATTACCGGGGAAGTTAGCTCAGGTGATATTGGGGGCAGAAACTTGGGACAGTTGGAAAAGCGCTTCTTATTTCCATTGTTACTGGACCTTACGAATTGCTCAGCCTGCAACTTGTCCAAAAGCAAACTCGAATATAATTAGGGCCTTCCTATTGAAGCATCAGGTCGTTACAGATTGTTGCAGTTTTGTAGGTGGGATATACCAGCGCAGAAAAAGGAAGGTGCCATTTGAGTGTGGGCTAGTGTCCAGGAGGTCTACCTACTGTGAGCCTCATCTTCTGTATAAGAATTCACATCCAGGTAGTGTCCCTCCAATACATATTCCTGACAAGCACTTAACTTACAACATCTCCAGTAGTGTTATCTTTAGACTCGTTTGCACTATTCCTCAAGCAGACCCTCGTAGTCGATATCACGTCAATATGCTGCGTCTTAAGTGCATTGCCCAGAACTATGACTGGGGTATAAAGGGAAGTTCCAGCACAGTGGGTCGGCTTTATGCTCTCGGAAATGGACAGGATGCAAGTCCTGATCTTCCCTATGCAGAGCTTTGGATGGGCACCCATCCCAGTGGTCCCTCTGAAGTACTTGTGAATGAGAAGGAGAAGACGGCCATGCTCCTGAGAGAGTGGTTGAAGGCTCACCCTGAAGCTCTTGGAGACTATGTGCAATCAAGATGGAAGGGGGAGCTCCCGTTTCTCTTCAAGGTGCTCAGCTGGTGCCAATGTTGACCGCTAGTACTATCGGCAAATGTAGATGATTGGACTTATTTAACTTCAGTTCGCCCTGACAAGTCTTGTATGGTCCGGTAGACTCATTAGTTTCTCAATTATGACTTTGCACTTAGTGGCGCTATATAACTCCGTAGCACTACTATCATGTGTACCGAATTTGTTGCTGCTTCGCGTAAAACCATGAAGCACTATCTATTTTCAGATTCACTTCTTTTTGTATCAATGTGCTTACAACTTACAACATTTATGTTCTCTTTCAGGTCCTATCTGTAGCTAAGGCTCTGTCTATTCAGGCTCATCCTGACAAGGAGCTAGCAGAGAAGCTCCATGCAAGCCAGCCTAAAAACTATAAAGATGACAATCATAAACCCGAAATGGCTCTTGCCGTCACACCTTTTGAGACACTCTGTGGGTTCGTTTCCAGTGAGGTACTTTTCTCTGCTTAGTCAACTCCTCAATACCATATAGTTGCTGCTGTAGGTTCTTGTTGGAAGGGGTGTGGACCTGAAAGAAAGTGTCATGTGCAGTAGCTTCAAACTTTTGTATCAATCACAGCTGCTTGTTCACATGTCAGCTTCCTTGCACATACGTGCACATTCCAGATTGTTGCTTCAGTGTCATCATTCTCTTGTTCTAAATTTTATCCCGGAACCTACAGGCTCTCAAGCTTAACCTTCTGCTGAAGCTCTCTGCTGAAACCCCCCACACCTGACTTTCTGCAGGAACTCAAATCCACTTTTGAGGCAGTTCCGGAGCTCAAACCTGTAGTTGGGGAGGAGGCTTCACAAGCTGTAGCAAGCATGACAGAGGAGGGGACAGAGAGCACAAAGAATGCTCTGAAGATTGCGTTTAGGGCCCTGATGACAAGTGACAAAGCTGTTGTGGAAGAGAATTTGACCAAGCTGATAGCTCGTCTTCAATCTGAGAAGAAGGTAAGCATAAGCAAACTGGTCTTGCACTTGTACCCGCAACTGCACAAAGAGCATAGCACAACTTATGCATCAAGCACGACCACTTGTGTCATTAAGCAGCAAGGAGGAGACGATTCTATGAATTTACATGGAAAACCAATTGTATCCGGATTCCGAGCAAGCTCTAGAGAACTCATGTAAGGCTCGTGAAAGCATGTACTTTGTGCATGATGAGAGAACCAGGTAAGTTGTTCAGCTTCTCCGACCACGTGATGGGAATAGTGCAAGAGTTTTGGTGTTCGAAACAATGATGACGTAGAGAAGCCTAGCAATTGTGCGAGGTTCACGAGGGTAAACATGCTGCAGCATCTTAAGGAAGAAGCTGTGAAGAAGCTGATATAATGTATTGGTGGCCCATTGCAGGAGAGGACCTTGACAGCAAAGGAGGAGCTTATATTGAGAATAGAGCAGCAGTACCCTGGAGATGTGGGTGTATTCTCGGCCTTCTTCCTCAACTATTTTGTACTGGCACCTGGTGAAGCTGTCTATCTGGCAGCAAATGAGCCCCATGCCTACCTCCAGGGGGAGTGCATCGAGTGCATGGCAGCTTCAGACAACGTCGTGAGAGCTGGTCTGACTCCAAAATACCGTGACACGGATACCCTCTGCTCTATGCTGACCTACAAACAGGTACCTGTTCCTAGTGCCAACTGCTAGAATTTAGTTCTTTTGACGCTCTAAAGTCACCCCTTTCCATCTCGTCTCATCCCAGCCTGCAACCAAGAGGCGAGGTGCTTTCAAGCAACAAAAGACAATATAAAGAGCACTATACACTGGTGAGGAGGGTGGTTGGGAAACAGGTACTTGCTAGCCAGCTGTACTTGAAAGCATGATGAAGCGTGTCTCTGTTCACTATTTTACTTTGTGGGCTTTATATGCAGGGCATGTAGAAAGGGCGGGGAGTAGACTTGTGCATCACTCAGCAGAAGTGGTGCTGAGAGAGGCCTCTGAGTGCATGTCATCTTCATCACAACTTAAAAGCATGTGCATTGTGATCTTGCGACTTATAAACAAAGCATCACCATCTGAACCACCCTTAACCAGCAATTTCCTCTTCACATGTTGTGGCCCTTTCTAGAGCACAAACTCCAGCTAGCAAGTCTTAAGAATAAAACTCATGGCTGAGTCTGATGTGCAGATCGATATGTGTTTCCGTTTACCGGTTACTTCTTACCTTTTGACCTGAAACCGGGGGGGCAAGGCAGCAATCAGAGACTTACTGGATAAAAACTAGTAGTATTTGTCTCCTGAAGTCTATGATGTTGAGCTCATCAATCTCATGCTTGTTGAGGTGCTCAATGAGGGAGCATTGCTCATTTGCTCAATTGTCACTCTTGTCTCAAGGCAAGGACACATTGGGTTCTGACCATGTAAGACTTTCTTCTGGTCTTCCTGCAGGGCCTTCCCGAGATCTTGAAAGGAACCCCGCTCGACGCCTGCACGTCAAGGTACACCCCTCCATTCGAGGAGTTTGAAATCTTTCGCACGAGTGTCCCTGTTGGAGGCTCCTACACGCTGCCTCTCTCGACAGGCCCCTCCATCTTCACAGTGTTCAAGGGCAATGGAGCTGCCGCTCAGACATACAAGGGGAGTTCGGAGTTCTCAGGCCTCAAAGTCGGGGATATCTTCTTCATCCCTGCTGGTGCCCAAGTGCAGCTCTCCGCCGTCATCGAGGCTGATATCGAGGCCAGCGAGCAGACCTCGCCTCTCGAGCTCTACCGGGCGACTGTGAATGGCTGCGCTCTTGTTTAGTTGCTCCTCAGACACCAAGCCAAATACGCATGCATATATAGACATGTATATTGGTTGTACACTAGCAATATTGTATTGTCATATAGGATCTGAGATTGTCATTATCATTCCACTAGGTGAATACAGATCAGGTACATCACTGAAAAATGATTAGACGGCCTGTCTGATATATTTCAAGCTTAACAGGTGCTGGTATTCATGTCAGGATTGCATACATTTTGCTACTTGAAATGTGACTTGAATGCTGTGCAAAGTTTATGACGAAAGGTTCTTGGGCATTGATATATTTTGCATTGTGAAATCAAAACATGTGGCAACCTGGAAGCGACTCTACTTGTGATGCAAAAGGTTTTTGCCTTCCCTTAGGCTGCGGGGTATAAATAGACAGGAGTCCTAGCAAGGGGCGCGCAACGTGGTAAGCTAGCGTATGAGGGGAGAAAGGGGCGCGGGAGCAGGGTGGGCAGCCACAGCTAGCAGATGCCACCTGCTTCTGGGAGGGGACGAGGCGGTCAGCTGCACAGGGAGTACTTCAGGCGCATTCTTGTTTATCAATCTGCGACATATGCACGTGCGGACGTTCATTTGTGAAAGCAAAAATTGCGAGAACGGAATGTGAGTGAACCTGCAAAGGATAATTTGATGCTTTATTCTCATCAAGACCAATGAATAAACATTGCGTTCCTCCCCCATTGCTCCACAAAAACCTCAACGTGAACAAAGACTTGCTTATCCACCAACCAGGCAAGTGGCTCTACTGACCTAGCCTGAACGTCCAAGAAACGCTAAAGCTTGCTAGAATTCAACTTGGTTATAAAGTTGACCATACACGTGACAGCTTCTTCCAGACACTTCGACAAGGCATGGTCTCCATCCAGCTCAACAAGGTCTGTAGTTCCAAGTGCAGCTGCCAGTCTGAGAGATGACAGAGATGACAGAGATGTCATGAGACGTCGAGAAAACAACACCCCGGTAGCATGGTGTCGAAAAATGACACGTGCAGGGAAAGGGTCAGTGAATGTATGAGGTTGTTTATTGACAGAGCGAGCGGAGGGAGGGAAATTATTTTTGAGCCCCCCCGCCTTATGACCTGTCTTGGCTGTTGTCAGTACTGTCGAGTAAGCAAAGAATGCCACCTATTATGAAGCGTGATAGCGATGGCTGATAGCACTGCAGGCGTCAATGATAAAGAGTGAATGCAAGTACAAGCAACCAAATCATCAACCAACAAAAGGCACGTGAATTTTGCCTACCTTTTTGCCAGGTGTTCTTTATTGACAGAATCTGGCACAAACTCATCCTCCATTGAAAAAATGACCTGCAGCACACATAAGTATGGGGTAAATGCATGAGGTTCATGACATCATCTTCCAGAATTTAAGGAAGGTATTCCTTCTCAAGGGTGCTTCTTTATAGAGTAACAAAATGAAATGAGGCTTAAAAATGTCAGAAGACAACCAAAAGAGTCCTGCTACTGACGCTAGTACGAGTGTGCCAGTGTGATGCCAGTCTTATACTCGTGATAAATCCTATAACCTCACTTCGCATAAATATGAATAGATCTTTACTTTTCGCCAGAAAATAAACAAAGCCTGAAGCATGAGGAAACACACAATAAAGAGCAGACCAATAGCTCACACTGCATCCGAATCTTTTTGTGATTCCTGTTGTGAAACAAGCAAATCAGGTCATGCCAGCGTACAAATTTGAAACCACACATACCTGGCAGGCGACGTTTGACATGTGGCGCAGCTTGCTCTCAAGCTCCTCATCTGAGAAGTCAGAACTGAACAAGTCGTCTAGACCCCCTTTGCCACCCAATGAGTAGTACCTGCCAGTGACAGTATGCCGAGTAAGAAAAGCTTGGTCGCTTTTATAGATTTGCCGCATAGTGTGGTACTCTGTGTGAGCATGGAAACAAAATAATGAAAAGTATTTAAACATTTGCTTCTCATACGCTGCCAGTTTAAATTTTATAAGAAGCACTCTGCTACTGTCTTCGTTTTCTGTCTTGAAATGCTTTTTGAAAAGCAAACTGGAGGCCAGGAAAATAATGTCAAGCAGTCACACCTGGAGGTTGTCCAGGGAAGCACCTGAGGGCTGTGATGGGCGCATGAGGATTGACGTGGCGAGGCATCAACTCCTCTCCTTTGCCTTCTTGTATCATCTTCTCTGCAACTTCCAGCCCCCCTGCGGATTCTGGCAGGGTGGCCAGAAACTCTCTGTCACTAACAGGTGCCTGCGCCCACCTACATCGTAAGCAGATATCGTGAAGAAGAGAGCTCACAAAGCTCAACACTTCTGCATACCATACCAATGGGTAGGCGTTGCTGCCAACACGTTGCTTCTGTCGCAGTACATTCCAAAAAGAGGCGGTATGTAGCATATACGACATTATCAAGTACGCATTAAGTCCTCTTCTCAACAAAAAGATGTCATGTGAGAAGGTCCATCACCGATAGACTGTTGTCAGCAGCACATTAAGTTTCAGCCACAGTAAAAAAGAGTCAGTCAGTTAGCAGCACGAGCACTCCAGCTCTGGCTACCCAGCGTAGAAAAATTGAAATGCATTTGCATCACTATCCTGTATCTGATTCTGTAAGCAGCTGGATGATTCTGTCAAGCTGTGAGACTCTGTTGATGCGTGATTCGCTCTGATCCATGAGTGGACTGCGAGAAGTAACCTGCAGAACGGCGCCCAACACAGCCTTGCTGTGCTCCATGTCCCTCTTCATGTAATGAACTATATCCTGCGGCGCAAAGTACGACGAAGGCAACATGCACGATCCTTTTCTTCCACATTAGACAAAATGCCAAGGCGAGAGGGAACGAACTAAGAAAGGAGCAGATTGACAAAATTTGTATCAAGTACGATTCTGCAGAAAGGAGCGTGCAGAGACGGTTGACTAAGTAGCCTGACGCTATGTCAAGCAAGCAGGTCAAGAATATGTAATAGCAAACAGGAAAACGAGCTGCATGAGAGTCATCAACATTCTGAAGAAGTTGTGCCAAAGCAGAGATCTCAAATGGCTAGATCGACCATTAATTCTTTCAAGGCAGAAAACTGCGTCGATGGAAAGAGCAAAAAAGTTTATGCAATTTAAAAAAAAAGACACCCTTCAATGTGTTCCACAAAAGAGCATCCTAGGGAAGAGCCATCAGCCATGAGAGTAATTTATGTCCCACTGTGAGATGTGGGAGGAGGGGAGGAGTGCTAAGGCTCTCCAATTCTTTTGCTAAGAATTTTCCGACAGGAGGCATCCATGACCTGGTACCTGGCATCCAGTACTGTGGCCAACGAGCACCACGCCCTCCGAGTGCTCCTCTGTTACCAAGTAATTGATCAGCTCCTCCATTTCCTCAGCATCCTGTTTAGAGGAGACCAACACAGAGGATCTTCATCATCATGTCGAAACCTCCGGTTAACATCTCCATCTGTAACAAGGTTGATAGTTCTAGTCTACAAACACAACAAGCCTGCTCTTCTGCAACTACGTAAAACGTGAAGAACATAAAAAAGCGAGAAATCCCTTTCAATATTAGGATGTAGGGTGTGCATGTGGTCCCTCCCCAGGGTAGGTGGGGCTATCAATGTCAGTTCTCTTGATCATTTTCATTGTTTTGTGTCAAACTTTTGGTTACTCCTCATCAAAACTCTAAGGTTCGTGTGAACTTGCGTAAACTTGCAAGTGGAAGTCCATCCAGAGCCCGGAAGCACACCTGGTCAAGAGATGCGATTCCATACCCAATGTACGAGGAGGACAGCAGAGTCTGCACCAAGGACCATCCGTTTTTGACCAGAGCCTCGGCTAGAGGAGGGACATACCTGCACCCCAGAGACATCAATGCTAGATCAACTGTGGTGCAGTACACGTAGGAAAAGCAAGCTCTGTATATTGGTAACGTAAAGTCCGTAGTATGCAGGAGGAGTAACTCGTACCCAACAAAGACTTGCTTCATTTACGACTGCACCCTTGGCACGTCATGCGAGTTTGTTCTATGCCAACCTGGGTTCAAGTAGGATGAGCCCTTTATGCATGCAGAGCTCTGCATACAAGACAACTGTTCTGCAATACAGCAACTGTTCAACTTGTGTCTTCCCCTTTCCAAAAGGTAGATGCAACAGCTGCTGGGTAGGCAAGACGTTGCTACTTTTGACAACTTCCACATGTTGAACCTTCACAGAGAAATAAACACTGGCAGGATCCTTGGTTTTCCAGGTGATTTCTGTCGACTTCGGTGAACAACCTTAAACCATTCTAATGTGCCAAAACAAGGAACTCTGTAGGATGCACACAATCTTGTAACCGAAGCATATCAGGCATGTCAAAGCAGATACATTACCTCGTCGCAAAGAAACCGTCGGTGAGCCCGCCCAATACAATAACATGCTTCTTGGAGGTGCCACTCTGAAATGCTACCTGCAAGATCAACAACAGAGTCCAATTTATGGCTCTATACCACCTAGCCAGCTGTTGATGCCCACTACTATTGTATATTCCTCCTATATGCATAGCTGTTGGTGTGATAATCAGTGCGAAGTACCTCCTCTGCGAGGTGAAGAGTCCTTGTCTTCCATATTTACACAAGAGCATCTAGAGCACATGTCGAGGGCCATAGATGTCTTACCTTTGAACCCCCTCCCCATCGTATTAAAGTTCCAGCCATTCTGGCCACAGGAGCCATGTCAAACGTGCACGAGATTTTGAAACAAGTGGCCGCCTCGCGGGCACCTGAATGGTATCTCCTTGTAGGAAGTAGATATGGGGGAATGGACGCGAGCCTATGTACTGCAGGAAACCTTTTTCTCAAGCACGGGTTATACACAGAGAGAGTCAATGCAACGAAATTTGCTCCAATTTGCCAATTCCTCTTCAAAGGTAACGACTGCAGATGTACCAGCATCATAAGTACATGCATAAAAGATACTAAGAAGCACTGTCTGTCAAAATCGGTACGCTAAAAGCGCCCATATTTAGAAACTGAGCAAAATGGAGTGCAACAACGCTCGGTTAGAGTTGAGCGAACGATAGCCTGCAGACGTTCGACGTCGATTACGACTGCCCCTACTACACTCGGTGCTTAATTGATTCTTAGTGTTGCTTAAGGGGCAACTCGGGACATGCAAGCTGTGGGGGCCGTTGTTTCACGACAATCGTCGTCCTGTTCGTCTGCATGCTGGACATCTTGGCATAATCTGCCATGTGATCTGCAGCTCCTTTCTGCAGTCTATGAACTTTATTGCCGAGTTTAGACTTCATATATCGTCATGCGGCCTGTGGAAGTGAGTGTTGATGGTGACTTAATGTCTCCCTGTCGTTGTCAGTAAGATGGGGCTTCATGGCCTGGAAGCCAATGAGGTTCATCGCTCGCTCAGACTATATGCTTCGGATGCTCCTGCGCAACGGTAGAATTCACAATCACTGCTGCTCAATACACTCAGACATGAACCTTTCATTGGGACTTCATCAACGGCTGGCACTCAAACCACTTCATGCGATCAGCTCAGTCGAAGTGGTGCAAGCAAACTCAGAGAATCCTACAGTCGTTCGTAGCAGAATTTGCTTGAAGAACGTCGTTGCCAAAGTCCATGGCACTTCCCTGCACCCTTTTTCACCCAAAACACAATTGAGCGCAAGGATCAGCTCATGTCTACACGTGGGAGGCAAGAGGGCTGCCTCGGGCGTAGCTTACGCCGAAGAAGCTCCCCCACCAGGTATTGTCTCCAAATGAACGTCAAAGTTCACCACTTAATAAGAGTTCTCTTTCTCTCTGATCAGGTATTATTGATCGTTATAAGGGAAGTATGTCCTGTTCTGTTATCATGATCAGGATGTTAGCAAGGGGCGATCTGCTCAATTCAGGGCCTCGCTTCTCTAGCTTTCAGTTTCAAAAGTAAGTGCTNGAATCTATATTGAGCAGGGGGGTTACCTGTGGGTTAAGAGGGAGGCATTTGTTATGGCAGTATAGCCAGGGGAGCAAATTGCAAGGTGCAAGTAGTGAACAAGGAACTTCAAGGCAGGTCAATAGGAGGCCATCTGCCACTTGTTGCTGCGGGGGGGGGCCAGGGGAGGGGGAGCAGGCAGGGGGGGCGATTGCCCTGCAGCTCAAGTCGGGACTTTGTGTGGTTGAGTACCCTCCCCGTATGTTGAAAGACTTGGTGCAAGAGGAACACTGATGTGCGGTACTTTGCTGGTGTATAACTGTGAGCAATGATGTTTGACGTGACATGTGTCAGCTGCCGTGAGTGAGAGATGCTAAACAGGAAATTGTACGCTGGCATGTCTCCAGGTGGAGGGCAAAGGGATGGAGAGGGTAGGAGAGCGAATAAGAGAAAGTCAGGCATTGCATTAGAGGAGGGTCCCTTTGAGGACACAGCACCTTGAGTCAAGTTGTCGTGTTCAGACACACATGAGCGCGCCCGGGGTGCACACAAGCACACATGCGCGCGCGCGTGCACACACACATGAGCGCATGCACGCGCTCCTTTACCTACATTTGTGCCGCTATCGTATCAAACAACCGGGTCTGTGAGAGGTTTTGGATGTGACGTTACTCCTCTGCAGTTGGTCAGTGTCTCTGGGCTACCTACTCCTCTTCCCCCTCCTCCTCCGCCTCCTCCTCTGTCTCCTCTGTCTCCGCCTCCTCCACCTCTTCCACCTCCTCCACCTCCATTTGCCAAAGACATTCCAATTTAACGCCTCTCCTCTCCGCCTCCTCGTCATCCTCCTCCTCGTCCTCCTCCCCCTCCTGCTCTTCCTCCATATCGTCCTCCTCCTCCTGCTCCTCCTCCTTCTCCTCGTCATGTTCCTCCTCCTCTGGTGCTTCGAGAGCAGAGGATGGGATTGATCCGACGCACTGGGGGCCGTTTGCGAGGGAGCTGCACAAGCTGCGCATGCCGGTCGACAATCTCGTCCTGGGGGAGAATCGCTGCGTGTGTCCCAAGGTACATCCCCCCCTACCCCAGAAAGCCGGAACGCTTGCATGCTCGCGCACTTGGTTTTTGATAGCGGCCATGGTGTTTACACATTGCTCCATTGGCATGATTACAAATTGCATCAGCTCGCAATTGCGCCTTTGCAGGCATTCTCTCTCGGACACGCACTCAGTCGCACACGCATATACACACAAACGCACACACACACGCACACACACTCGTGCGTGCCCGTACACGCTCTCACGTGCAGGTTCACGCATACATCTGCTCTTGAAAGGGGCGTAGTCAGTGGCACCACAATGATGCCCTGCGGCTCAGCCAGAGCAACACGTGGTGAGTCCAAAGGCTGGCTGCTGGGCGCTGCATAGCGCGGCTGCTAGCACTCTTTAACGCCCATGTCCACACCACTCTGGGAGCCAGATAGAGAGCCACAGCCAGGGGGCCCAGGCAGGGGGCGGGGGG
>WELA01003960.1:323185-343107 GCA_009602735.1 Mesotaenium endlicherianum
GGGGGGGGGGGGGCAGGTGGAAGCGTGTTTGTGTCGAGTTGGGGGGACGGAGGAGAGGGTAATCTGGCGTAGGCCCTAGACCAGCAGCTCTTTCCTTTCCTCGCTGCCTTGCATTCTTGGAGTTGCATGCACGCGCCTGTCTTAGCTTCATGTGGGGTGCATGCACGCGCTAGCGTGTGGGCGTGTACATACCGGCCGGTCTCGCTCGGCACTGGCCCTCGCCCTTGAGGGTTGAGCCAGGTGCATGGACCACTGAGAGGTCACGGGAGGCTGAGGCACGGCCTGTTGGGGGGGTGACACGTGGCAGGCAGCGGAGGAGTGTGGGCGCAAGCTGAAGGTGTATGCGGTGGAGAAGAATCCCAACGCCATCGTTACTCTCCACGTGCGCTCTCTCTCCCTCTCCGGCTCCCCCTCACGCGTTCACGCACGGGCACCCCGGCACCGCACAACCGCACGCATGTCTGCCGCAACTGCATGTGTCTCTGTGGAACTGCAGTCGCCCGCGTTTGCATGCATGTGTTGCCGCGTGCCTGTTGCACGGGCGTGTCATCTTGTGCCAGTTTGTGTCTTGTCGGGTGTTCTGCATGCACACGCAGTTGGCCCTGCCAGCGCACGCGTGCGCATGATGCTTGCAGTAGCCGCTCGCTGTGTCTGTCTGTTTGTCGACTGATGTGCAATCACGCCTGAGGGGGTACGCAAGGACAGCGTTCGTGCCTGGACACCTGGCAGCCCGTGACGCAGCACAGCCTCTGTGACTGAGGTGACATTGATGGCGGTGGTAGGGGCGAGGCGCGGGCAATGGTGGGGGTGCTTGCTGGGGGGAAGGAGGGCGTGCGGGCGTGCAGAGCCTGATAGCGCTGGAGAAGTGGGAGGAGGTGGTGACGATTGTGTCGTGCGACATGCGCCGCTGGCACGCGCCCGAGCTCGCCGACATCCTGGTCAGCCCCCCCCTCACCCGCAGCCCCAGCGCCAGTTTAGTCCCATCCTCGGCCTGGGACCTTGGGGAGAAGGACCTGCCCTGAAGAGATCCGTGTGCCCCTGCCTCCCAACGTCATACCCCCGCAGACTTCACTTCAAGCCCTTCTCCCCTCCTCGTCCTCCTCCCTCCCCCCCACCCCTCCCCCCCTCCTTCCCCCTTTGCCTTCTATCCTGGGGAACACGCCTGACTCTCTTCACAAGTACACTTTGTTACGCCCTGTCGAAGCGCCTAACCCTTTTCTGCAACAAGCTGCCATTCATTGGTGTTGTGCTGAGGGGTTGCATTCAGAGTTTGAGTGTGTGTTCGTGTGTATGTGCTTGTTAGACTTGTCCTTGGTCCTCTGCCCCATTGACCGTTGGGGCATGCATCTTGTGGCTGGCCTTTCCCCCCGTAGAAGTGGTAGCCCAGATTTCGACCTCATCATACTTCTCCCTCTCTCTCCTTCCGTCCCTTACGTGCGTGCTCACAATATTCGTGGCCGCGTCGTGTCCTCTCCCGCCTGTCGCACTCCGCCTCCCTGACTGCGATGCGTGCGTGCGTGTGTGCAGGTGAGCGAGCTGCTGGGGTCGTTTGGCGACAACGAGCTGTCGCCCGAATGCCTGGACGGCGCCCAGCGCTTCCTCAAGCCCGATGGCGTCTCCATCCCCTCCTCGTACGGCACATGCGCGCGCGCACACACACTCACACGCACACACACACACACACACGCACATAGACTCACAGACATACACGCGTGCGCACGCGCACAAGCCCGCAAACGCATACACACACAAACTACCTTGCTCTCTCCCCCTCCCTCCCTATACTCTCCCTTGACCCCTCGTCCTTGGCCTTTTGGAACTTCCCTTTTCCCCTGCCTGGCCCCCTCCCTCGCTCCCTTCGCGCTCAGCCTCCTGTCGCTTCTTACGCCCCCTCCCCCCTCCCCCTCATCCCCTAGATCCTCTTGCTGCTCGGCCCCTTTTAAGGAGTTTCTGATCAGGTCAAGCTGTGTCCTTCTGGTGCAGAGCTGGGGCCTGCTTGGGGCTAGAGCCAGGGCTGGAATCGGGGGCATTTTTGTAGAGCAAGGATTCTCAGCAAGCAGTCTGATGGTGTGCGTGCTGAGGCGGGCGGCGCGGGGGGGCACGCAGGTACACGAGCTTCATTGCGCCCATCACCGCCTCCAAGCTGCACAACGACGTACGAGCTGGCCGCCTGGCCCTCTCTCCTCCTACCCTACCTCCTCTCTCTTCTTCCCGTCCNTCCATCCAGTGAAAGTGAGTGAGCGGTGGTGTCTTGCTGGTGTCAGGCCACTTACGATATGGTCAGCTTGTGGGGCTTTGCACGGTGATGTGTCCAGAGCGCATGTGGTGCAGCATGTGCATGTGAGGCCACACATGTCTCCACCTTGTGGAGACCAAGTATATCGCCAAATGTGTATTTCATTCTTCTCCAAGTAGCACCCCCGCATCCTCCCGTCAGTTAGCCCCCCACGCATCCTCTCTCTCCACCTCCATTGTAGGCGCACAACACAGTCTGCCAGAGAGCAGATCAAGTGCGCCCTCTCCCGTGCGCCTGTCCAAGTAGTTCATCTCCCGGGTGCACATACTCTCCCGTTTTCTCCGCGCTTCTGCCGCCTTGCTCCCGCCCCTTCAGGCCCCGTTTGCACATGTTCCTCTCAAAGGCAGCAGGATGCATGCACGCCCTCATCGCGCGTCCCTTTCGGCATGAGCCAGCTGCCCTCATGCACCAAAGCAGACCTTCACGCCTTGCGCAAATGAAACGCCTTGCATGTCAGTACTCTGCTGTCCGTCCCCTGTCTCCGTCCCTCCCTCTCCTCTCCCGCTCTCCACCCCTCCCTCCCTCCCTGCCTTCCCCTCTTCCTTCCTCCCTCCCCACTTCCCTCCCTCCCTCACTCTGGTGCTCCCGCCTGCTCTTGCGTGACTCAATGGACTCGGAGCCCGCTCATGCGCACGCTGTTGTGGGGTGGCGTTGCTTGGAGGGTCATGTGTGCCCCCGCAGGTGAAGGCGTATGGCGACCTGGCGCACTTTGAGACGGCGTACGTGGTCAAGCTGCACTCCGTGGCCAAGCTGTGCCCCCCTCAGCCCGTAAGGGCTCTTCAAAACCCCAAACCTAGCCTTAATTACTTCGCACTTGTAAAAACCTCGAATGCACTCTGTGGCCAACCTGTGCCAACCCGACCCATTGACGCTCATGTCACATGATGAGCATCGAGGGAAGTGCCGCACTGCAAGGCTCGCGCACTTGCTCGGCCGGCAAGCCTGGCACACTTCTTGCACTTGGGGGGCGCATATGTTGGCTTCCAGGATTAATCTGCGTGTGCGTGCGTGGGCATGTGTCGTGTGCGTGCGTGTGCGTGTGCGTGTGCGTGCGGGCGTACCAGGTGTTCACATTTGAGCACCCCAACCGCGAGGCCGTGATCGACAACACGCGCGCCGCGCAGCTGCTGTTTGACCTGCCGCCTGACACGGGCTCCGCCACGGTGCACGGTGCGTGCCTGCCTGCCCATGTCCCCCCCTCCCCTTCTCCCTCCCCCTCTCCCAGCTCTTTTTTTTCGGTCCCCCCGTCCCTCCCTCTCTCCCTTTTTCTCTCCCCCCCTCCCTTCCTCCTTCCCTCCTTTCTCTCCTCCCCTTTCCCTCCCTCTTTCCCCTTTGGGCTGACTTCATGACCTTGTCCTCGCACACGCACGCACGCCTTCCAGTTGATAAGCTACTGCTTGCTTTCCTTGCGGCCTGTCCGCCATTCTCTTGCTATACTGAGTGTTTACCGTCTGTGAGCTTGTGGAAAGACCCCCCCCCCTCGTGATGCTGTCAGGGGGTGGGGGTCCATCCAGTCCAGCGAGACACAGAGGATCATTGCAAACTTGGAACGCCGCATGTACCCTTCCACTCGACTGGGCGCAGTGAGACACACGGAACACCCCATTGCATACACACACACACACACACAGCACCCCACACTCACGCACGCGCAACCAACTACCAACCCTGCGGCACGAGCACGTACGGGAGGTCCGCATGTGACAGCCTGGGGTGAAGCTGGGGCCGGGGGGTGGCTCACGGCATGCAGGCTTTGGCGGCTACTTTGATGCGGTGCTGTACAAGGACGTGCACCTCAGTATCGAGCCCTCCAGCGCCACGCCCTCCATGTTCAGCTGGTGCGCGCCCCTCTCCCCTGCCGAACGATGTCTTTGATGTGTGGCAGTGATTGGACAACTCGGTATGTCAGCTCGAGAGTCTGCAATGGAATGATGCGACTGGTATTGGCAATGGGTGTGCCCTCTCACGTGGAGTGTGCAGTGGCTGATGGTGGCCGTGAGAGAGTGCGCAGGTTCCCCATCTTCTTTCCATTGCGGCAACCGCTCTACGTGCCGGGAGGCTCCCAGCTGGCGGTCCACTTCTGGCGATGTGTCAGCCCCAGCAAGGTCCACGTCCGCGCTTCCCTGTACATGCTGACTCGTGTGTGTACAGTCGTCAGGAGGTCCTTCTATAGCTCTCCGATTTAGCTCGCTAGAGTGACAAATCGCACGTTGGTGGAAATCAAGGCTGTCCAGCGTGAGACTTTTGTGAGTGTTGTGCTGAAGTGGTGCCTTCCTGGGGTGCGGGTTGCTCGTTCTGTCGGTCGATGCATTTCGAGAGGGCCTCCGACGTCTTCGGATGCTTATCGTTAGGATATTGTGACTGGCCAGCTGTTTGCTTTGATATTATTATCTGCATTGTAATGTTCTACGCATGGAAATGAGTATAAGCTCTTATACGTATAGCTTTCTAATAGTAACATCTAGTGTGCGTGCGTGTATGTGTGCGCACGTGCTCGCGTGCGCTTATAGATTTTGCAAGTGGGTCGTGGCCATGCCTGTATTTAAGCTAAGGCCTGCATATTGCAGCTGTGCGGTGTCTGTGTCTTTCAAAGGAAATCTTATTCAGCTCCAAAAACAAGAAACCAAGCTCCTACTATTTTTTTGTCTTATTTTGCCTGAAAGTCTTGCCCTCTTAACGTGTGAGCAGGTATGGTACGAGTGGGCTGTGAGCGCTCCCTCCATTTCGCCCGTGCACAATCCCAACGGCCGATCTTACTCGGTCGGTCTATAATCAAGGTCCAGCTTCAGTAGACCATTTTGCAAAAAAATACCCGGCGCAGATTTATCGAGAATGGTTTGTTGGGGAGGCTGATTCTGATCACCTGATCACCTTGGCAGCCATACGGTGCAAAGTTGTGTCAGAAGTTTCGTTGGGTGGTGGATGCACATTGCTGCGATTGTAGTAATGTCATTGACGAAGCAGCATATTCGGCACTAATGCAAGCATGTTCTGCATTTGCACCTCCTTCCATATTGCCCCTCTTCCCTACTGTAAGGGTTAAGTCTATTCCAAATGGAAGTTGAATTAAGTATGCAACTTTCAATAATCTATGTTTAATAAACGTCTACATATGCGCCCATGCATTCACACACCTGTAGTCAAGATGAACCCTAACTTTCATAGGATGTAAGACGATTCTTACAATGATACGTCACTGCTTCCTATAGGTATTTGCTTATGGTGTAGTTCTTGAATGTTTGCGAGAAAATGGACTAATGACAACATCATAAAGCTGAGAAAAAAATCAGAAATAGTCAACACACCCGGACTCATTGGAGCATTTATGACAAGGGGTTATATTTGTGCAGCTAGGGCCTGTTGTATGAGAATGTCAATGCAAGCTTGCTCACTGCACTTAAATGTGAATTTAATATATTAATCAGATACTCTAGACTCGATCTTGGCACGAATCATATCTCATTTTCATCATTCTCCTTATTATACAATGTAAACATGCTATGTGCAATCCATTTGAAAAATCATTGTGTCTCACATGTTGGATTATCTTTTAAACATACACAATAGCAAATGCAGTACTTGATACAATAGTCTTCAAAGTAGGACGCAAATTCACCTTTTAAGTGAAGCGCAACTTTATTGTTCCAAAGGAGCACTCAAATGACCTTTTAGAGAACAAGCTACATATGACATAAGGGCAACACGAACTCGATTTTTAATGGTCACTAAGAATGACATCTCAAAGTTGCACACGTGATTTGACGAACTCAATTTTCAATGGTCACTAAGAATGGCATCTCAAAGTTGCACACATGATTTGACTTCTAAGGGAGGCACGCGTAAATTACGCTCAAGGGGCACGCAAAAGAATAAGGGATCACTATTAACTTATACATGGGGCAGGTAAACTCGTGTTTGGAAGCACACACTTGGGGGGTACACTTGCGCTAATTTTTTTGATTTATGACTTGGGTTTGCTAAAAAGTCAAATCCTGTAGTCGGGTTTTGTTTCAAGTCAAAAAACTACAAATTTGCTTCATTTTAAGCCGCTAGTTGAATGTTGACATTCTTAAAATCAAATCTTACCAGCTTTTTTTTAAGGATTCTTGGAGAATCATAATACACAAGTGGTTTCAAATTTTGCATGTTATGTTATATGTTCTAACTCCAATACCATTTCATCAAAGCAATACTTTGATCGATTTGGGCCATTTTGTGAATTCCACGATGAGGATCCCAAACCTTTCTATGTCAACATACTTCGTCTTTTTCAATGATAGTACCTTTGGAATGTAACAAGCGTCACTTAGTCCTACTCAATAAGTAGCTGATCCGGACGTCTATAATGTTGACTACCATGAACCACCACGAAAACCCATCACCCTAATAAGTACAATAAAAAAGCAAGTCAAAGTAATGCCTCCTATACAATACAAGATATTTACATGAGGAGGTACGTATCTGCTGCTAACATCATCTGCAATAGCTTCGCTATATTTGGGCGCTATTTCACCCGGGAGTAGAGGCAGTAACCCCCCCATGGGCACTGTAGTGATTTGAGTTATAATACATTAGTTTGCATGTATTTTAATGCTTTTGAATATATTGGAGTAGTATTGTGTGGCGTCAAGTGTGAATAGATACTCTAGTGACTTGGTTCATGTCCTTTGAACCTTCCAAGGCATTTTCGAAGTTAGAGGAAGGACCTAGGAGAACTCCATGTGGCAAAAGTCAAATGTGCCATTTTTAGGTCAAAAGGACATGTGTACATCATTCTAGAAAGAGGTGGCAAGTTTTGCGATGTGTTGGGTGCCAACACATCAACATAGACCTTCCTAGAAATTACTTATGTAGCAAGTATATAAACAAGAGCTAGAACATAGAAAGAAATTGGAGAATCACTCTTGTACTTGCCAAATTCCAGAAATATATTAACTATCAAGAAGCCATCTCTCTTTCAAGAAGCTACCACTTGTGTTCAAAGATCCTTGTCTTGAATAGATAAAGTATTCTATTTTACTAAGTACTTTATCTATCTGTTTCACTACAGTGGTATTGGAGCTAGGCACTTTGGTAGCACAAGAAGATGGCCGATCCTCAAGACCAACAGCAAGCTTTCGAAGGAAGCCCTTCCTCTCCAAGACACCCTCCTCCAGCGCCGATGGGAGAGCCCACTCAAGAAAATCTGCAACAACAAGAAGCACCACAAGGAGGAGCACACCCTCCTCCAGCGTCGATGGGAGAGCCTACTCAAGGAAATCTGCAACAACAAGAAGCACCACAAGGAGGAGCACCGTCAAATCCCGTGGCAGCCGCTATAGCAAAGTTGACCCCACCACAAGGAGTTCCCGCAAATGAGTGGGCAGCCTTCCTAATGACCGTCCACAATTAAGTGGGCTTGGCCACCAATGAAGCAACCATGCAAGCGTCAAGAGAAGCTATGGCTGCCATGGTTGCCCCTATTGCAAGCAATGCTCAAAATCCAGCCCCGACTCAAGCGCCTCCACAAGAGCCAACGAGAGCAAGGAAACTCATCAAGCCCGGCAAACCCGACACTTTCAACCCCGGAAAAGGTGCCAACCTGAATTTATGGCTCTACCAAGTGGAGACGTACCTCGCGTTTCTTGAAGTACCCGAGGAGGACTACGTTCCCTTTGCCGTTACCTTACTTAGAGGAGCAGCAACATCATGGTGGCGTAACTATCAAGCGGCTATATATCAAGCTATGGCGCACCCCATGCTCGGCCAAGAGCCCCCACCATCATATGCAAGATGGGCAGATTTTCGTGAGGCCCTCAAGAAGCAATTCATGCCCATCAATGCGGAGAAGATTGCCCGAGGAAAGCTCCACCATCTCAAGCAAACGACGTCCGTTCAAGAGTATACATCCAGATTTCACGCCCTCACTCTTGAGATCCCCAACATGTCTCTCGAGGAGAAGATTGACCGCTACATCTTTGGCCTCAAACCCAAGGTGGCAAAGGAAGTGGAGTTACGCGACTTGACGGACTTCTCAAAGATCATTGAAGTGGCCCAAAAGGTGGATACCTTGGATTTCAAGCACTCCGTGCCTTCATCTTCACGGGTACCGACGACGCGGGTGTACGCAGCCCCTTCCACATCCGAATCTGGACCCACACCCATGGAAATCGGAGTTATTAAAAAGGACCCCGCGGCTGCCCAGAAGAGTGGAAGACCCTCCAATGATACTTATGATGCAAGAAACCAGCAAGGAGTGAAAGCAAGACTCTCCCCGGCTGAAATAGAAGCTCTTATGACGGCTGGACTATGCTTTTATTGCAAGGAAAAGGGCCATCGTGCACTCTCATGCCCCAAAAGGTTGTCAAAAAATGGACAGCGCCGGTAGGCCAGGAGCCTACCACCCCAAGACCCACTTCACGAGAAGGCAACACGCCAAGTGAGGTGGAGACCCTCGTTGAAGACGACGTTCTAGCCTCAATGAGTTTGAGAGGTTACTTTGGAGGAGAGAAGGTCCACGTCTTGGTGGATAGCGGAGCTCAAGGCAACTTCATTGCTGCAGATTTTGCCACCAAGCACGGTATTACTGTGCGAACTCTTGACCACGACGAGGAGATTATGATGCCCGATGGATTCTCCTATACTACCCCTTCCAAGAAGACGTACCCCTTGGCACTCTCTATCAAGTCCTTCAAGGATAGAGTAGTGTTCTCCCCCATGCAATTGGGCAAGTACGACGTCATCCTAGGGACGCCTTGGTTGACCAAGCACAACCCTGAAGTTGATTGGAGGACCGGTACTATGAAGATCAAGAATGACATCACTTCAAGAATCTGTATTTTGCGCGCAATCCAGAATATCCAGACCCAAGACATCCAGAAGCCGGCACACGAGATACTATTGTCCGCCCTCCAACTCAAGAGACTTGTGAGGAAGGGACACGAGCTTCTTTTGGCCTTGATCACGCCAAAAGACATCAAGAAAGACATCGAGAGTCAAGAAGGCAGCCCCGTTCCCAAGGAGATACAAGAAGTCTTAGAGGACTACAAAGAAGTGTTCTCCCCGGAATTGCCCAAGGGCCTACCCCCCAAAAGATTCGTAGACCACAAGATAGAGTTGGAGCCCGGAAGCAAGCCCATCTCTCGGCCTACGTTCAAAATGTCATACACGGAGCTAGACGAAGTCAAGAAGCAAGTCAAGGAGCTACTGGAGCATGGTTTCATTCGACCTAGCAAGTCGCCATTTGGAGCCCCGATGCTATTTGTCAAGAAGAAAGATGGTACCTTGAGGATGTGTGTGGACTATCGCGCCCTCAACAAGATCACCATCAAGAATCGATACCCGCTGCCGCGCATGGATGAGCTCATGGACCGGCTGGTTGGAGCCAAGTACTTCACGAAGATTGACTTACGGAGCGGCTACCACGAGATTCGCATTGCAGAACCGGACATAGAGAAGACGGCATTCAGGACAAGATCTGGACATTTTGAGTTCATGGTCCTGCCATTTGGACTCACCAACGCGCCAGCAACTTTCATGACTATGATGAACACCATATTTCAGTCCATGTTGGACAAATTTGTGATGGTATTCATCCATGACATCCTTATCTACAGCAAGACCCTTGAAGAGCATGCGAGACACTTGAAAGAAGTCCTCCAAGTATTGAAGCAAAACAAGCTATTTGCAAAGGAGTCAAAGTGCGAGTTTGCCAAACAAGAAGTGGAGTTCCTAGGTCTCCACGTGACTGCTGATGGCATCAAGATGGACCCCAAGAAGACCACGGTGGTGGAGGAATGGCCAACCCCCACGACCAAGAAAGAACTCCAGTCATTCTTGGGATTTGCCACTTGGTACAGGAGATTCATCCGAAGCTTCTCGCACTGACAGCCCCCCTGACAGATCTACTCAAGAAGGACAGGCTATATACATGGACCGAGAAAGAGGAAGAGGCATTTCAAGAGTTAAAGCGAAGATTGACCACGTCCCCGGTGCTCACACTCCCAAGTCCAAACCCAGATTGGCCCTTCCACGTCATCACCGATGCATCTTCCTATGCAATAGGAGCAATCCTGCTTCAAGACCAAGGCAAGGGACTGCAGCCCATCGCCTACGAGTCAAGGAAGCTAAATCCAGCCGAGCAAAATTATACAACCACGGAGCGAGAGGCATTGGCGATTGTACATGCCTTGAAGGTTTGGCGCTGCTACGTTGAAGGACGCAAAGTACTGGTCACCACGGACCACGAAGCGTTGAAGCACCTCCAGACGCAGCCGTATCTCTCAAGGAGACAAGCAAGATGGATCGGATACTTGCAACAATACAACATCACGATTCACTACCAGCCCGGCAAGACAAACCCGGCTGACCCCCTCTCAAGACTGCAATTAAATGCAGTGATGGTATCCCTGAAGACAGATCTGGAAGCTCGATTTTCAGCCGCCTATGAAAGAGACCCTTACTACAAGAACGGAGAAGCAGCCTTGGACCCATGCAAGAAGCAAGAAGGCAATTATTGGGTGAGGCAAGATACGGGCCAGAGATGTGTTCCTAATGACTTAGACCTCCGGCTCTTGCTTCTACGAGAAGCACACGACAACCCTCTTGGAGGACACTTTGGAATCCTAAGGACCACGGGCGTTCTAGCTAGGACTTGTTGTTGGCCAGGCATGTCTAAGCAAGTCAAGGAGTATTGCAGGAGCTGTGACACATGCCAAAGAATCAAGCCATCATCGCAAAAGGCGGGAGGACTCCTCCAACCACTACCAATCCCCGAAAGACAATGGACGGACATCTCAATGGACCTTATCGTGGACTTGCCCGTGACACCTCGAGGCCATAATGCAATACTCACGGTGGTGGACAGACTTACCAAGATGGCTCATTTTATTCCCACGACGACTAAGGCTACAGCACCACAACTTGCAAGACTCATCTTTGACAACATCTTCCGACTCCATGGACTACCATCAAGAATTGTGTCGAATAGAGACCCAAGATTCACAAGCAATTTTTGGAAAAATCTCTTCAAGAACTTGGGTACATCGCTGGATATGTCTACTGCCTACCACCCACAATCAGATGGGCAAACCGAGCGTATGAATCGTACCCTAAAGACCTCTCTAAAGGCCTACGTGTCTACCCTCAAGCAAGACTGGGACATGTACTTGACCCCCTTGGAGTTTGCCTACAACAACACTACGCAAGCCTCTACCGAAGAGTTTCCATTCTTCCTCAACTATGGCTTCCATCCGACCACGCCACTGAGCTTCACGGCTGGCCATGATGAAGTACCCGCAGCCACAGATTTTATGGAGACATTAGAAGCAGCCCTTACAGCAGCGAAGAAAGCTCTACAACACGCGCAAGATGCTCAAGCAAGAGTGGCGAACAGATCCATAAGAGAAATTACGTACAGAGTGGGTGACAACGTGTTACTATCATCCAAGAATATTTCCTTGAACAACNTTGAACAACAGGCCTGTCGGCACTCTCCCAAGTATTTGGGACCCTTCAAGATTATCCAGCAAGTCAACCCCGTTGCTTTCAAGCTAGAACTTCCCCAGACTATGCACATCGACCCCGTATTCCACGCTTCCCTCTTCAAGCCATATGTGCAACCCGACAACAAGTTCCCAGGACGTGTGACAACCCCACCAGCTCCAACAATAGTGGATGATCATTTGGAGTACAAAGTGGAAGACATAGTGGCTATGAGAAATTACAAGAGACAACAGCAATACTTGATCAAGTGGAAAGGATATCCAGATCCGGAGAATAGTTGGGTGGCGGCGCACTACCTTTACAAAGTTCAGAGAAAGTTGAAGCGCTTCCATGCCGCCAACCCCATCTTGGACCAGCCCCAAGTCTCTCTACTAGAAGCCCGAAGACTTCAGGGAGGCAGCCTGCCACCATCAAGAAGCAGCAGAAGACCCCTTGGAGGCAGCCTGCAAGAACAAGAAAGAGGAAAAATCGACATTAGACACTTGTCTCTTCTCGCAGTTTCTGGACAGAAAACTAAAACTGCTACTGGTAATAGGTATCTGCTTAATAATTTCTGAAAATCTACCTGGCTGTAGTCCATGAGTAGCCGGTCATTTAGAGTCCAAGTTTGCTCAATTTGGAGCACTGGTGAGAGAGTTACGATGCTCTAAGTAGCCGGGGGTCAGGCTGCTGGCATTGTTAGGGCAGAATATGCCTTCTGACATTGTGCCCTCCCCTGAACTTGGAATGCTCTGAAACTCAAGACTCTGGTAGAACATCTTACAGCACCCATTTTGAGACTTACTTTGCAGAATTTAGAGAAGTGTAGAAGGACTTATGATTTTCAGAAGTTTCTGCACAGATTTGGAGGAGTGCCTACTCCCTAAGCTCTCAACGACACTCCAGAGATTAGAATGCTCTCAAATCTGGTGACCCGGTAGAGTTTTCCAACGCAGTCTGTCTGGCACTGGATTTTCAGATTTGGACCAGTTTTGTGGCCGCTATGGATTTTTGAATTCGTGGCAGATTCTGGGCCAACTTGTACAATTTTCTTTATCATCAAGGAGTAGGCTAGCCAATAAGGTCACACCACCTACGACCTTGCCTAGTCTACCTTACATGTGTAGCACCTGACTTGGTGCCTTTGACTAGTCCTCTTCACATGTGTGGCATCTGACTTGAAACTGTTGACTAGTTTGCTCCACATGTGTACGACCTGACTTGACGCGCCGAGACGGCGCTTTTTCTATCGGGGGGGTGATGTAGTGATTTGAGTTATTGTATATTAGCTTGCATAAATTTTAATGTTCTCAAATTTCTGGAGTAGTATTGTGTGGATTCAAGTGTGAATAGGTACTCTAGTAACTTGGTTCATGTCCTTTGAACCTTCCAAGGCATTTTCGAAGTTAGAGGAAAGACCTAGAAGAACTCCATGTGGCAAAAGTCAAATGTGCCATTTTTGAGTCAAAAGAACATGTGTACATTATTCTAGAAAGAGGTGGCAAGTTTTGGGATGTGTTGGGTGCCAACACATCAACATACACCTTCCTAGAAATTACTTATGTAGCAAGTATATAAACAAGAGCTAGAACATAGAAAGACATTGGAGAATCACTCTTGTACTTGCCAAATTCCAGAAATATGTTAACTATCAAGAAGCCATCTCTCTTTCAAGAAGCTACCACTTGTGTTCTAAGATCCTTGTCTTGAATAGATAAAGTTTTCTATTTTACTAAGTACTTTATCTATCTGTTTCATTACAGGCACGCAAGGCTTATTTCAAGTGGGGGCACGTAAAATTCGTTTAGGGGGAACGCAAAGTGGACTTCTGGAGAGGCACGCAAAGTTCGGGTTTGGGGGCACGCAAAACTGGCTTCAAGTGGGGGGCACGCAAACTCCGGCTTTTGGGGGGGTGAAACGCAAAGTGGACTTTCAGTCGCGGCACGCGAAGTTTGGGTTTGGGGCACGCAGAACTGGCTTAAGTAGGGGGAACGCAAACTCCGGTTTTTCGGGGAACGCAAACTCCGTTTTTTGGTAAAACGCAAAATGGACTTCTAGTCGCGGCACGCAAAATTCGGGTTTGGTGCACGCAAAACTGGCTTTCAGTGGGGGAAACTGCAAACTCCGGTCTTCTAAGGGCACGCAAAGTCAAAATTTTAGCTGCTGCATGCAAAGTTCGGGTTTACTTGGGGGAACGAAAGAATCCGGTTTTCGATGGAACGCAAAGTGAAATTTCAGTCGCGGCACGCAAAGTTCGGGTTTCGGGCACGCAAAACTGGCTCGGAACGCAAACTCCGGTTTGTTTAGGAATCCAAAGCGAAATTCCAGTCGCTGCAAGCAAAGTTCGAATTTGGGGCACGCAAAACTGGCTTAAGTAGGGGTAATGCGAACTCCGGTGTTTTGGGGAGCGCAAACTCCCGTTTATTGGGGAACGCAAATTACGATTACGTTTTTTGGTGGAAGGCAAAGTGTACTTCCAGTCGCGGCACGCAAATTTCGGGTCTGGGGCACGCAGAACTGGCTTCAGTGGGGGGAACGCAAATTCCGATGTTTAGGGGAACGCAAAATCCGACTTATTTGGGAATGGGAACTCCGGTTTTTTGATGGAGCGCAAAGTGGACTCCTAGGCGCGGCACGCAAAGTACTACCGATTTACTACAGATTTGTATTATACCGATTATTCTTTCATGTACCAAATGTAAGGCGAAGTGGCACGCTCCTGAGTCGTCCTCACCAGGTTGGAGAGACTGTCGACGTCTTCTGAGAGTTACGACATTGAGGGATAGGTGAAAGACCGTTATCCAGCGTAAAATAGCCATTCCTGCATGCAGCTGATGCTACATTGCTACTGATCGCCTGCTTCACGCTTGGGTAAGTGTTTACAATGGCTGCATTCCTTAAGTATCCACCTCGTATCATAGTCTCAAGAAGCAGGTATCCTCTTCTCGAGCTGGATCACAACCACCATAAGTTCTCGCAGTTTGAATGTATCTTGCCGCTCGAGCAAATAATGAAGAACAATGTGATGGGGCTAAACTTGCACTACTCGGAATCAAAGCCTGCATGGGCGTCCATGATAGTGCATGATCTACTATGGATCGACTAGCTCCTTTGTCGTCCGGACAGATCAGCTTGATTGATAGAATTTCTAACTGTGCTTGCCATTCTGTGCAGGTAGTGGTACTAGAGTCAGATTATTTACATTTTGGAGAGGTCACACTTATTCGCGAAGCGAAGTGAAAATTTTGGATGGGGTGCATGAATGGGGCTTGCTTTTGAGTAATGTACTGCACCTGAAGCAGATTATGTATTTTTTAAGATACCAAGAGAATGGGCCGGGGAAATGATTTCGTTCTCTATGGCAAAAATGTATGGCATATGCGCGTGAGGGGGGAGACTCAAAGCTTTTCTTTATGCTTGACCTACGTTTCATGTAGTTGAGGCATTTGACATGATTGGGGGTATTCAGCTGAAACCCCATGTAGAACATATCTGGGCGTACAAACAGCACTGCATCATGTGGCAACCGAAACTGTCATACAGACAGGGGGCAGAAGGGGCATGTCAGACTCTTAGAAGGCGTTTGGAGGACACATTAGCTGGGGAGAGGACAGATCACAAATCACGTACCTCTTATCTGCTGGTTGCCAAGTCCCTGCAGGAGGCTTCATCTGAATGCTGGCACCTGCCAGTGTTCAGATGCATGCCTTCAAGGATTGCTGCCTATTTTAAAGCTCACCCGTCAGGGGCCGTGATTGAGGTGCTACTTTGCCTTCTGTAGCTTGTATGTGTGCTTGCATGTAACGGGGGTCACAATGAACCAGTTTTTTCTTCTCATATTTCGCAACATGTAAAGTCTATTCATGGTGCAAGGACACATGCACAGGGGAAAGTATATGTGCTCGTGTACACTTCTCATGCAAACCTTATGCATCATCAAGGTGGTGCAGGTTCAGAGTCACTCTTTCAGCTGCAAGCCTTTCAAAAGGAGCATAGATAGTCTGTGGAATGAATCGGAAGCAAGACGTTTTGCTGGAGGTGTCTTCGAGGGTTTCGGGTGAGGGTTTCAAGGCTCGCAGGAAGCTCATTAGTACGGGGATCTAGACTTCAGGTCAGTATGCTGTTGCCTTGACTTGTAGATAATCGAACTTGGGGGACCGCGGTCAAGGGCGGGCTTGGTGACATGCTATGAGGATATACTCTCTCTCTCTCTCTCACACTCTCTCACATACACACACACACACACACACACACAGCCCCTCAATTGTTTAGTTGCTCAATACTCAACTCCCTAAAAATGTGGCAAGGGCTCCCTCCTTCTCATCATTCTGTGCGTGGTCTGTCACTTGTCAAAAACCTGCTGCAGAGGCTGCTCTATTTCCAAGTGCAGCTTCACTGCTAGGCCAGCTTCACTTCTGACCTCTCTCTCTCAGGCACACCAAATTGCTGCGTACTTAGCTGCTCATCTGCGAAACAGACGTGTTGGCAACTCTGCAACTCTGTGGCTGCGCAGGTGTGTGCCAGAGTCGTGTCAGAGGTGAGGAGTGGCCGACGGGATGGAGGTGAGCTGGCGCGCAACCAGGCGGCTGTGCCTGGCACTCGTTGTGCAGGTGGCGCTCCTGTCAAGCAGTCAGGTGGCAGTGGAGGCCATTGTGAACCCCTGCAATGCGTGCCTCACCGTCAGCGTGAGTGCCTCACACAGCCCGACACCTGTTCCCCCAGCAAGAGCTGATTTTACTCGCAGAGCAGAAGCCTGTGGAAGTGACAGGTGGCCAGCCGCCTTGTGTTTGCGTCCAACGCGCTCAGTACAGTAGAGGGGTCAGGAAGAAGGTTCTATGCGGATTAAGGGGGCTCAAATCTCCAGCTGTGTCTGCAGTGAGATCATTCAGCTGCTGCAGGCTCAAGAGGAACAAAATCGTGCCCTTTTGTTTTGGAGCCTGGGTCTTGTGGCGGGTGTGGGCCAACGCTGCGTTGCATCGCGGGTATGAACGCAGTTCTAGGATTCCAGGGCTTTTTCTGAGCTTGAGTAATAGGAGGTCCAGAGCCCTGCATCAGCGGGCCTGGACTACGAGAGGCGTCCCGAAGCATAGGGGCAGACTCCGTCCAATGCGGCAATCATATCCCACCCCCATCCCCCCACCCCAAACATAGCAGTGCAGGTCAGGAGCCAGCGTGCTGGGGTGCAGGAGTGCTGGGCCGTTTCTGAACAGCAGCTAGGCTTGCAGCCACACGTAATGTAGTGGAATTACGCTGGTTGCGACTCTGCGGGGCCGGGCTCTTTCCCCACTGCGTCCTCGGCTTGCTGAAAAGCTCGAGCTGCTTGCTGCTGGTGCTGCTGCCGCTGCTGCTGCATGTTGCCTCTGAAGGCGCGGCAGCAGTAGTGGCAGCAGCAGCAGCAGCAGCAGTTATAAGTGAAGCCTACGCGCGTGCGTGTGTGCGTTCATTGCAGGGGCCGGGCCGTTAGGTCACATGGCCCCGCTGCAGTCCGGGGTTTGCCATGTGGTCAGCTGGCCGTGTTGCCAGGCGGCATGCTCACGAGCGCGCCTGGTATGGGGGGTAGTGCATGTTGTGCGGTTTGGGATGGACAGGTGGAGTTCACTGACAGGATCTTCTCGGTACGTCCTTCCCTGCATCCAGTCAAAGCCTCCCTCCCCCCCTCCCCCCCCGTCCCATCCCCTCTTCGCTTTAATGAGAAGCTCCCCTGCTCCTTATTCTTGTCGAGCCCGCAGCCTGGCATTTCTGCGCTCACCTTATTTTTTCTTCACACGGTTTGGGTCTCCCTCAACGTGCGGCGCAAATCATGCAGCCTGAACATTGGTAAATGACCAGCCCCTGTTTGCACTCGTGCCAAGCGGGAGGGCTGCTTGGCTGGCCAGCGGATATACACCCAAGCCCAAGTGTGACCTTGCCGAAGGGAGGGGTGGTGCCTCTCCCTCTTCATTTCCATTTTGTGAAAGTTAGAGCAGGCAAGGGCGACTGAGTCAGGGGCCACAACGCTAGCGAGCGGGCCTTGGAGGGAGCGACACCTGTCGACCGGCTGACGTGGGAGCGACACCTATCCGCTTAACGTGCGCAGGAGAAGCCGAAGAACCACATAGACTTGAGGCACCGGCTGGACTCGCAGGGCAAGCGCGAGGGCAAGGTCATTGACTACCGGTGGGCTTATTCCCTCCCTCCCTGCCACCCTCCCTCCCCTCTGCTGGCACTTCTAGTTTCCTCTCGGGCTCTCCTCACGACAACCCAACGCTGTGTGCTTGCATCTGCTCCTTCACGGCATAGTCTGCGCTGCGAGCAAGGGGGTTGTCAATCACAGTGTGCAGTGCAAACAGCGAGGAAAAAAGTGAGAAATGATTTGCAACCATATCTTTGGCAGCGCAGCAGCACGGCCAGCAGCGCTCCCATCGCCAGGTGGGCGGGCGGGTGGGTGCGCGGGCGAGGCCACCCTGGAGCATCATCTGGACCCTCTCCTTTTCTGAGCCCTCTCCCTTTCTCACTCTCGCTCACATGCTCCCGTTGCCCACCCCTTATGATGGGAGGCTATACCGCATACATACACACACATACACGGCCGTAGAGATGAACGATTGGGTGTGTATCTTGGCAAGTGTTGGGACTCTGCCTGATCCCACGGGAGTGTCACAGACGGGCGTGACCAGCAGCACCAGGCGCTGCCTTGCGCCTTTGAGTATTCTAGTCCCAACCCTTGAGCCCTCTTATACTCAGAACCCTCGTCACTAACTCTATATGGAACCTAACGCCGCAATGGCCCCTGCCCGGGCCACCCAACGAGCAATTGTCCACCCTGACCGGCGGCAGCAGTATTAATAGCAGGGGACTCTCATCATATTCCCTAAATACTGAATCGCCCAGTCCCCACCCAGCTTGAGGTACCTAGGTGATGTTTCAATGTTCTGATGTCTGGTCCCAATCCACCCCCTGGGGCCCCGTTCACCCGCAAGCAAAAGAGCATATAGCGATTGCGGCGGCTGCCAGCCGCTGGCTGCTCGAGGCTCCAGCCTCGCGTCGCTAATCTAAGAGTCAAAGGAGCAGCAGCAGCAGCAGCAGAGGCAAGAGAAGGAGCCATCCCGGGCTCTGTAAGCATTACTTGCCTTAATTTGTTCTCGTTTTCCTTTGCGAGTTTGTGGGGTGTGGGGGGGAAGGGGTGCAGGGTGAGCGAGCTGCGGGTGGTGGAACTCATGGACAGCCTCTGCAAGCAGATGCTGGAATACACCCTCGCCACTGTGGGCCCCCTTGCCCCCCACCCCAACCCCCACCCGTTTCGCCTCCACCNGATGCATGCAGGCGTACGGATTAGACTCTTGGGACAGCAGCTGGGTCAAACGGGATGTGTGGGTGTGGCGTGTGTGGCAGAGGGACGACGGTGCGAGGATATGGGCGAGGAAGGACGACTCCGCCAAGCTGTCAGAGAGAGGTGCGCGTGCTCTCCCTAGCCCCCCGCCCCCGTCTCTCTCTCTCTCTCTCTCTCTCTCTCTCTCTCTCTCTCTCTCTCTCCCTCCTGCAAAGCCCTGGCGCTCACCCCAATCCTTGGAACTCGAGCCGTAGCGTCACTTGAGACATCATGCGGCAGCCCCTCTCGCCCCTCCCTCTCCCTCCCTCCCTCCCTCTCCGTCCCTCCCTCTCCACCTCTCCCCCCCTCCCCTTGCCTCGCCCAGGAGCCCTTGTCTCAGGGGCGTCCGCTCGCTGCTACCCGCCAGCTGTCCTCTCCTTCTCGTGGTCTCCTCAGCTCAGCAAGTAGGGCGTGGGGCTCTATAAGTCCCCTGTGGTCTCTGCAGGGCCCGACGTGGCCTTCTGGGGTTTAGGGCTTCAGGGTCTGTACGTGGCCTGAGGTGTGGGGCTAGGAGCTCAGTCGTTTCCTCTCTTCGGCTTGCTCTGGGGCCCGCCACTGCAGCAGCTCGTGTGAGCGCTGTCCGAGCAGGCAAAGAATTCTAAGAAGAGAATTGAAGGGAAGGCTTGTGCTGGTGCCGTGCCATGCTGCTGCTGCTGCTGCTGCTGCAGCCGTGCAGCGTGTGAAGCATCTCCAATGTTTCTCATCTCCTCGCGCTCACAGCTGGCATGGGGGAGGGGGGACGGAGGTGATGGTGTCTTGCTCGGCGGCGCGGGGTTCTGTTGGGGGGGCTGGCCCTGGGGGCTGGGGGGATATTGG
>WELA01003960.1:343888-356389 GCA_009602735.1 Mesotaenium endlicherianum
GGGGGATATTGGGGGGGGAGGGGAGCAGCCAAGATGGTGCAGGAGATGCAGGGCAAGGAGCTCGGCCGCTGGTGTGACAGGCACGTCCCCCTCCTATTACACCCTCGCCTCCACTCGCCCCCTCCCCTCCCTCCCTTCCCTTCCTCCCCTCCCTCCCTTCCCTTCCTCCCCTCCCTTCCTCCCCTCCCTCCCATCTGCACCCCCTTGCCTGCCACTTTCTTTCACTGTCTCGGCCCAGCCCAGTCCCTTGGTGCTGGATAGAGGTGTGCATTTTCCCTGAAGGGGGGGGGAGGCATCCTGATTCAGACGACGGTATGCGGCGTATGCTTTTGGAACCCCATCCAAGCCCGAAAACATACAGTTGAACCCCAACACAATGGGAATCCAGAAGTGAGCCCCCCCCCACTCAGCACGTCAACGCTGCAGTCAATCCTAGATCTGCAAAACCCTCAGTAATAAGCCCGGATACCTCCATGCCGTCTCGCGCGTCCTTGCTGCACAGAGTGCCCACCCACTGCTGGAGCTGGAGCTGCCCTCAGGGACCTGAGAACCCTCTCTACTCTTCATCTAAGCCCGAAACCTGATCCAGGAACCTCACCCAAACTCTGAACTTGACTCTCTGTGAGGCTAGCAAGCCCTGCCAGCCCTGCGTGGCTGGTCCCCTCCAGGTCCTCGAGCGTGGGCCTGTATCGGTGGTGTGTCTAAGTCGTAACCTGCCACTACTGCCGCCCTGCCTCATGCGCGAGAGCTGCTGCCTGTGTCTCTGTGTGGGTGTGTGTGGGTGTGTGTTGGGTGGTGGGCAATGCGTGGCCACGCAGGCTGCTGGAGGAGAAGGAAGACGAGGTGAGAGCAGCGCCTCCTTCCTTCCCCCCCTCCACTCTCCCCCCCTCCCCTCCCCTTGCCTGCCTGCCTGCGGCGCGGGCTTGAGGACCCTCTGTCGGCAAGTTGCTATTGGTGCTGCCGGTGCAGATGCACGCCTTTGACGCAGCCGTGGCATGAGAATGGGTCGACCACTCCAGCTGACGGCCAAATACCACCGCACGCATTGATGTTGCCGGCGCATGAGTCACAAGGCCCACACTTGGCGCGTTTCGCACGCGTCCGCGAGAGACGATGGACTCAGATGGACCTCCAGGACGCAGGGTTTCTGTTCGGGGTTCTGTCTCGCTGGTGGCTCTCTTGCAACCTTTTGGTTCCGGTTCGCCGCCCGTCGTACAAGCCCCGAAGCTCACCCTCGGCCTGACACCTGTCGCTCGGTTGTGACTTGCCACTGGTCGAGTGACGCGCAGCTGGGGGAGATGATCCGCAAGGGCGAGATCACGCCGGAGACCGACATTGACGAGCTCATCTGCCGCAACATGACCCGCCACTGCACCGACGCCGACTGGGCGGAGAGGTGGGCCCACTAGCACCGAAGCTTTTGCATTCACATGCACGTGAACGTGAGCGTGGGTGTGAAGCGACTAGCGACGCAAATACCAACCCCAAAATCTGCACGATGGAGAACCCTAAATTGCAAACCTCTGAAATACCCCGAAGTGTGAACAGTGAGACCTTGCTATCGTAGCGCACGAGTGGACAGAAAGTGACGTGCTGCACACGCGCATCTCATTCCCCTCTTGACTGCCGTCATTGCTCACCAAAGCGCACTCTCTGGGGAAATAAGAAGCACGCTTGCTGCTCTCTGCATTCGAGATTTTTTCTCTCTTGTGCCGAAACTATGCGAGTCCTGTTCAGCTCATCGACAGGTTGGGAGAGGGGCACTTGCTCGAAGCTGTTCTGTACGGTCCATGTACCAAGGCGTCTTCTTTCTCAGCATGCAGCCGAAAAGGATTTGCACTTGAGGCGCATGTGTCGAGGATTGGCATCATCTCGTAACATATATGCGTACATATATACAGATGGATATAGGGGTTGAGTCCTTGTTCTGGGGGGCATTTGACGGTATCCTGTGTTTGTCAATGTGTAACATGTCATATATGCCTTCCTTGCCTTGTTGGTGCGAGTTTAGGAACGGAGAGACGGACGAAGAGGAGCAGCAAGGAGGTGGTGACGCTCCTGCTCAAGGCGAGACTGAAGGAGGCGCGGAGACGTATGAAGGCGACGAGACATTGCCAAATATAGATGAGAGCTCAAGTGGCGTTGAGAAGGACTTGGCGCCGGAGCCCAAGGCCCAAGAGGGACTCGAGAAGGGGACAAGCGCCAATGGTGCGGATCGCGAGGAGCTTTGATTATTTTGTTGGATTATTATTGCCCATTTATAGTGAAATGAAAAAGGGCGTAGGCTTCGTCAAGGCCTTCGTTGCATCCTCATAGTGAATTTATTTGCTTGCCATTTCGAGGCTGGCTACTGCAACATGCCGGAGCCTAAGGGCCTGACTATTTCGTGTACTTTTTGTGGTGTCAAATGAACCAATGGACTAAAAGATTTGGAAGGTGCGCCAAACATCTCACCTATGTTCTAAGTTTGTCTCGTATTCTCGAGTAAGTGCCCTAGTGTAACTTCCAATAAGATTCCCTCACGTACGTAAGCTTTGAGTGGGAAAGAGGTACTGTTTGTGTAGTGTAGTGCTATGAAGGATTACACTGCTTGAGGTTTCTCAAAAGTTGTGTATTCTGCATGTGAAAGGAATTTGCCGGATGAAGAGCTCTCCGTTTAAAAATGCAGATAAGTTCGTAGGCCGCAAAAGTGGGTATTGAAAATTTTGAGATATTCAAATTTGATATTTCAAAATTCAACAATCCAAAATTGATCTCAACTCGAGTTCGTCGATCGGCTCAACTCAATGACAGCTTCTCGAGTACGTGCTCAGTCCTGGCTTCTTGTTCAAGACAGGTGAAGACTTCCTCCTGGTTTCTCCATTCTATGATTTGGCCCACGACAATATCGCTTTTAAAGGTGTCGTAGGTGAACGAGGGTGAGCGTGTACGCGGCTAAATTGGGGCTGCAGAGGCAGGTACATCCGGATGCATAGAGCTGCATGTAGCTTTGTCACTACCCCACCATCAAGCCGAAAACGTACCTGTCTTCGAAATAATCAACTCAATTTCTTCAGCTTTACAGCTCGGCGATACTTTTTTGGGAAGGTAATTACAGTATTCAAACCGTGATTGCACCTCTTTGTTTGTCCCTTCATTATATTTGATATATGTGGAAATAAGAAGGCAAGGGGAAAAGGGGGGGAGAGGAGAGAGGGGGAGAGGTAGACAGAGGAGGGGGGCTTTGGATATATGACAGCCCCGCCTCTTGTTCTTCTTCTTTTCGTAATTTCTATATTCCTTCTTTAGACTTTTGCCCGTGACCTGATGTCACACAATGTGCACACAAACACGCAATTTGGGAGGGCGCACGCATGCAGTGTGAATGTGGCGGCCACTCGTTGAGTATGTGCCAAACACATGCTTCTGATGAACTTATGTCAGGCGTTTATTTCTTACCCCACTTTGTTGAGCACCCCACTTTCTACACTCGTGGTGCCTCTTTGTCCATGCGTGCGGATTCGTTGCAATCAACATACGCACGTTGCACTTGACTCCTCTATAATCTGCACTTCACAATAAGAGAAAATATCACATGAAGTAAATCCAGTGTCAGTAACACAAGTTTGTGAGAGCTCATGTCCTCGCATGGGTCGTCAATGACGGGGAATAGGGGTGTGCCTTGCTGCTTGAACAGGCCCAGAGTTTGCATGCACTCCCTCCACTCACTCTGAAGCTCTCATCTCATCTCAGAGACAGCTCCTCACCTCCCTGGCATGTCGCACTGTCCCTTTGACCTTTCTTCTTTCTGTCTAGTCCAGCGCATCCCTCCCTTGCTCCTAGAAAACATCGTGTTTACTTTGTGCCTCTCCTCACGTGCCTCTTTTCACGAGCGCAGCTCTTCGTGTCTTGGGCTAAGGGCATCCAGTAGGGTGCAGCGACTCGGTTCATCTTATAAATAATCAACTGCCAAGTGGCAAGATCAGCTTTGGGCGGCATGTGACATTGCCTGGTGCTGCAACTCATGCCTATGACTCATTTTTGTCCTCGTCCTTGTTTCATGTGCAGTTAGGACATCCATCGCTGGCGGGCCCCCTTGTCTGGAGGGTTGCTATCAAAAGGTAATGTTTCCTATCTTTTTAAGATACTAGACCTTCATTCTGCACGTGTGTCTGCTTCGATTGTTTTGCAATGCTGAATCAAAGTGCTCTTTCTCTTTGATTGTGTAGGTCATGCTTGGATGGGCGGTCTCATATGACGCGATACATAATACTGACAGTCTGGTTGACGCCGTTGGTGTCACACTAAGGGATTTATTCGATGAGGCAGGCTTCTATTGAATATGCTGCTGTTGACGTATTTACTGATGTCTCAGGCTGATTGCGTTGGCCTTGGCACGCATTTTTTGAAGTTTCTATGCAGCTTGTGAAGCCTACAATGGCTTTTCCTTTGATAACCTGAAGTGTCCATGTGAGGAAGGAGTGAGCGTGATGATCTGGTACTTGTTTCTTGCACAAAGGGGAGTCCTGTGAGAAGTCCGGATATACCTATGCTATTATAGATTTGAATGCCATGCTATGTTGTCTGAATAGCCACCTGTTTTGGTGTGAAGGAGGGGTCTTGTAAGACGTCCAATATAGTGATAAGTTTTTCGTTGTCATAGATGGAGGGCTCCCTTGGAGTATGCTGATTGAAAATTTAGCACTATGTGATGTGTGGAATATGTGAGCCCATGGTGAGCTGGCACCAGTAGCATAGTATCTACACACACGCGTTGATGAGCTGTCGTGTGTTTCGTTTGGAGGGGAGATGCCAGGTGGCAGATAGGGCTGGCGGCCATCCCTGGGCATGGAGAACAATGAACAGGGTGCTCTGGAGGAGGACAGACACAACCGGATCCACGAGTTGACTGCTGTAATGACTGCCGCAGTCTCTGCATACAACTCTTGGTTTGAACTTCTGTTCGAGGACGACGACGACGAGCTGGAGGAGTGGCCATTTCTTGAGCCGCTAGAGGACGAAGATGACTTTGAGTCTCTGTTCGACAACCAAGGGTGGGCGCGTCTGCAGGCTCATATTAACATGAATACTTCGTCCATGCTCCTGGTCATGAATGAGGTCATGCCTCATAACGACGAGATGCTTGCTGCCATGGAAGAGCTCTCTTCCATTGCATCATCATTTGGGAGCCCTCACATTAGGCCTAAGAAGAGGAAGCTATGCGTTGACCAAGTAGCTGTTGAGAAGGGCGAAGCAGTTGGGGAGAACGATCCATATGGTGTCATGGCATTGGCACTGGCTAGGGAAGAACTTGATCAGCAAATTCAGGAAGCGCAGGAGATGCGTCGGAAACAGCGAGCTGACTTTGCGGCAGCTCGGCAGCGCATGCAGCAAGAGCTGTCCCAGGCTAAGCAGCAAGTCCGCGCTCAACACGCGGAGAATCTTCGGGTGATGAACGGGATCATCGAACGCTTTCAAGACCAAGCTTAGTTGACCCTTATCTACCCAGTGTCAAAGTCGCAGCTGCGAGAAGTCCTCCCCATGAACAAGAGGAGCATGGTGCAGCGCAGAGGGGAGGGAGCAGGTTTGGCGATGAGGCCGTGCGAGCTGCTGTTAGGGTCCGACTCCTGAGAGAGCAGGCAGGCGTGGGGCTGGCACGCCTATGGTGTTTGAACTCCAAGCAGGTCGTGCAGGTTTGCGCATGCTGAAGCTCGACAGTCCTTGGAGTGTGAATTATGTCCCTTGATGGATTGGGGAGATGGGGACGTGGGATATGTAAGTGAAGCACAGGTCGTCTAGTTAAGTGATGGTAGAGGAAACTTGATGCATATTCATCCGGAACGCATAAGTAGAAATTTAAGAGTGCGGAAGTAAGTTATGATAGTTGTGACAGGGATGATTTGGTTTGGCTTTCTGCTGTTCATTTTAGAGGATAGTACCACTTTAGAGCATGGATTGCGAGGCATATAATTCAAATTTTATATCCATGCCCAATACATTTATGGGTAGTTCAAGGATATCGATTTAAAATCTTGGACAGTGACATGCACTTATTAGTGTTACTTGCTTTAAGATTATCTGGTTCATGGATTTGTGTGAAACATCCAAACTTTGTTCTGATGATGTATGCTAGCCAGTTACTGGATGCCTCTTAGATTTGTACAAGCTAACACAATGTTAGCTCCATGTGTGTTGCTTAGAAAAGTGGTGTGATCTGCCTCATGAATCATGATGTGCCACTTCTTGTATCAACTTATGAAGGTTTGCTGAGGTCTTCATTCCTTTGAGAGGCATGTGGTCTAAACATGTATGATTGTTCTAATCCGGTTATTTTGTTGAACACTTTCCCAGTACAATTTCGTACAAATATGCATGGTCAAGGCAATCAGTCACATACAGGATGACCCACGAGATGAGAAATTAGACGTAAGTGTAGCTTTCCGCCTTCTGCAAATGTGTGAATATTTGGTCATGCACTCGGCGGGGGAGTGCATGTCTTCATAAGCGCACCTAATATCTCAACCATACTCCCTACGAGGCAAGAAATTATACAACTAGAATCGAATTGCAAGTGAGGAAAATTTTGAGATACAATCACTATAACGGAAGAGGTACAGACCCGATGATCAGCAACTTATACAGGGTACTAAACAGGCAGCCATGGTTCAAGCTTGGAAGGTAAAGCTGTGGTGCATCGCCGGTCGCATGAGAGTTGTGTCGAGATGTCATCTGTAGTCTAACGAAATCCGACGATGCTAGCAATGCCTTGCTTCTCTCTGAATGTGCATGCGCTGACATACTACAGGACAGGTGTCGAAAAAGATGTGCGCTAGTCATGGCGCTTGCCAGCGCTTGCACCCTGCTTCCACTCGATTGCACATGCTTGCACCCACTTGCACTGACTTGCAGCCGTACAGTCATCGATAGCACTTGGTACGCCTCTTTCGCGCCCTGCTCCCACCTGCTCCCACCTGCTCTAGCCCGTACAGATACGTACAGCAAGCAAGTGGAGCAGCATAGTGGGGAATCAAAAGCACGACCCTTTTCTGGACACATGTCAGGGCTTTGAAGAACGTTGTGTCATGTGCGACGACTTCCGAGTCCCGACTCCCCGTTTATCCATTATCTATGCGAAGAAATGCGAAAGAAGCATGAAAATAGCATGCCCTGAAGCTTCTCCTTAACTTAGACTCTGAAGCTCGAGTGCATGTTGCAAGCTAGCTGTGACGTGTGCTACCTTCTCTCCTAGTGAGAATCTTCAAGTTGGCTTTTTTTTCCTCTGCGTGTCGGTTTATTAAGGTTGTTCTCTGAAGACACATATTATTTTCTCTCATTGTTACCTCTGTACTCGTTGGAAGAGAGTCCTAGCGTTAATCCTCCGGTGGATGTTATGGATGTTTTGAGATGTGATCCTCGGGTAGGAGTAGAGATTTTATCTCTAGTATCTGGGTCTACCACAAAAGGTCACCGGCAGCTCAATGCGAGTAGAATATGTGCCTCAATACAGCCAAGACGAAGTAAATACGATGGGAGTAGGCGGCATAAGCAGGTGGCATATGGACATTCTGCATGTCAAAACGCAGGACCACCTTGTAGGACGACATTTCTGAATGCACTCTTTGACGACGCCAGCTTGGGACTTTCTAGGAGTTGCGGCCTTCCAACTAGCAGATTTTCGGGTGGAAATAATATGGTCTATAGAAAATTAGAGGGAAGGAGGAGAAAGAGAAGGATGGGCATAGTGTGTGCTGTTAAAGAATCTCCTTATGAGATTCTTGGAGTATCAGCTACTGCTACGGAGAAGGACATTAAGCAGGCTTACAGAAAACTTGCTTTGAAATATCACCCTGACGTTAACAAGGCGGTATGTTCCTCTCTTGCTTCTTGAGGTTGCTGACGACAAGTGTGGGTGACTGCTCTCTGCAATAACCATCAGCCGAAGATGCCTTCGAGGCCCAATAGCATGCCATAATATATTTGACGTATTCAAAAAACTTCACGCTCCTCAGAGGACTCACTCGCACCTTGTGAAGTGACCTGAGAGGTACACATTGTCTGCATAAGATAAGTACCGCTCGCTGTGGAAGTCTCCTGTTTGCGCAGCAGCTATTGCCAAATATTATAGAGTTTCATTTCCCTGTGGCTAGTGCAGTTATTCACCAATTGCCTGCTATGGCGTTTTTTCATCATCAGCCAGAAACAGAATAGCATCACAAAGTATCCACCATGTATCCCTAGTCCCCTCGTGTCCCATGAATATGCTCTTGCAGCTGCCTTGAAGGAAGACGATGTGAACTATATGGGGGTCTTTCGGTATTTGTGTCTATAGGATTATGCGCATTAGGTTGCCTTGGAGCAAGAGGACTTGAAGCATGTGTTTCTTTTAATGGTTGGACATGTATGAGCATCAAGAGTAGATTTCCTGCATTTTAGCTCTAGCTGCAACTAGAGTAAATCAGCAGTACAGAAGCATTTAGTAGAACAAGCTAAAGATTGTCTGTGTGTTTCTTTTCTTGCAGGCTGATGCGCAGCAGCAATTTGTGAGGATTAAGACAGCCTACCAGACTTTGTCAGACGTTGACAGCAGAAGGAAGTTTGATCGTGCTGGCAAGTCAGGGGACAGCTGGGGGGAGGCTTTTGACCCCTTTTCCTGGAGAGGGGGCCAGACTCGTCAGAAGGAAAAGGAAGAGTTCTACGGGTTTGGTACGTGACACAACCCTCTTCTAGACAACCAGTCATGAGCCTGCCGGTGGGAGTTGAGATTGCAGTTTTTTTAGTTATAGAACTGAGGGCGCCTCACAGGAAGGAGTTTATGCTGCCAAAAAGTAGGAAGCAGGGAGCTTTCAATCTGGAAGAGCTAGTTGAACCTGATGCGCAGCCCAAGTTTCATGTCTGCTGTTCGTAAAGTGGATGGGAGTAAAGAACTATAGAATGTTGACCAGTCTGATCAGAAAATGGTCACTATATGCCTTTGGGCAGAAGACAGCATTCTGTGGGTGCTAGTGTCTCACAGCATGGAAGCAATAACTCATCCTCCTTCTTTTTGCCCCACATGCCGAGGGCAAAGTATATGGGTTAAGCGTCATAAATTCTTCTTCCCCCCCCTTCCCCCCCCCCTTTCCCTCCCCTTTTGGATGGGGAACTGTGGACGCTTCTGTGACGTGCTCTGTTGACACCACGCATTTGAAGTAAGCTTGTTACACAGAGTGGTCGGGTGAGCACTTACTTAATACATCTTCAAGACATCCGAAGGCTACTTCAGCTCTAACTTTTGGCCGACACCATGTTCATATACAAGCTTAACAACACCTGAGGGCAGTTGCGGCAAAAACAGATGCTTTTGAGGTGGACTGGGTGGTGGCTCATTGAGCTGCCATGTGTCGCCTCGCCTGGCTGTGTAGCCTCTCTGGAAGCAAACCCCCAGTTCTGTTGCACCTCATCTCCCAAAGTTTTCAAGTTCGGGTTGTCATGCAGCCAATATCTAGGCGGCAGTACACAAGGCAGGCTGCTGGAATTTTTGTCAGTGGTTGTAGTTGGGAAGTCCTGATACTTGAGGGGATGGACTTCTTCTCTATGTCTCATTGGGGAGGCTCTGCTGGTTGGTCTTGGCTGCTTTCTCGACGACTGAATGCGGTTTTATGGTGAAGAGTCGTGTACACTGTTGATTATATGGAGAAGTGTGGTCTTCTCTGCGAATTGGGTGAAGTCCAAAGTAAAAGGTGTTGAGTGCGCTTGGGCATGTATACATGAGGATAGTTGTCTAGAAAGAAGTTTGTCTGTATGGTGGTTTACTCATGTTGTCACACATGCGAGCGCCTATATAAGACACCTGAAGGCTGCGAGGTGGCGATTGCCTAGGCTGCCTGATAGGGAGAATGGATTTGCGTGCTCTTGGCAGGGGACTTCGTAAAAGATGCTGTCATCTCACTTGGTAACAACTTTGGCTTTCTCTTTTAGTCCTTTAGCCTTGCCACTTGTTTCCTTCTGCTGCAGCAGCAGTCCCTTGGGTGATGCATTAGCGTCAGACACTGTGCAACTTGTGGTTCTGCCTCGGCCTCAGTCTTGGATGGGGTCCTCATATAAGATCCAACCTCAAAGCCAGGCCTTTGAAATTGATAGCACACATAGAGACTCGTGGTATTTCCATGAGAAGATATGTGCTGTCCTGATCTCTCCTTCACCTCACACCCCCTGGTTTAAGCGCCACAGTGGCGTCTTGCTTTTTTCACATGCATGACCCAAGCTAGTCAGCTTGGAGCTGTCTCTTCCCTGGATTTAGTGGGCGGCCTCAGGGCAAGTCTCTCATGTCTTTTTGGCGCTTGTTGGTTGCAGAGGACTTCTTCCGGGACATCCAATCAGATCTGGACAAGCGGCAAAAGGCACGACAGAACGGCCCCCCCAAGAGCCTCTGGGAGGAGCTTTCGGTGAGAGGCCTTTCTCTCCCTCTCCCAATTTCTCGAGCCACTCATTCTGGTGTGTGTAGATGAGGTTTTACCTGATGACTTATATCTCGTCGTCCAGGTACATCTATCTTCATCTTGCCCTTCTCAAAATTTGCATTGCTCGGTATTTCTTACTAGATACCTAAATGTGTGAGTGATGAATTGCCATGATAATTGCCTTCGGCAGCCAAACTACGCACGCCCTATGAATCTGCTTCCTCAATTTCCTTCTGGAAGAAGAAAGTTCCAGGACTCCCAACTTGGAGAACTGAATGTGACTGACAAAAAGTGCCTCATGCTTCTTTGCTGAACCAGGAGCTAGGCGAGGAGTTTGTCGAGTTTTTGGAGAAGAACATCCCTTCAGAGGATGGGGGCACGACAGCCAAGTCCTCGTCCAAGAGCTCCACATCATCAGCGACTAGGTCCTCATCTAGCAGCACCAGCAATGGGAGCAGCAGCAGTGGAGCAAGTGCTGGCACTCGCTCCAATAGCAGCCAGCAGAGGGAAGCTCCCAAGGCGCCCACCAAGAGTGCGGAAGAGGAGGTTGAAGATATGCTTGCAAAATTGAAGAGGGAGATGGGGTTGAAGTAGTTACTGGCATCCTGGTTGTCAGTTAATGACCAAAAAAGGGCCTCAGGTCACGACAGTGCTTACGGACTGGGCCATTGTGCAGCAGAATGTTTTCCCCTTGTTGGGAGGCTAGTTTGAAGATTGTCATGCGTGACAAGAGTTGCAACACCAGAAGGGGCTTATGAATTTAGTTTCTGGGGTTAGTGTACATTAGGATGAGCTTAGGCCAGATTGATTGTGTGCATGTTCATATAGCAGCACTACCATCAGTGCTGCAATTTTTTATTTCAAGGCACTTGTGAAATGGAGAAGGCAGGGATGTCTCACAGGCAGAGGTTCCAACACAATGCGCCAGGCAAAGCTAGGCCAACAAATCTGGTTGACAGGCGGTAGCCAGTATGCTTTGTTGCAATACCTATGCAGCACAGCGAGCACTTAGCACAGTCCATGTCACTGGCAAGGTTCTTTGCAAATATTGCTTCATGCATATTGCAAGTGGTGCCCCGTCATATACCCTGTTGCCAAGAAGACGCCACAGCAGCAAGCAAGGTGAAACCAAATAGAGTATTGACGTCAAGTGTATGCGGAATTTCAACTAGCAAATATAGTACCTGCATGATGCACCATACTCCCCTAAGACCATATGAGGTCCCAACCACAATGTAGCATGGGGCTACATGGGGCCACAGTGAACCACAACGAGACCTCATGCTACTTGAGGTCAGCTGCGGAAGCCAGAACACTAAACTTGGAGCGCGAGTCCTTCACGAGCTGCTTGGGATCCCCATCCTCCACCTGTAAAAACCGAACAAAAAGGAAAGAAGGGGGAGCTGGAAGGCATTAAAATCACAAATTTGTTCTGCAATTTATGAACAGGGCACGCAGGTATATCTAAGCGGCAAGCAAATCATACCGGGCACTGCTCCAGAGTAGGAGGCGAAGACATCCAGATCCGAAGAACACCGACCTCCTGGCGGCCGGCAGCACTTTAAGGCATGTGCTAGCTAGCACACAATCTCATTGCAATCATGACTTCAATTTCCACAAGGCTCACAAGATCTTAAGCCCTTAATTCCTATACCCTACAGGAACGCACTAAAACTTGCGGCATGTCGAAGGCTGGAGAGGTTCTTGGGGGAGGGGAGCGTCGTTGCACCCGCCAGGCAGCCACAGTGCAGCTTTGGGCCAGCGTCACATCAGAAGGAACACAGGGGGACCCTGCCAGACGGCGAGTGGCCCGGCCCGTGCAACTTTGGGGCAGACTCGAAATAAGCCATAGAAGGCACAGAGCGAGAGCACATCCCCACCAGGCACCACAGTGTGCCTGGGCAGCTTCGGGCCAGATGGCAGAATCACAACAGGAGGAGCAGAGAACGCGGCCCCGTTGGGCCCTCACCTGGCGGCCTGTGCAGGTGCACCTTCGGGCCAGGTTAGGGTTCAGTTTAGCATGCACGCAGCACAGGCAATAGCAGGAGGAAACAGGAGGAAGTAGGACCAAAGGAGGGGGGGG
>WELA01003967.1:3759-25673 GCA_009602735.1 Mesotaenium endlicherianum
TAAACTCATACATAAGCAAGGTTAGAAGACAGTGCGTATCAATGGCTTCTCGCCTTGGATTCAGATCTCTCTCAGTAAGCTGTACAAGAGAGTTGGCCTCGTTTCCGAATGCCGAACTCGAGAGCAATGCCTAGCATATGTACATGGAATGAGTTTACTGTTCAATGGCCAGTGCGATGGCACCGCTTACTCGAGAGTGAACCACGTTGGTAGGACCTCGGTTAACCAAATCCACCGCCATCTCCCATCATCCCGAATCGCCATCCATCATAGGGATGTCATCTTGCAATTCATCTAGCATATCACACTTAGATGCATATCGAGGCAGTTCGCTGCAACCGAGTACGGAAGTCAGCTAGTTGTCAAAGAATGTGTCAGCAAGCTGACTTAAGTTGACTTCAGCCTGCTGCTTCCGGCTCAGTCATTAAACTGATATTAAATATAAATATGAAGTCCAACAGACTGATTGTTAACTAGAGTTCAGCAGGCTAAACTTAATTTACTATTATATTTAAATGAATATAGTATCTACTAATATACTGATTCATCACTCTCTCTCTCTCTCTCTCACTCTCTCTCTCTCTCTCTTTCTCTCTGTGTGTGTGTGTGTGTGTGTGTGTGTGTGTGTACGTGTGTGCGTGTGTGTGTGTGCGAGCGTGTTCCCGTGCGCGTGTGTGTTCATGTTCAGGTAACAATTTGATAAGGTGTCAATAAAGCAATCGCGTATGCCCTTGGCTACTCTACAAGGAGAGTAGGAGTCTTAGATGAGGTGACCAAGGAGGATGTTGAATATGAATAGACTTGAAGCTCCTTCCGCCGGAAATCTTACATTGAAATTAGCTTCAGAAAGGTGCCGAAAATAGAAACAAAACCTTCTCAAAGCTTGACTCGAAAGGATGCAATTAAAGAGAACAAACAATGTAGGTCAAGAGCAATCACAAATGCAGAGTTGGGAATAACAACGCGACGTGCGATTAACTATATACTAAAAGTCTATATGTCGGCGAGTAATGTTTGCGTTAATTAGGGTTAACTCATTGAAGTGCAAAAGCACATTGCAACTAGCATAAGCAATTGGCAGAAGCCAAACGCTAGCAATGTCCATCATAATGCAGTCAACAAATTCATACATAAGCAAGGTTTGTAAGCAATTCATGTAACGATGTAATGAATGAGTATATTGGTAGATAAAATATTTATTGGTATTTGAGTTCAATTTGCTGAATTTTAATTAGTATTAAGTTCAGTGGACTCTCAATAATATTCAGTTTAATGACTCAGGCAGGTACAGTGTGCTGAGGTCCACTATAGGTCAACTCGTTGACACATTCTTTAATAGTCAGCTAGTTGACTGCCGTACGCGATATCAGTATAGTGCTTAGTTATGCATCTAAGTGTGATATGCTAAATGAGTGGCCAGAGGACACCCTTGGGTGGATGGCAATTCGGGATGATGGGAGATGGCTGTGGATTTGGTTAGCCAAGGTCCTACCGAGGTGGTTATTTTCGGGTAGGCAGTGCCATTGCACTTGCCGTTGAACAGTACACCCATTCCATGTACATAGTCTAGGTGAGGCCCTCAAGTTCGGCATTCAAGAACAAGGCCAATTCTCTGTACAGCTTACTAGGAGGACATCTGAGTCCAAGACTACGAAGCCGTTACACAAACTGCTTCTTACCTTGCTTATGTATGAGTTTACTTGATGCTAGTTTACTTCCATATGACTTATGAGTATTATAATGCTAATTGTGGTTGTCTTTCGTTGATTATTAAGTCAACCAGAAACTACCATATAGATTACTTGCTGATACAAAGATCTATATTTATTGTTTAATCGCTTGTAGGTAAGTCGATGGATTTCAAATGACTTGCAGCGTTGGATGCTGATCTCTTAGTAATCTGTACAGAGAGTTGATCTTGTATCCGAATGCCGGATTTGATTGCATGTGTACAAGGAACGAGGTCAGTTTTCAACAACGATGGCATCGCCTATGCGAGAGTCAATCTCGTTGGTAGAACATCGGCTGACCAAATCCATAGCCATCTCCTATCGTCCCAAATCACCGTCCGCCTATAATCTGACCATTCATCTAGTAAAGCATTAAGGATGCATTATTAGGCAGTTCACTAGTTTTGCTTAAGACGATCAACTGGCTGTCAAAGAATGTGATAACTGACTTAAATGGACTTCAACTTGCTGCTCTTGGCTGAGTCATTGTACTGAATATTAAGTAGAATTGAACAGACTGAACTCAATTAGCTGTTACATTAAACTAACTCAGTGTATCTAACGCTAACTAATTTATTTTACTATCAACCCGAACTACAAAGAAGATGGAAAATCGTTACAAAGGGCCTTACTCTAAAAACAAAATTGAGCGTGTGCAGAAGAAGGCTTAAGGCTTAAAGCTGTAATACAAACTTCTTTCGTACAACATGCTTGTGTATGAGTTTACTGATGACATAATTGATGCTCGTTTACTAGCATATGCCTTTTGAGTATGATTTGTATTGTGTTGTGCTTGCTGTTTATTTGAGTTAAGTAGAAATAACTACAAAGATTACATGTTGACTAATTTTTTTTAATCAAAATAGGTCTCGCTCACTAATAGCTAGGTTGAGTCATTCACAGACAATAGTCAAATAGCTAGAAAAACTGAAAAGCGCTTGAATCACGCGTCGTCAAAGTTGAGATAGTACTTGGTTAAGAAGATAAAGCGTACCATGATTTCCTGAAGACAGTGATGTACCTGCATTAAATTGATCGTATTTAATTGTGATAAGAATGGTCTGTTACTTGAGAGTGCAAATCACATGAGTTGCGTTTGCATGCATGGTCATTGTATTGGACGATCAAAATTGTACTAGAAGTGAGTAGAGTCATGGTCATAATAGACAGTGACTATTCAATATCCACGCTAGCTTACATAATCGCCTACCTAATCAGTCGTATTCTCCCAATTAACTTACTGATTACCTCTTGTCCAAAACTCCTAGCGTGACTATTCAGTTGGCTATTATTTTGAATGAAGTTGAGTCTCTTAACTTACTTTCAATGTAGCATGAAGTTGTTAACATTATGTATCATGCAGGTTGCAATCCGACATGATAGAAGCTGGTTGAGAATTTGGTTAGCCAAAGTCCGACCAAGTCCAAATATGGTTAAATAATGAGTAGGTGGTGTAATCGCATTGTTGTTGTATAGTAATTTCATTATGTGATGTATGCTTGGATTGCTAGCAAGTGAGGCATGCTAGTGTGGTGCAAGTCAACCAAAGTTCAAACAGGTAAGTCAAGCTGAGGAGGCAATGCAACCAAAGTAAGATTCTTGAAAATGAATCGACTTACCAGAAGACGATTAACAATTCAATGAAGATCTGTATATATCAGCAAGTAATCCTTATGGTGGTTTGGTCAACTCGTTAAACAGCAGGAGCACAATGCAATGGATGCGAGTACGTTCAATGAGTCGAATGTAAGTAAAATAGCAACAATCAATCAGTAAGCTCATAAGTACGGTGAGTACTGATTGCATATCAACTTGCACTCTTCATTTTGTATCATCTGTCACTAGATTTTGCACAAAGTTGATCTCGTTCTCAAATGCTGACCTCGGAAGCAAATGTAACATATGTATATGGAATAAGTTTACTCTTCAACGGCAATGCCATGGCGCCGCATATCAGGTCGCATCGTCTATAAGGTAAATAACAACGTCAAAAATACCTCGGTGAGCCAAATGCACAACCATTTTTTATCATCTCGATTCGCCATCTGCCGAAGGCGTCATCTGCACATTAATCTATCTAGTCTATCACTATCGATGCACTTTTAGGCACTTTGCTTGCTTGAGGCAATCACCAGTTGTCAAAGAATGTGTCAGCAAGTTAGTTTAGAGAGAGAGAGAGAGTCGCGAAGGACTTGGGAATTAGGGACTTTCCTCTCCGCGAAGGAGCTCACAAGACTGTGGTGGGTACGAGGCTACAGAGCAAAAGGAGAAAGTAGACGTGTGCTTAATACAATCTTACCAAACCCGAGTGAAAGGTAGGGTAGCTCAGCTCAAGGGAGCCCCTCAGTCTTAGTTAATATGAACGTTGGAAGACTTGACGAGATTTGGGAAGACAATTGGATAAGAAGGTTTTATAGTAACGAATTGTAGACATACAATTTCAAGTGCCTTCCTGAGCAAGAAGGCATGCTTTTAGTACTAACATGTGTCTCGCTTCCTAATCCGATCTCTGTAGTGTGCAAAAATATCCTACCTAACTGTTAGTTGGCATTATGCGCGGTGTTACAGAAGGCGCGTACAAATTAGATGCTCAAGTATCTTCGGGCACCACGTTTGAGTAGTGTATGCCACGAGAAATGTGGTGGTGGTGCAAAGCCTACACTCCCTCTACTATAAGAGTGTATTACCGTCGTGGCCAATGCTCCCTGTCCATCCACTACCAAATAGCAGCCAGGTCAACCGGTAGCAACCGTAGTAAGTTAACTAGCAAGTGTCGACCCACGACTTGCGGTGGTGAGGTGCGTGTGAGAGTTGATGGTTCAGACTAAGTCCGAAGAGGTCTCATGGCAACTCAAAAGTGGCCTCATGAGGGGACTTGAGCTAGCACAACTAAGTTTGAGAAGCTCCTAGCTAGCTTGGCCCTCACCCACCATCCGAATCCCCCATGTCATGCCCGTCCTTGTCGACTCCCTTTGGTGTCTAGTAGTCGCACATACGGGTGGAGGACCAATGACAGGCTTACTGGTTAGTCGGGTTAGGGTGGTAGGCGAAGATGGTCTAGTCTGTGGGCAGTTGTGGTGAACAATGGGACCCATGTTGTGCTCACGAGGATCTGCTGTTGAGCAGCTGTGAGGCTCCCCCAAGATCACGCGCATACCTCTTCCCTCCATGTGTGGCGTTGCCACCACCACATCTGGAGGTCGACCCTCAGGTTCGCTCGCCTGAAGGGTCGGCGCGGGTACTCAGTGGGATCCCCTACAGTCCATGGCTAGGTTGTCACGTACCGTAGGCAATCTCGACGGGTAAGCCCCCGAGATTGCTAGGAGATAGGGAGGATAAGGGATGAGAGTGGGTGTCACGTCACTTGGGGATAGGTCGCACACATTAAGTCGATAGTCGATCCTAGGTGGAATTTTTTGGTATTATCATAATTTGGATTTGTGTGAGTAGTGACGCGATGACGCGTCAATCAATGCAGTCAGACTTTCGTTTGGTTCGATTTGCGTTTGGACATAAGAGAGAGCATGCTACTTAGACCGCGAGCTAACACCATAATGATGTTAGCTTTGTATGTTCGTTCTTATGAGTCAGATGATTCATTGCTTCGTGACGTGACTAAATGCTCGTGATGTATGATTAAGCACTCTCGCTTGCCTCACTTGTACGTGTAGTTTGCTCGTAGTGCATGCCACCATTCACTTTTAGTCGCAAACATGACATTCTTCCTCGCCGCCATAACATAGCTTTCCATTATGAAGTTGCTCGTCACAATCGGCTCGGTTGCTCTTACTTTAGGTGTCTGCACCTCGCTCCAGCTTGTTTACAGGTTTTCATAGCTCGTTTTTGCTATACCGAGTAACTGCCCATTTGCCAAGTAGTGCCCAGTTCAATTTTTGTCATTCTTTACACTTTTGCAGCTGATAAGCTGTGGGCTTTTCCCCCTAATAGGGGGATTTTTACCCACAACACGTAGGTCAGTCGCTTGATATCCCAGTCCAGAGAGTAGTCCCTCCCTAGTAGTTGTCACCTACTGTTAGGGCCCTTTCTTCCTTCAGTAGTATCGATGCTTAGCGTATGCCGACAGTGCCAGTTGCGACAACCACTGATACACTCAACAAGTACAAAACAATCGACAGAGTATGTAGGAGACAAGTGAGTGCTAGAAAAGAGAGAGAGAGAGAGAGAGAGAGAGAGAGAGAGAGAGAGAGAGGGCTAAAGAGAGGGAGTTTGTGCGTATACATATGTACATCAATATAAATGAAAAGAGAGACTAAGAAAGAGAGAGGAAGAGAGGGATGGTTAAAGAGAGAGCAAGAGCGAGCAAGAGCGAACATGCGTGAGAGAGAAGAATAAAAAAATGCATGTAAATATATATGTGTATACAGATATCTATTTGTATATATCTGTAAGTTAATGACCAATTATAAATACATGTAGAGAGAGAGAGAGAGAGAGATTTAATCTAAATGTGGTGCATAATGACTTCAAATGTACGATTGTGAGGATACTAGTGGATGACACCTGATGACTTTCGCAGCAATCGCTCGCTCGTTCACACGCGTGTGCATATGCACGTACGCACACATGCATGCTGGCCCGCACACAGGCCCGCACGAAGGTACGCACACATGCTCGACTTCATTCGTGTGGGTAGGCTGCTCCATTCCCGGTGCCCGCATGCATGGTGGATTGTTGCTCGCACGTACGTGTCCGTCGCTTGTGTGAAACCTCCAGGACCATCCAGGACCAAAAGGTTCACACGCTCAACGCACCGACGAAAGAATTCATTGGGATGAGCACGATCGTGAGGATCTAATTGATTCTGACAAAATGCGCCCAAATGGACAATTTCGACGTTCGTGGGAAAAGTCGCCAACGGAATGGCCAAATCTGGAAGCGCGTGTACTCCATTTGGTGAATCTGGGCAGATTTGGGTGAGAGCGAAGGCTGGCGCAGGCCTGGCGCAGGCATTTATTCGCTCGCTTTTCATGCTTTGAAGCGTTCGCAATGCTGACGCTTACACGAGGCAAACGTGCGGGTGCAGAGGTTTGACAGCAGGTTGCTCGCCATTCCTCACGCCTTCACAAGGAAATGGCGAAAAACGCGATTTGGTGGCATGCCAAATCGCGAAAAATACGATTTTTTGTAGAATGGTTTTTTGGCAAAATATTTGATTTACATTGAGAGGATGGGTTGCACTTTGAGTCTAGCATGGCGTGCCATTTGGACGATGAATGCGATCGACTCTTATCACTAAATGCACGAGCATGATCGCACTGGCTCGCACAGGCTCGCACACTGAACTAGTCAGCAACTCCCAAGTTACATGCAGGTTACATGCATTCAAACTGCATTCGAAGCAATTATGTCAAAGCAAGCACCCCTCGAGAAACATACTCTCAAACTCAGCACTTTTTAACCAACTTTGCAACCTGATACCAGTCGACCTTAGTTTGTCTCTTACATCCAGCTCTTGGCATCATATCTAGGATAAGTCAATTCTTTCTAACTAAGTGATTGGTGGCATTCCTCATTCTCCATTAACGTCGTATCTGCCTGCAGACATCAAGATGCTGACCGCTGTTCAATTTGCAACGACCCCCGGGTCTTGCTGGGTCGAGCATTTGGTGAAGACGGGGTTCCATTTCCCTGCACGCCATGCCCATGCTCAAAGATATCGCGCATGTACCGCAGGCACGTCGCGGTCCCTTGCCTGGCAGAAGACTGGCTCTCAAAACAGACCAGTCGAACTCTTGGCAATTGGCCACCAGCTGGGAGGGAACTCCTCACTTACAGCGCAAGAATCTTCTGGCCAAGTCGATGCCTTTTCTGCACAATTATGTAGGGGAAGGAGGGGGGGACTGGGGTCATCTGACAGGCGAAGAGGGAAGCTATATGCTGTCTCGGATTCAGCAAGGTTTGTTCACATTCTTCCATAAATTATCCACCGCGGGTGTGGAACGGTGACATTCTGAGTGATGAAGATATCTATTAGCTGAATCTCATGAAGAGAACATTCAAGGAAGAGTTTCTCAAGCTGGGAGCCCAACTAGAGAATTTTCTGCATACTTTGAAAATGCATGCGCAGGCATATTGAAATGTACGAAGTCAACAGAAACATCTTGGACTTGCAATTTAGTACCAGCAGAATGGATGTTTGTACTCTCCCTACGCTCAAAGAGCCTCCTTGGAGCGTGAGCATGAGTGACGAAGGACACAAGCCAAAATTGCTTGAGTTGACTAATAAATAGGGGCTGGATGAATTCAGCAGCAAATGTGCCCAATGTGCCCAACGATTGTTGCTCGAAAGTACTTAACAAACTCCCAGCCTTGAAAAGGAAGCTTCAATGGAGGCCCGATGTTGTGAGACCAAGTACTTGGTCTGGAGGGGAAGGGGAGAGGGAGGAAGGGAAAAATTGTGGGGAGGGAAGGAGGGAAGGAGGGAAGGAGAGAGGGGGGCGATTGAGTGGTGGGGGAAGGGAAAGGGAAAATGTAGAGCCTTAGTAAGAGAGAACAAGTACTTCAATTATGAACAGGATAGGCAATGGTTTGAATAAGCTCTAAGAATGTTATGTGCCATACTGTACTTGTTATACTCTACAGATATCCTGACGAGCACACAGCGCAGAAGAGCAAGCGAGCATGCAGTCCCCTTCTTGACCTGCAATATTCTTCGAAGAGACACAATCTGAGGCTTTTTGCGCATAGCACGGCCGTGATGACACCTGTGCTGGCCACGAGAGAGAATGACGGAAGTGCATGAAGGGGGTGGGTGTGTGGTGTGACGGCAGCGTGCCAAGTGGCGGCGACACGGACGCCGGGAGAGCGGATGCAGCGCGAGAGCAGCGCGTGAAGGCTGCTCTCAAGGAGCTCTCGGTACGGGGCTGTGACTTCTTATGCTCATCATTCGGGAGGGTATCTCTCGGTTTGAATTTCTCCTTTGGGGTATAATTGCACCTTAGCTTCACTTCTTCTTATCTCCACTTTGTTCTGTACTCTTCTCTCTAGCATTCTGATAGCCTCTGATAAGTTTGCCTTCCCTCTGCTGGGTCCATTACTCATTTTCATATATTTTAACTGCGCCTTCCATTCCTCAATGCACCAGCCTGTCCCGACTTATTATGCTTGCCCCCCTCTCTTCCCCCCCTTCAGGTCTGCATTTTGCTAATGAAGGGGGGGTGATGGAGAGGAAAAGAAGAGGGGGGGCTGTGTGCAAATGATTGATAGGGGGGTGGATACGCAGGTGCTTCATTCTGGCACCCTAGTCCATGACGTTGGGCTTTGTTGCTGCACGCTTTTCTCCATCTCCTGGGCACATTAGAAAGGAAGGTAGTATAAATGCTCAAAAATCTACCGTTGGTGGCAACTGTGTGGGGGTAACAACCGTTCTTACGTGTGTCACTATGATCTGGGTTTGTATTTGGGTACTGATACTATCCTGAACATGATGCGTGTTTGGGCCCACGTGAAACAGGGCAGCCTGGCGGGCCTGGACCCGGACCTGTTCAAGTCGCTGCCCGCTGATCTCCTTGTTGATGTAAGCCGATGCTTTGCCCAACTCATGCTCATCATGTGTACGCGCATGTGCCTGCGTGCGTGTGAGCGCATGCGCGTGCAGCGCGGATACGTGTTTGTCTATAAGCTGCTTGTAAATACGTTTATGATCATTTGAACCCACTCAAGCCTGTCTTAAACTTCCCTACCTCTTCCTTCTCCCCCGTCTCGAATTTCCTTGTATGCTCACCAGTTTGCATGTACAAGTGTGCCCACACACACACGCGCGCACACAAGGCTTGAGAACACCGCCTGCAATTTTCTCAACCGTGGTGACAATCAATATGCACTCGTTGCTAGTCTGATTCTTCACATACATGATAGACCACACAGACAGACAGACGGACAGACAGACGGACAGACAGACAGACGGACAGACAGACGGACAGACGGATACGGACAGCCGTTAGGTAGTCACACAGACTGCCTGGGCAGGTAGGTGCATGTATGAAAAGGGGTAAGTGTTTGTAGCAGGAGCAATGGCCAGCCGCGGGCCTTGTGACAACCCACAGACAGCGTGCTCAATGGAGAAGAGAGCACGAGTGGGGTGCCTTCATGCGGTCCCACCAACACGGTGGTCTTCTGCCCCCCTCCCCCCCTCCCCCGTTCCCCCCTTCTCTACAAGGAGACAGTAACTGCTGCAGCCCAGCAACCTGCTGTTTGTTCGGTTTTCCCTCGTATTGCTTCGTGTGCCTGCAAGGAAAAATCATGAGTATCATACTCATACTCATTATCATACTCTACTCTCTGAGGCAGTTCCCTACTTAAAAGTGAAGGGAAAGAGACATTCTGCTTGATATTCTTTTCGCTGCGAGTAGATTCCTCATGTATGGTATCTTGCCATAACGTCTGCAATGCGTGTGATTGCCTCTCCTTCAAATCCTGGCCAATCGAGGAGGCCAGCTGAGGGATGCGGGATTTGCTCTATCCAACGGCCCCGTGGCCCGCGAGGTGCACTCTCTCTCCCTCTCATTCTCTGCTCTTGCCTTTTACCCCTTCTCTTTCATCCCATCTCCCTCCTCTCCCCTTCTTCCTGCCCCCCCCCACTTTGCCCAATGCAAAGAAAGATTACAGAGGATTCAAATGCCTTACCAACTCACTCGAAACAATCTTTGCGTCCCTTCCCCTTCAACCTTCCACCTTTAAAAAAGAAGATGACTTGATGAGGGACTTGATGATGAAGTGATGGATGAGCTGTGGCTTCTTGACAGTACTGAGAGGAAACGCCCCCCCGGTCCATCTTGACGTGCGATGAAGTAATTCTACTGACGCAAAACCTGGAGGGACTTGTGCAGATAACTGTAGTACACCTCCCCGTTTCCAACTGCATGTCTTCACTTTTCCCCCCGCAGGATCTGAACCCTGGACCCCGGGTGTGACGTCGTACGACAGTGGCACGCTCAAAGTGCAAAGGCGAAACTCTGTAGGCTTTTCTTGCATTGTGCACACATGTTCTCCAACACCCCCAGGTCCCACACCTGCTTCAGTGCAATTCGTGGACAAGTTTCTGAACGTGTCAAGTATCTGTATGGAGGTATCCATGTCTTTATGTATTGCATAGACTCTGATGTGTATGTATGAGAATGGGCTCCCCCGTATGTCCCCCCGCACTGCATAAGAAGCACGGCTGATACTTCCACTCCCTCAGTAAGCGTAGGCCGCCAGTCTTGCTCTGCCGTGCTTACATATTACATAACATTTTCATCACCTGATGGTGTCTATCCACTTGCCAAACTCTGCACTCATGTGACTTTGCGTTGCCCATGTCCAGATTTGATATCCTGTCGTGCTCTCGCACACTACCGATAGAATCACGTCTTACAATCTCATTGCGGACGACACGTGTCGCATGTGCGATGCAGTGCGGGGACGAGGTAGGCGGCGTGCTGCTCAAGCTGGGGGCGGCGCTGGAGAGCGCTGACACGCGCTCCGCCACCCAGAGCCTGGCGGCGCTCCCACCGCTGGCTCAGGCACTGCCACCTGTCAGCCCCCAGCGTGCAGGTCAGTCCCGAAAGTTTGTGCGGGACCATGTCCCAACTCAGGCAGACGCTACTCGACGTAAGACACGATCGGAATTCGTCTGTTCTGGAGGCATCGGTGTTGTGGTGCTGCAACCTGGTAGACCCCCCGGCGTGCACCAGGTCACAGCTTCTGTGGCAATATGACTCCGCTTCTTTGTCTGCCCGGCATGGATATGCGTTCATTTGAAGTAGTGACACCACCGCAGCTGCCTGGTGCTAAAGCAGAGAGAGCTCTCTCTCTCTTCTTTGCTCTGTCTTTTGTGCACACACACACACATACATACACGCACTTATGCACACGCGCACACATGCATACACACGTGCACACGCTCACACGCTCGCAAATCCGCAGAGCTAGCTTTCCTGTGTGATGATTGTTGCAGGCAGATTGGCTCTTTCTGAGAAATTCTTTCTGACAGATAATTTGGGCTTGGGCTGGTACATGCTTTGAAAAACGGATGAAAAAAAACTCAAGCACGGAGTACTTGTGTTTGGGGGGGGGGCCAAGTGCAGCGCTGGGGAGGAGGCTGACGGCCGCCAGCCGCTCCCTCAGCTCCATGGGGGCCTTCCAGGATGGGGCGTTTCAGAAGGTGAGCTTACTATTAGCAGTTCATGTTTATCTGCAGACTGCACTTGCACTTGGCCAGATGGGAAAACAAATATGAGGAATGAGCGTACAATATGCAAACAAGTGTCATTTTTTATTTCCTTCTTGAGGCACCAATGTGTGAGGTGGTCTTTCCACAGGCGGTCATGTGCTGGGGCTCCATCTATGCATGTATGTATGCTTCCATTTTAGCTCTTTGTTTGAATCTTATTGAAGGTATTTATGACGTATGGTCTGGAGCTGGCAAGGGTTTCAGAAAACAAGAGCACGTATCCACTCTGACAAGGCACGGGCTTGCATACGGTGTGTGCTGGCCGGGGGAGGAGCAATCTTGAGAGCAGGAGAGGGGAGAGCTAAGAAGAAGAGGCAGCTTATTTTGCTTCCAAGAGAGCGCAAAGCGAGAATATGAATGCGAACTAATTACCCTACTTTCTTACTATTGATAGTGAGATGTGCGCCACAGAGAGCGGTGCCATGTGTGCCCTCAGCCTTGTCCCTTATCATCTCTTGTTCACTCTCTCATTCGCTCTCTCTCTCTCTCTCTCTCTCTCTTTTTCTGTCTGGCCGCCCTCGCGTACTGCTTCTCTTGGAATGCCAGGTGGCCAAGGCGTGGCGGGCGGCGGGGGATGCAATCTCGGAGGGATGCTCGGGCGACGGGACCACGCCACCTGTCGAGCAGTCGCAACGCATCCTGAAGGTGTGCGGTGGCCACTCCCCTCACCTTTCAAAAAATCACAGAGGCTCTGATGTCGCTTTGACATACCCACAATTCACACCTAGCCCTATGCGTTTCGAGCGGGAGAGGAGCGCAGCTGTTGAGCCGTGGCTTGCGCATGCATGCTCTCAGGCTCGTCGCGCACACATACTTCTTGGTTGTTGTTTGACACATTGTGTGTGTGATTATTGGTCTAGCTTCAAACTGTGTGATTTGTCCATAAATGCTGCACACAAAGAAAGGTATGGACATCCGCCCTGACCCATCTGCCTCCCCTCCATCTCCGTCCCTCATCTCTTTCAAGTCTTCTACTAGCCGACTCCTTTGTTTTGATTCTGAGCAATGCATATCTGCGGGTATGTGTGTGCGTGTGCACATGACTGTGTGGAGGACATATGATTTGGAATTGGCCAGTTTGGCTCGCTGGACGTGGAGGTGACAGCTGGCCGGGCGTTTGCCGGTTCCGGCTTTGCCTTCGGTTTTGGGTGAGTCCCCTGACTGCGACTGCGGCTGCGGCCTTCTCAAACGGAGGCGTCATAAGAGCACCCGAAATCTCACAGAAAACTTCATCACTATGAAAGGATTCCCACGCACCCGAACAAATGCATACGAGGTTCCCAAAACAACGTCGGAACAACAAACGGACAACTTAGAAGCAGTATAAAAAGAAATTAAATCAAGCATACCAGTGATGCAACATATTCTACCAGCCTTGGATTTGTGGCGATGCATTACCGCTGCTGAGGTCCCGGCATGAGTTCTTTGTGAGGCAATTTCTTGTATTGCGCCTCAAGCTCCTGTGAGTGTCCTCCGGACATCCTCTGCTCTGCTGGGGAGTGCTTGGAGGGATTGATCACGTCAAGTCCAAGTTGAAATCTGAGTCAGAGTCCAAGTCAATGGTAATGTCTATGTCAATGTCCATGTCCATATCCGCGTCCATGTGGATGTTGGTATCGAAGTTGGAATGGACTACTTCTCCAATTTCTGGCAACATGCACAGAAAGGGTCTCACAAGTTTCTTCTTCAGTGAAGCAGCAGCCCACACTCGGTGCGCCACAAAACTGTTGTCATCTTTTTGGAGAAAAAGCATGGTTGGGCATGCCCACCCTGCGTCGTCAGGTCTGTCATTGAAAAAGTAGGAGCAGCAGAGGCGTGAGTTTGTGTTCTCATGTTGCAAGGCCCCTTCTGCCTGCAGACGTACCGCGTATGTGTTGTGATGCGTGCACATCAGTGACTACATTGTGCATGTCCTGCACGCCATGCCAGATGCACACATTCCGTTGTGCTTGATGTCCACACGACACAACACGCGCACAGCATGTGGTGCAGGTTGCGCGTACTATATCAGATGCGTGTGTAGTCGCTTGCGCACACCGTGCATCGTGTTGTGCGTGTGATAGAACGTCTTTGGACACTCGACAGCGTGAGGGTTTAGAAGAAGAGTCTTCTCTACCTCTTCTCTCCACGCATGGAGAGCAAGGGCCGTCCACACAGACCGGGCTGCTTGCTTCATTTATCGCAGAACCTACCGTCTTCTTACGCAACAACTTCGTACTACAAGAGATATTTGATACCCATGCCTACTGAGAGCATGTCTGAGGAGAACACCACCGGGTAGCCACACACGCTTGCGTACCGACATACATATCTTTTTCATGTGGATCAATATAAAGTTTGTGTCTTAATGTGCAATCGTGTGCGTGAGAGTCCTACCAAATCATCTCGTGGGAAGTGCAGGGTGCTCTGCCTGCAGCTGCAAGCCCAGCTGGTGAGCTTACCCGACGCAGGCGGCGCGCTACCAGCCGTAAGCTCCCTGACCCCATGGATGAAATTTACGATCACAAAATACATTACTGTACCATCTGCATGCCCCCCTTCTCCCTTCTTGCGATGCCAACTGTGTGCTGTAAAATTCTGTCATTCAAGTGGTATGTAGAATTGTTGGAAATGAGTACTTTGCATGCCTTTTTTTTCTGCTGCACTGCAACTGTTTGTCTGTCAGAATCCCAACGGAGACTGTGCATGGCCCCTAAGTCCTCATACAGCGCCAGCTGCGGAGGCATTGAATTTTTGTGGTTCCTCTTACTAGCTGAAACCACACATGTTCTTTCCCTCTGTGGTAAGAAAGCGTTAGGCTCTCAAGAAAATTTGATGTGTTTGTTTGAAACATACGCTGCAGAAACACATACTTCAGTTGCCAAATACGACGCAAGAGGGAGAGAAAGGGGGGGGGTGAGGGAACAGAACGGTTTGAAGTGACCTCATTTGTTGCTTCTGTGGGGATTGAAAGAATGAATGAGTCTAGGTGTATGAGGATGGGTTTGTCCCTGTCTTAGCCTCGTGACACCTTGCAACAGAGCCTAGGTGGCATGTTTTGGTCTCGGCCTTTGACCTCAAGCCTGTTACGTGAATACGTTTACAGCATGCCTTGAAACTTGTAGCTCTGCTAACACATGTGTGAAGGTGATGCACATATACAAATTAGGAAGGGAGGGGGGGTGGAATAAAGTATGAGCTCATGCAAAGCTAGGAACTGCCCTTTTACAAACATTGAAGCTCATGAAGAAAAACTTGGTATGAAGAGCAAAGCAACAATTATGGAGGGTGGAGCCCCTTCTTTTGGTACGTCTCTCCTGGCACCTGCCTCACGACACATACTCCTGCAGCTCATTCTGATTGTTCCCACTCAAGGGTGCGCTGCCACTTTTGTCCGGTCTCTGTGCACGCCCCGGGCTCCCAATTGATGCCTGCAAAGCTCTGCCTGACTTCTCCTCTCATTCCGCTTGTGTCCCCCCTTTTCCCCCTCGTTTCTTGCGACTGTTGGCGCGCAGTCACTCCGCGGCGCTCTGCAGGCATCGGTCACGGGATCGACCTTTGTCTCCTTGGTGGCATGTGTGGGCCTCATCGCGCTGGGGGTCCAGTTGAAGTCTCAGGAGAAGTCCTAGCTGGCGAGATTGCCAAGCTAGTCCAACCTCTAGCTCAATCTAACTGGCGCATGCTTGCTTCTGTCAATGTCAACTTGTTGTGCATGGCCTTCGGCCTCTGGCATGCATTAAAATGTAGGGGATGAATTGCGCAGTCGATCAAAATAGCATGTAGGCCTACTGTAGGCAAAAGTAGCTGTATCTTGTAAGTACTAGCTTATCCTGATTAAATTGGCTTTTACTGGGTGTTATTTAACTTATCTGCGCTGGCAAGGAATGTTTGTGTTATGTGTTGCTCGACGTCGGTTTGTTTGGGCTGTTACTTTAACACCGATCCTGTGACACCACATCTGCTGCTTTATTATATGGAGCTGGCATGCTCCATGGGGGCTAATTTTGAAGGGATGTAGAGGACCTTACAGGAGCGGAGTCATTTGAATAGGAAATATACATGCATAAATGGTACGTCTGCAAGAGAGACTGAGTCAGGATGATCATGCTTGAAGACATTTTTTGCTAGAAACGTGCACTAGAAATATGAAGAATGTTAAGAGAGAGAACGTGAATTGAAGGAATAGTAGGAGCAGACTTGCGTACATAGTATGCACATCACACGCGTGGAGGCGCTGTACGTGCAGCTGGGGCTGATCCCCAGGCTGAGTGATTTGCACAAGGCTTGTAGACATACCAACGAGAAATGCCACGTAGGCAATGGACTGGCAAGAGACAGCTTTGATACACAAACTTTTACGACCATAGCAGGAAGCACCATAGGTTCTATACATAATCCTAAGATGAGGAGAGGTTAGCTGCTGCAGCTTTCCTCCACATGTGAAGCACTGATGCTGTCACGTGCATTAAGAACATGTGACGTGACAGAGTGAGAGTTAAAGAACGCTCGCAGAAATACAATCCCCCCCCCCCCTCTCTATCTGAATACACCCCCTCTCTATCTCAATACCCCCCTGATAATTAACACTAGAAGAAGCATAGCCATCACACATTTCTCACTGACTCAAAACAACACACTACTTCTATTTTCTGCTTCTAAAGCCAGCACACAGACAGCGGAGTCTCCTCAGACGGCCGCCGCACTTGCCGCCGCCAGCTGCCCCTCTTTGAGCTTCTCCGCTCTCCGGATGTGCCACTTGTTAATCTGATAGATCTGCCAAAACCCGCCCACCTCGTTGCGATCGATCCTCTCGAACTCCACCCCGCCCTTGAAGCGGCCCCTCCGCTTGAAGTTTTTGGACCTCAGCGTGGGCTTGAGCTCGATCGCCTCCACAAAATCAGAGCCCTCGGATGTGATGAAGTCCACATCTCGGCCGTTGATGGCCTCGCACACCACTCCAATGGGCGCGCGAGTGAAGCGGTCATACTGTATGAGCTGCATGCGGGGCGATCGGCAGAGCGCGCCAGATTGCGCCAAGTGTCAGCATCACAGACAGCATGACAACCCCAAAAGAAAGACAAAGAAACCAGGAAAGGATCAGACTCTTGCCATGCCATGCTTTACAAGGGAGATGGTAGAAAGAAGGCAAACTCAAGTGCACAATTAAAGTGGAATTTGATACAACCTGATGATGATAGGTGGTAAGAAGGAGGCGAGACATTTCCAAAGGACAGCGACAGCAAAGCAGAGGTGTCACACCACTGGACACAAGAAGCGTCATCTTCAATTCCTCTCCTGTACTCCTTCTTTGCCGTTTACCATCCTTTGGGCACGAAAGGGACAGAATAAAGTCAAAACGCTGCGCCGCTCGGCACCACGAGGTGCAGGAGGGGGCGCGCGTGCACACACACCTGGTTGGCGTTGATGGCCAGAATGAGGTCCCCCGACTGCAGCCACTCCGCATGGCACGGGACAGATGGCGGCATCTGGTCGGGCTCGGGGTGCAGGTCCTGCGGCATCACGGGGCTGAACGCGCCGCCAGCTGCACACGACGTCACGACTGCGCAGGGAGAGGACGGCGGCCGGAGGGTGTGAGGGGAGCGCGTAGGCGTGCGAGGGGGCGAGGGGGCAAGGGGAGAGAGGAACGAGAGCAAGAGGAAGGGGCAAGGGCTCTGTGAGAAGTGAACTAGAGAAAAAGTCTCCCACTCAGGGGCACACGCAGACGGGTACAGGGAGAGAGAGTATGGGCAGAAGTGCGTTCATCTCTTTCTCTGCAAAAGTATGAAGCTTGGATTGGAAGTCCAAAGCCAAGCAGAAGAAGACAACAAGGGGCTCGGCCTCCATCATTTCCCCCTCCAATACTCCCCCTGCCTCCCTCTTTGCAACGGCCCATGCTCCGCTCGATTCTTTCAGGACCCCTTTTTGCGCGGAGCGGCTGGCGGCCACGAGATTCATTTGGTAGGCCAGGTAAGCACTTGATCTATATCGAGGACAGAAGGCGGTTGGGCAACTGCAGGAATGTAGAGGCTGAGACACTTTGGGAATCTCCCCTGCCCCCCTTCATGGTGGGTTCCGAACATCCAGACACACACAAGTTTGCACGCACGCACACACGCATGCATGCACACGTGCACACACATGTGTAAACACAAACACACCTACACACACACAGCGAGAGAAAGAGAGGCGGGCGGGGGGGGGATGATGGGCACTCAAAGGATGAGACAAGGTCCAGCCCCTGTATGCGGGGTGCGTGCATGCCACCCAAGAGCTGAGCGCTCGTCACTCCCAGCCCCGCAGCGGCAAAGCAGGAGAAGGTCTTGAAGCCTTAAAGGAGCGCTAGGGTTCTGAGGGTCTGTGCACGCACAGGAGAGGTTGGAGCACCAGACGCGCACGGGGGGCGTGTCCGGCTCGTCCGCGTACAGGTGGCGCACATCCAGCCGCATCTCGCCCGTGCCGTGCTCCAGCGTGTCTGAGCCGCCACAGCGGGCGCACGCGTGCCGCCCGCAAATCAGGGGCAGCATAAGGGCTTTGATCAGGGCAGCTGGAGCGCACGTGCATGCGTGCATGCGTGCCGCCCGCAAAATGAGGGCCAGAATGAGGCCTACTATCAGGGCAGGGATCGAGGTCAAGGGCTAGGCTTCAGGGCTGGAGGATGAGTACGCGCCACACGCGCCAAGCTTGCGGTGGTCGGCTGAGACGGACTCACGCAAGGCTATCGGTGTGGAGCTTTTTGTGCGGGCTCAGAGGTTTGCGCCAGGAACAGTCGACATACGCACACTGCGAGGGAGGAGGAGAGATCGAGGGTAGAGGGAGGGGAGAGAGGAAGAGGAAGGGAGAGAGAGCGGGCGGGCAAGAGATAAAAAGCCTGTGCTTGTGTGCCTGTGTCCTTCTCTTGGTCAGTTCCGGCCAGACGGTGCTTCTCCTGGCTTTGAAACTCGGTGCCTGCTTCCGCAAAAGTGCACTTGCCCACATGCACATTTCCACCACCTGTCCGTCACACCTGGCGTCCTCACGCGTCTGACTCGTGACATGTCGTAGTGCAAAGAGACTGACTCACTCCTTCGAGATTCTGGGTCACGCTCCCACTCGGGGAGTTCAATACCCCCAGCGACTTGAGGAGTTGGAGGGGTAATTACGACATAGGGGAGGAGGTGCCCGGGAGGCGGAACCTGCAGTAGTTACTAGACTCCCGCCAAGACTGGGTACAATTCCACGAGTTTTGTGCTACAAATTGCTCGGCATTTGTCGAGAGGACAGAAGCTTACAAAGCGGGTCAAACTGGGTCAAAGCAGGTCATGAGCGGGTCCAAGCAGGTCAGAATGGGTCAGAAGCGGGTCAAAGAAGGCCGCAGAAGCACGCGGGGGGGAGAGGAGCAGGAGGGACTCACAGAGCTGATAGCCGTGCGCGTCGCCCTTGAGCACGCGCGAGTGGCGCCGCCCGTCGCGGTGGCAGTTGCCCATGACCCCCGTCTGCGCTCCCCCCCTCCCCCACAGCATCCAAGGCCCCGCGCTTGCGCGATATGAGGAGACGCACGTCGGACTCCTCCAAGCCATCACGAAGAGAAGCAAGCTTACGAGCACACACGATCGTGAAAGAGGGTCTGACAAGCGAGAGGAGAGGGAGGGCAGTGGCGGCTTGCGCATAACTCCCGGAAGGAAGTGGTGGGAAGCAAGCGCGCACGGAGGGTACATCTCACACCCCTACTCCTGTCTTGCCCTAATAAGCGGCATGCGCCCAGCACCGGGGAAACGGGCTATCGTTGCTACAGGCGCTGCTAGTTTATTCGCCAGGTGGCACTTGTGCACGGCCCAGTGCCCCCCGCCCCCCTCCCACACGCCCCACCCCGACTGTGCAGACAGCGGCCATCACTGAAATCTATCTACGTCAACAGCTGAAGCCTTAAACCCCAAAAGAAAATCAACTAGGCAAAAAGAAGATGCCTCCAAGTGGAGCAGTGAGTGCACGGATGGGTGCGCGTGGAAAGCCCACCTGGACAAAGAGGCACCTGCCATTGCGACAGATGGAGCCCTTGTAGTCGTGGCTGAGGTGGTAGTGCCCTGAAAACCACAGCTTGATCTGCGCACCACATGGACGCGCGCACGCACGCACGCACGCATGCACACACGAGAATCCCAAGCCCCAATCAGAAAGAGCGCGCGCACGCACACACGCGTGCGTGCGTGCGTGCATGCATGCATGCACATACGCATGCAATCACTGGCAGCCCTTCACCTTACCTACTCATACCAGATTGTAGCAGGAGCTGCAATGCTGACAAGTTCTCGAGAGCACATGTTCAACTTTGTAACCGTGTCACCAGCGAGAACGCCTGTTCTCTGAGAGTCTTCCTAGGCTCCGTTCACGCGCGCAGGCATGCACGTGGAATGTTAACACGCACATTTGTGCACCTCCTGTAGAAATGATGCAGACAAACTCGGGGCAAAAGCCTGCACACTGCAAGCGCACTTGGGCGTCCCATTGACACATCGACATCTGCATGCACCCACGCACGCCCGTGCACACCCGCACCACTTGGAGGCCATGCGCCATCCGTTACTTGACACTGCACTAAGACAAGCCTCTCTTCCTTCAGGAGGATGTGGTGCAGCCCAATGGGGCGGTGGGGGGGCGGTTGAGGGGGGGGGGATTTAATTAGAGTGGAAAAGGGGTTGCACGATTGCCCGGGCACTGCACCAGGATTTAGATGTGTGGCTTAGAGGCAACTCGGTCTGTGACGACTCCTGTTGAGGGATGCAAGGGTGTGCACTGGGGGGGCAAGAATGTGTCAACGCACAGCAGGCTGACAGTTCGCCCCATGCAGAATTTCACCCGCACGCGCACCCTCACACACACACACACACATGCCCCCAGTGCCTATGCCCACGCTAGTGCGCATGTGCCTGTGCCTGGGCCTGCGCCTGTGCCCGTGCAAGGGGGCCTGTACGCCGGAGCCCATGCTCTCATGTCCCAGGGACATAGGGAGGGCAGGAGTGAGGTTGAGAGAGAGAGAGAACGTGGGTGGGACCTGCGGGTTGTCGCGGATAATGGCCATGAACTGGCGCGGGTTGGAGGAGTGGTTGAGCCACGAGTTGCGGTTGCGCACGTGCACCTCCTGCTCCCTCCCCCTCTCTCTCACGCACACACGCACACATGCACACATGTAGTGGAGCATGTGAGCTTGTGCGCCTCAATCTATTTGTCCCGCTCGCTCACTCTCTCACTCCATTTTCCACAAACACTCACATGCAGAGGCACACATTCGCCCATGCATACCCTTACACACACACACACTCACATGTACACGCACATACTCATACACGCACTCGCACACGTGCACGCACATGTGGGAGGGGCCTACATGGCCATGCATGCACAGACACACGCAAAGTTATGGGCGTGCACAAATAGGACAGGTGCATTGACCCCACGTGCACCGCAAGCGCAAGCGCGAGCGCGAGAGCGAGGCCGGAAGAGAGCCACCTGCAGGCAGGTGAGGCCGGAGCCCATGGGCGGCGCGTGTGTGAACACAAACACGGCCTTCTTGTCCGCGTTCTCGGCCAGCGTCTTCTCGAACCACCGCACCTGCTCCTCGTCCACGTGCACCTGCCGGGCCCCAGCAGCAGCAGCACCACCACCACCAGCAGCAGCAGTAGCAGCAGCAGCAGCAGCAGCATCAAAGAGATGTCCGAATTGCGGAGAAGACGTTGGGAGCATGTCATTGTGAAAGCATACGCTCTTCTCACACGGGGAAGCACTCGACTGATCATCAGCCTTCATGCGTGTGCTTGCACGTGCGCAGCGCACGCCGAACGCGTACGCACACGCGTGCGCCGCTTGAATGGCTTCGCATTTGCCTCTGTATCCCACGCCAGACCAGGTATAGCAAACCGACTCAAGTGCCCCTGCAGAGCAGAGGGAATCAAGTGTCAGGGCCTCCGAATCCGCAGACAGGCAAGGGCAGAGGGGGG
>WELA01003969.1:41627-54558 GCA_009602735.1 Mesotaenium endlicherianum
GGGGGGGGGGGGGGGGGGGTCCAATCCGGGCCGCAGGTGAACATAAAGGAGGTGACTCAGCACTACGAGGTCCAGGTGGCGGCCATGGGCGTACGCGGCCGTCCGTCGGAGGCGCAGGCGCTGGAGGCCGTGCGCAAGAAGGGCGCGGCCGGCCTACGGCTGAGAGCGCGCCACGTGGGGCCCGTTCACACGCACACGGAGGGCACCTCCGAGTTCCGGATCCTCAACGGGCTCGTGCGGCTCCTCGTGGTGGAGCACCGGCGCCACTTCTGGGCCAGCATGCCCAAGCTCGAGCTCGAGAGCATGTAGAGAGAGAGAGGGGGGGGGGGGAAGGAGTGGGGGCAGTAAAGTGGAGTAGGTTGTGCATCAATTGTTTGGCGCCACTTAGTGCTGGGGGCAAGACTAGGGTTAGGTTCAGGCCTAGAGTTAGATTAGGGTTGACGGTTGTGCGCCAGTCGTTACAGTGTCCGACTGCCTCTTCTGTGAAGGGCTTCTCGGTTGGGCTCATGACTGGAGTTTGGTGTTTAAAGTTAGAGTATGGGGGGGCCAGAGGGACCTGAGGACCATACAGCCACCGGAAGCAGTCAAGGCAGGTGTTTACGATCCCAGCTTTTGATACTGACGTGCGGACCAGCCTGTCTCGTTGTAGGGGGTGTGAGATTCATCCCCCCTTAAAGTAGGATCTTGTATTGGTCTCGCCCGGAGGATATGTGTCCTGCGGCCGGAGAGGTGCTTATTGAGCTGTGCGCTGGTGCGTCTGGTGCGTCTTGTCAGCTGCCCCTTCAATTGGCGCATCGTACGTCAGAAAAGCTCATCAGCGCCACCGACACGCGCTCAATTTAACAAATTGTATGGTCAACAGGTGCTCCCCTTGTGCGTGCTTGTGCTGTTTGTCAACACCAACATACCCTCAGCCACCGTTCCCTGGAACCCGCCCACCCACTTGGTTCCAAAAATCGGCATCCAACACGCGGCGGCCTCGAGTCTGTAGAATGCCACATTGGGCCTCCTCCATCTTGCATGCTAGCAAGGTGAAGCCGACGACGAAGTGTCACTTGTGAGGGTCTCCCAGTCAGCATATGGTTGCGGCCTGGATACACCTACAGGTCAAATGTGTCTCTCGGAGGGGAGTGTCGTGTAAGATCGGAGAGGTTTTCAGTGTCGACAGCTACATGTACATGGTGCCAACACATTGAGCAACTTGATACTTCATTAGGAGTTTGTTCACGTCAGTAGAGAGGAAGGTGTGGTCCATTGCATGAGAATGATTCATGTAAAATGCCCCAAGAAGCCCTATGAAGAAAGCACAAGCATCCATATCAGTGATGAGATATACACATCCCCCGCTTAAAATTTTCACAGTTAGAGATGCAACGGCATGCGATGACATTATATCTAGCTTGAGAAAAGATGCACCAAATTGCATATTGTCTAAATACTTTGCACACATTTTCAAAATTTTGTATACGCACATGTTAAATGATAGCAATTTGAAGTAGAGTTGTATGTGTGTAAGCCTTTGACTAGCTCTTGAAGATCGAGAAAAAGTGCAGCGGGCCAAAAAACGTCCAAGAAACCCGTTGTGTGAATTGCCCAAACGTTGGGATGCCAACACTTTTCGGTTCAACGACTTAAGAGAAAAGGAGCCTGTGTTACACTCATGAATATTTTATTGTATGAAATTCCATTCACTGTTCTCGTGTGATGGAAGGTCACCGGATTCAAAACAGGAGAGGCAAGCATCTATGCAGCTAGATATTGAACATACTAGAGACCAGGAATAGAGCAGTGCTTATTCTTAGTGGTCGAGACTGCTTACTCTATAAATGAGGAACGAAGTAAGAGAGGGACACAAGCCGCGTGCAAACCCCTGTGACTCGGCTTTGAGATCAAAGGTAGAGAAGTTCACGACATGATGATGCTCCTCTTGATTTCAGGCACTTCTCGTGTGCCTATGAGACCTGTTGATTCTCATCCAGTACGTTTACCGTGCAGGGATGTCAAATCCAAATGCTTGTAGATCGTTGGACCATGGCTTATGTGGACTAGCATAACGCACTCGGCCGCATTGAAAGGGACACAGTATATGCACCAACCTTTGCACCCCCCCAGACACTGTCTTGGGTTTCGATTTTCACCAAAGCACAAATAACCGCGGCGCTGCAACCCTAGTCTAGAAATACGGATATGACCTGTACGGATACGGCCTGTACATATACGTATATACGGGTGTGCCAAAATTGTATGTAAATGCGCCAAAAGATGCCAAGCGTGTGAACTAAGTAGAAAGTTGTTTGCGGCTCTAACTTTTGAAAAGTTTGAAAATTGTAAATTTTGTTGATCACGTTTGGTGGAGAATTACGAGCGCGTCAAGAATAAAGGGTCACAAGGAAAAAATGTCAACCATTTGCCTGTAAAAGGGAAAATCTTATTTTGGTGTTAAAGGGAAAAAACGAGCCATAATTTTTTTCAAGTTTTTTTTCGATACGTATATGTACGCGATACAGAGTATCAATACGGCAGGCTAGGCCAATACGCGAGTAATTTAAAACTAGGGCTGCAACCCCCCACCCCACCCCACTCCACCCCACCCCACCCCTACAACACCATCACGCAAGTCATGGGAAATGTTCACTTCGGAATTTGCGGATTCGGTTCTCAGAATCCACATTCCCGGTCGTGTGCAAGCTTCCTCCTAGAAAGGATGGGAACAAGAAGGCCTTTCTAGCACAATCTTCTTAACAAGCAAGCAGGTTCAAGCATGCCAAGAGTGCCAAGTGTGCTGCAAATCCAGCTGTCTCGGTCAAGGTCAGCACGGTCAAGGTCAGCACGGTGCGTGCAGCTCGGCCCCTATTTAAAACCACGAGCACATGCAAGCTACCCTTCTGTGCAAGAGCACATGCACTCGCCACCTGCCACCACCAGGAGTGACGCCCACCACCGCCTGGTGCCACTTGGCCAAGCCAGGCTCAGACTGCTGTGCATGGGCCCCCCCAGCGAGCGCACGAAAGAACTCACAAGAGCACGAGGCTTATGTTGAGCATGCATGGCAATACAAGAAAGCGAATCTTGTTTTGCTCGACAAAGAGGCACGGTCGAGGCTCTGGTCCGTTTTCAACGATAGACGCGCAAGTGTGACAGGGCATCCACACAAACATCCATGATGCGATGCACGATGACAGCGTACCAAAAACGGCGGGGGGCAGCTTACCTGCAATTGGGCGTGTCAATGGACACGTAGGCCCCATTCGGTTGCCCCACCCATATGTCACCAATGACTTTGGCAGGTCCACTAGAAGGGGGTGGGGAAGTGCCGAGCTGCTTTGAGGGACGAGTCAAGGAAGCGGGAGGAAGTGGCTGACGCACGACAAAAAGGGGGGGNCAACGAGGTGGGAGGGGGGTGAGCGAGGCAACGAGGGGGGGGCCAAGCCGCCAAGGGATTTGGGGGGGGTGGAGAGGGTGGAGGACGAGCCAAGGGGGCGGAAGGGGGTGAGTAACGCACCGGTGGAGGGGGGTAAACGTGGGGGGAGGGCAATGCAGCAGGGGGAGGGGGAGCTAGACTCTAGAGAGGGAGGGGGCGGGGAGAATGCAGGACCTCCTGCGGAAGCAGAAGAGGGTAAATGCAGCACCGGTTAAGGGGACACCAGCCTGGGAGATGGCGTCTTGGGAGGAGAGGCCAAGGGAAGAGGGGGAGGTGGCTAAACAGCCGGCGCAGTTGTAGGGCTGCCTGGCACTCCAACAGAGCTCTCGAGTCCAAGAAGACACGCTTCTGCCGACATTGAAGATCTTTACTTTGTTCTCACACTTTGTGCCATAGAAGAGTTAGAATCTAGGAGTTTCCAAGAAGGAACGTGTGTTTGACGCTAGATGGACCGGAGGGGCACATGTGGCCTATATGACATGTTATGGCCCAACTACTTACCGCCCTAGTGCATGCTCTAACTTACTCAATATTAATTTGTTTTCTTTGAAAATTGTCTTAAAAAGTGTGGGCTATGCCACAACGACACCGTGGTTAAACTGCGAGGTCAATCCGACAAAACGTGCGCATGGGGGGATCATTTCCGTACATGCTAATTTTCACAAAAAGACTCTTCTTTTGCTTCTATATAGCACCTTTTCTTCCTTATCAGCCTTCTTGATTGTGCCATGGATGACGCTGGAACTTCTCGCAACGCTCTTGTAGGGTCTAAAATCCTCGTGCCGGCCATAACCTACAATCGCCCATGGGCATTTGTGATTACGAATGTGAGGAGATGTACTTGATTGGAGATGTGAAGCAGCGGTGCGAGGGTAAGAGAGGTCAAGAGCCTTATTTAACATTTTTTAGTATTCTTTGCATATGACAAGAGTAAATCCAAGTGTACTCAAGCTCTAGTAGAGGAGTCCCTTAGGTACCATGCAAATAGTAGGTGTTTACAAGCGGAAAAGAGAAGTCTATGAGCCGGATTCTCAGCCTGATAATCAGACCTTGTTCAGGTCAACAGAGAGTGCCATTTTAGAGACATCCGTTGTGCACGACCTTGAAAACAGCAGTTTAACACCACACCTGAGCTTGCTAGAAAGAGAGGAAGACCTCCTGGCACCAGCAACATAACAACACCTGCATTTAGAAGTGAGCAGATGACTCAAGCAAGGCAGATTAGCGGGAAGGAGAAGAGTTCATGTGTGTAGTCAGACAGAGACTCTGATGCTTCTGACAGCAAGGAAGACAGCTTTGCATCCGAGGAGGAGGAGGAGGACACCATCCCTGTTGCTGTGAAGAAAAATTGCACTCGTTTGCCCCTGAAAATTGCATTTATAATTTTCTAAAATAATTTCTCATTAATTTAATTAAACTAAAAACTAAGTCAACAAGATGTTTATGTTAGACATCACATCATTTAATTTCAAGTTTCAATACTTTGCATAGGGCTCTACAGAGTGTCTTAAGTGCAAGTCATGATAAAATTCTTCTTGGGCCATGCTAGAAAAGCAAGGGCATATAAGCCCCCGAATTGGCAAATGCTGTAATTCCTAGAGTAATAAAGCTATCAATCTAAGATTTCATACACTAACTTTTTACATGTATTTACACCTCTGGAAAAAATCATAATATGTGCAAACAAGTGGACTTGAGGGTAGTCTCTTGAAGTTAGCAGTTTTATCGATATTTATTTTTGAAAAATGTTCTAACATATTTCAGGCAGGTCAAACATCTCAATAAAATAGTAAGAACATAGTGACCTAGAATGTGGCATATCCTTTTAGAATGTGTGAGATATATGAGGCAGGATTGAGTGATGCACACTCCAAAAATGATTTAGTCGAGGTAGTTGTTGGGCCAAAAACCATACATTTCTTTGGGCTATCTAGTGTTTAAGGATGGAGAGCATATACAATCTACAAGGAGATTTTCGTGCAAAATTTGGACAAACACCACAAGCGTACAAAGAGCACATAAAACGGTGAGTGTTGCGTTATTTTTTGAGTTCTTAGAAGTCTCATATGATTAATTTCTTTTTGCAAGAGCAAAAGTAGCAAGGAAGACCCTCAAAGAACTGAGAAAGTCTAGGGGGCAGTGAAGAATTATTAGGCGCAGCTAAGAGCACGAGGGTTGACCAGACCATAGGTGCTACAGAATCTGGAGCTTTGTATGCTCAAATTTGTAAAGTTAAACGAAAGTCTTGGTGGGCGATATTCTCTGAGTCTTGGTGTTTCTTGTTAAAATGACTTTGACGTCAGACTAATCACTAATCACTTCAACTCGAGCAAAAAGATTGTTAAAAGGTAGACGCTTTCGTTGTAAGGAGATTTGAGCAATAGAAAAGTTTTTCCAGATTTTCTTATGTTTTTAAAAGAGAAACAAAGAAAGGACTTGGTGTGGAAAACACCAAGAAACCTCAACTTCAAATTGATTTGTAACAGTGCAGGAGGACCAGCAATGGTTGGTGATTGACCAAATTGATGACCCACGTGCAAGAATTCACTGACAAGTCAACCAGGTCGATGGTATACGTACTGACAAATAACACATGTACCCCGGTCTTGACTCGATTAGGTACGACACTCTGTTAGTTTGTGACATACATCATATATACATCCATTCATCTGGTATAAAGTAAGTAGATTGAAGTCATAAGTAGAGGTAGAAGAAAAGTAGACTTATATTTGAATAGTAGAAAGAATAAGAGTAGAAGTGATTAGAGTGACCTCCTTTATAATGTAATTGTATGCTCACTCTAGTCTATTTTATCCTAATCCTAATTTGTTGTAAGCAAAGTATTACACATGTCCCACTAATTTCCTCTTCTATCATCCAATTCATCTATAAGTTAGTTTATCATAAGGATGGGCTGGGAGGGATCTTCTAGCTATTTACTTTGAATCAGACTGCAATGAATAATTGAAGGAGCTTCATAGCTTAATTAGGTGATTAGGAATTTAAGAGACGAGTGGATGAGATATTTGAAACATAACTTTGCGCGCTAATTGTACTAGTAGTAACGTAAATGTGTTGGATCAATATATATGTCACAAACTTTGTTTTGAGAGACATCTATGTTGATATGTTTCAAATATTCAATTTGTGACGTATATCACATATGCATACATTCATCTACAATAAAGTAAGTAAATAAAATTAATGAATAGAGGTAGAAGGAAAGTAGGTGTACGTTAGACTAGTAGAGAGAATTGGAGTAGAAGTACTTTGTAGAGAAACAGATAGATAAAGTACTTGGTAAGCTAGGATATTTGAACACAAGTGGTAGCTTCTTGTGAGAGATGTTTCTTGAAAGTTAGCATATTTTTGGCAAGTACAAGATTGATTCTAGAATGCCTCTCCATGTTTTGCTTACATACTTGCTACACAAGTAATGTCTAGGAAGGTGCATGTTGATGTGTTGGAAACCAACCCATCTCAATACTTACCATAATGCTGCTGGTGTCAGGTGTCAGCTGCTCTTGACTATAGGCTGCTTTTTCACCTGGGTCCAAAATTCCATAGCCTTGTCATGCATTTCTATGACACATTTTTCCTTAGCTCCCTCTGACTTCCATCCGGCCGTGTACTTGAAGGTCCAATTTGCTACTCCTGGTATAACAACTCTACAGATGCTGCTTGACTTTCTCAGGCTATAAGTGCCAAATTCTTTAATGTCAAGGCCTACTCTTCTTAGCGTATCTCTAGTTTCTGACACTAGAGTATGCTGGGGCATTCCAAGTTGGTTCCCCTTCCTTATTCAAGGAAAAAATTAGTGGTCTTTTTTTTGGAAAGTTAGGGATGTCAGCAATCAACCTACAAAACATAGTCACGGGACTTCAAAATTTCCCTGTGTAGTGCATTGTTACTATTCTGCCCTTCTTTTGGTGATCAATTTTTGCGTGAGGGATTAGCATGTCTATTGCTTGCAGGTGCTCATCCCCTTGTATGTCTATGTATTTTATTCTAATAGAGACCATATCAGAGTATCTCAAGAAACCATGATACATGAATGGCAAAGTTATGCCTTTATCAAGTCTCTTGCTAGAGCTCCCTTGATATTTTGCTAAGATGTCGAGACTCAAAGTCTGCTTGGTATTTTTAACCCTGATCAGTGTCTTGCTAGCTACCTGCCTGAACCCCGTAATCTACAAAGAATATGTAGGGCTAGGATGATGCAAAAATTTGTCCATGATAAATAAAGCAGATCTTGTCAATGCAGCGTGAGAACATGTAGCTCCTCTCACCATCATATTTGTAAAATAGAGAGCACAAACTCAGATTTAAAACCAATTCTTCATATTTTTTTGAAAGCTGGCTTAGTAAGGGCTGTAAGTATTTAAGGTCCCTAGGGCAAGGGACTGCAACATCTTCTCTCTTGTTATCAACTTTAACAATTGTAGCTCTGGGTGCTCAGCTATTCTTTGTGCTGCTCACACACCACAGGTGTACATTCTTAGTGTCAGTAATCCACATAAAAGAACACCCTTCCCTTCAGGACCTGTCTTATTGAACCCTGCCAACCCTGCCGTAGCACATCTAAACTGTATCCCAAATGCTTAGACCCCACAACTTTGGGCATCCAATCCTGGCCAGAGTCCACTCGTCTAGGCCACCAACTTGCTAACCTCCACACAACGGCTATTAAGCCAGGACTGTCCTCTCTCTCCGTGCATGCTCAAAAACCTGAGAAATGAGCTGGGAAACATGATCGTTCTCCTCCCACCAAGATACAGTGAAGGCGTCCACATCCTCCAATAGGTGAATGAGAATTAAAACTATGGACCTTCCTATTAGTTGGGGTTACAACGTTGTTTACAATATGTGGACCCCACTGTTGCTCCACCCTCTGAAACTCGTCTTTTTTCAATTCAACTTCGGTGAGCTTCATGGCCAAAGTGCAAATGCTATCCCTATAGTTACTCGTTAGCATATCTACAGGACATGAGTCGCTCACGGAGAAGTCCTGATCCTAAGATAATTGTGTATCATCAAGATTCCTAATGTATGTTGAATGTTGGCTATCTCTGACTAATTGAACGTTGAATGTCGGCCATCAATGACTAATGGTACCTGTGACTGTGGTCATCTACTCGTGTGGACGGTGTGTTTAACACCAGGGCCCAGCAGTTCATCACTTCCGGTTGGTCCACCTCAAACATGCACCATCATTCCCTCATTTGCTGCTATTGACCGAGTGGCGAAATTGTGGTCCCGACAAATTTGGGGAGTGGCAAAAGTACAGGAGCAAATTGGCCCGGAAACGGCCCGAAATCGGCTCTTTCTTTGCTGCTATTTGCTGCCAATTATGACTATTAAGGGTGGGTATTGTGCACTATTTAGAGAGGTCACACCGCGCGTTTGAAATGTACTAGAAGTATCCTGGGGAGTGTGAACACTCTGAACTATAATTCGTTTACACCGACCTCTTCTCTCTTTGTCAAAGGCGACCATGTGCATCCAACAAACGGGTGCCTGGGCTCCATCCTGGCCGAAAAGGAAAAAATTGCTTACGGGATGGACTTGACAACACTGGCGACCTGACCTTCCTTGCCACTGTTACCTGCAGCCTAGTCCCTTCTCGAATTTTACATCGCTGAAATCTGCTCTGCAACAGCAGCTACTACTATTCTACGTAGTGGATGCCTACGCAATTTGTCATTGTTGTGAGCCCATCACCACGGCGTACAGCATCTGAACCTTCTACGTACGTTAACCTTATCTCTACGTTATTGTATGATTAAAAATAGTACAAAATAAAAGAACTCTTAATTTCACTGTCCAGAGTATCCCACGAAAAAGCCCCTGCTTTACTTTCCGCATTCTCCTACGGGAACTTTCTCGCTCCCTTGAGTTCCGGCTCTGCTTCGGCGCCGCTTCTAGCTTCGGCCCCAACCTCCAGATCCCAGACTCCGGCTCCAGCTCCGGCATTGGCTCCAGTTTTGGCTCCGGCTCCGGCAGCCAAGCTCAGCTTCAGCTCAGCACCGGCTCTGTCTCCAGCCCTAGCCCCAGTTCCAGGCCTGGCCCAGACATCAGCCCCACGAGCAGCCACTGTGGATCATTGAGATCTACGGCCGGGCTCTCCGCGCTCCACCTCCTCAAGCTCTATGCCATTCTCTTCTGAGCCATGGCCTCCTCCTCCGCCACGGGAGCCGTTGCCATCCAACGCTCCTCCCTCCTTGCCAGAAGCGCGGCTCCTCTTCGGGTTTGAGTGAAGACGGCTTGCCCCTTCTTGCTCTCCCCTTTCCCCCCCACCTGCCCTTCGGCGACTCCCCCACCCCTTCCCATGCTCTTCTCCCCCGCTCCCTCCTTCCCCTCCCTCCGTTACCTTTCTCTCAGGCCCCAGTCTTCCACCTGGAACAGTCGCGCCTCCACTCCCCACGTCTCCTCTTGCACTCCCATCAAGCTCCTCCTCCTCCTGCCCCTCCCCGTCCCCGTCCCCGTCCCTGTCCCTCGCCGCACTCGCCTCGCCAGACATCTCGTCCTCCTTCTTGCCCTCCCCCTCTGCCTCCGCCTCCCCCTCCCCCTCCTCTTCCTCTCCCCCCCCGNCACGCGAAGGGATCTGCCCCCGGGGGGTAGCGCTTGAGAGGCACCAACGCGGGCCCCACGTAGCCAAGCTTGCGCTCCTCCAGGCCCTCTTCGTACTTGTCCTTCCCCAGCGCTTTCTTGAGCACGGGGTGCAGGTAGGAGCCCGCCAGAAAGGCGCGCGCCGAGATCAGCGGGTCCTCCCGCACCGTGTCCAGCTCGTCCTTGCGATTTGCCTCCTGCGCACCACGCATGCAACGACCCACACGCAGTGAGCACACGCTGTGGGCACACGCAGTGGGTAACAGGGAAGGATGTTTACGCATCCGTATCGCTGCCTTTTCAGTGGAAATCGAGAGTGCGCATTGTGCTGAGTGGAGGTAGGCGAGCCGCTCTGTCTGCTGCTGGTGGGGGTGGGCACATCCGACTATCAAAGAAAGCCGAGAGCCGCTTAAAGACCCCTGTTGCCAGTGGGAATTTTTCTCGCACGAGGAAGCTGGTTGACTAAGCCGGTTAACGGAGCTGGTTGACTAGGCTGATTGACTAAGCTGGTTGTTGAGTAAGCACGGAACGTACATGGGTAACGTCCGTTCCCGGCTGGACAAAAATTCCTCATGCACCAAATCAGCCTCTCGCAGGAAGGTCACTCGCAGTGAACTAAAGCCTCAGAGAGGCCTGGAAAGCAAACGTATGACATCGTGGCTTGGCGAGTGCACGAACAGACGCGCACACGCACATGCACGGATACACGCTTACACGCACTCAGACACGCAAGAACACACATGAGCGCACACACACATGCACACAAGCACTCCCAGGCACACACACACCCACCCTCACACACACACGCACACATGCACACGCACACACGCACACCCACACAGGCTCATGCCCGCAACATACGCACATACACGCACACGCACGCACTTGCACACCCTCGCAGGAGCAAGGCGTGGGGCGGGTTTAAGGCACAGCTGGAAGCAGTGGACACCCGCAACGTCTACAACCATACGTCCCGCAGCCGCAGTCCGGAGGGGGGTCTGTTTAAGAGGGCAATGATAGTCTTCAAAACATTGCCTAGCGTGTTGACGACACCCTGGTTCCTAACACACGACTTGGGGTATCCTGGGGCTTCGAAGGGAGAGCACCTCGAGCGCGTAGCGGTGGAAGGCGGGCTCAAAGGGGCCCTTGCAGAGGACGTAGTGGAAGGCGAGCGTTAGGAAGGGCAGCGGGATGAGGAAGGGCGCCTGCAGCGCCGCCTTCTTGATGGAGAAAAGGCCGATGAGCGTGAGGTGCTGGATGATCTGCGCGGCCACGATGCGGCCGTGCACGTGCGGCCAGTAGCCCGCCGCCGTCTCGTACTCGGGCTCGTACACGTTGATGACCTGCATCCGAGGGAGGGCCGACGGTCTCTCACGCATTTACAATAGAACATATGTATGTATATATATATGCGTATGTATATATTCATTGATAACCTGCAGCAGAGGACTGACGGCCGCGCACATCGCCGCTCCGTCTCTCCCGCAAATAGAAAAGGAACAGGGGCAAAGGAGGACTTTGAAAGAAGGCCCTGGGCTCAGCATGGATGTCACGTCAGGGTACACGAGTGCACACACGCTGTCAATCTCATGCACATAGTTGCATTGTGTATGCTTGCAGGCAACAGCATCTACGCGTAGTCTTTTTTTTTTTGGACAAGCGTTCAAATTTGCACGTGACGTGCTAACTTTGCAAAGATGAGCTTAGAAAGTGAGCATCACACGCACACGTCCTTGTGCGCATAGTGCACACTCACGCATGCATGTATTTAGTAGACGTCTCCACCCACACGCATGCACATATGTGCTTGTATACCTATATCCAACGCCCGAGTGAAGCACAACCTGGGGGGAATAATTGCATGCACATGCACAATAAGGACCAAACAGAACGGGCTCATGGCCTCTTTCACCAGACAGCTGTCGCGCACGGCTCTTGCGCACAAAACCCGTCGACAGAGAGAGAGAGTCTGCAGGTGGGGCCTGCTACCTGGTTGCGATAGACAATGTAGCCGAAGCCAAAGAAGACGAGAAGAAAGGGCAGCAGCAGCGGCGTGATGGTGCAGTACACGAGGCCCAGCAGGTAGTACAGCTCCAGCTGTGGGAAGCCCTCCGCGTAGCTGACACCTGTCACGCGCATCGCCTTCATGCGGTCCTGGGGGGTCTTCACCAGCAGGGCGCACTGCACACCCACACGCACACAGACAGGCACGCACACATACACACGCACGCGCACGCGCACGCACACACGCACACATGCACACACGCAGACCAGCACTTTACAGCAGATGAGACGTCAAGTGCGATAATTTTTTTGCATTTGTAAGACTTGTGACTCGGGAAGTTACGCACACGGGCGCACGCGCGTGCGCGCGCGCGCGCGCACACACACACACACACACACACACACACACACACACACACACACACACACACAGCCACAAGAAGTACACATTCAAACACAGATTCATGGCCAAAAGACATGCTGTTTATGACAGACAAACACCTCCACGCACTTAAAGGGACAGGACTCTGAAGGAGGGCCAGGAACAAAAAGGAGGGGAGCGGGGCGGAAGGGAGGGGAGGGGAGGGGAGGGAGAGGGGGAAGGAGGAAAGGGGGAAAGGGGACGAGGGAGAGGGGCACCTGTGTGTGGTACATGATGAGGGGGAAGAGGCGGAAGATCTCAGCCGAGAGGCCAGCCCACGCGTCCACCATGGTGTATGTCATGAAGAACGTCGCCTTTATGGGGATGGTGTTCCCGAACAGGTTGGGGATCCTGGCCTCGTCGCGCGGGCCCACACACACGCACACACACGCAGAGAGACAGGGAGAGAGAGAGAGAGAGAGAGAGAGAGAGAGAGAGAGAGAGAGAGAGAGAGAGAGAGAGAGAGAGAGAGAGAG
>WELA01003969.1:55194-69577 GCA_009602735.1 Mesotaenium endlicherianum
AGGGAGAGAGAGAGAGAGAGAGAGAGAGAGAGAGAGAGAGAGAGAGAGAGAGAGAGAGAGCACACGGCCATGTTTGCCCGTACGTGCACATAGAGGATGAAAACGTGCAGCTAATGCAGGGATAGTGTTCCCGAATAGGTAAAAAATCCTGTCATCGTTACGCATGCCCACAGCGCGCGAGCACCACACACACATACACACACACACAAACACACATGCATCCACGAACACACAGACCGACACTCGCATGCATGCATGCACATGTGAGAGGGCAAGCAGCCTTCGTGGGGGGGAAGTCGCCCGCGCACACAGCTCGCATGAAAGACCTACGCCCGCGTGTGCGCTTCTCTCTTCTTTGCAACACAACGAGAACGTGTACCACGCGCAAGCGCAGTGCTGCCGTAAAAGTCGGGCCCCCGACCCCCCCCTCGTGGCCCGTGCACCCCGTAGGCGCAGGCGCAGGCGCACACTCGCACTCTCACCTTCGCTGTCGGCCACCTTCACTTGCATTCCTCTCTCCCCCATCACTCATTTCCTGCTCACTCCTCGACTCGCGGCCGATTGCATGTTTGGGTGGTAGCAGGGCCATTCACGGCACTCGCGCGCGCTCTCTCTCTCCCTCTCTTGCCCCCCCTCTTGTCTCACTTTCGCATCGTCGCTTACTGACGCCATCAATGCCCCTCTTGAGGACTCACTAAGCCTTTTAGCCACCTGGCGCACTCGCCTCCAGTGTCCTCAGCTTGCCATTCAACCCAACATCACTCTCCCACTCCACCGCTGCCCACCAGGAAGTTCCCAACTGTCGTGTTACAGTCAGCATTGTCGCAAGACTCTCACGGCAGCTGCCACGCTCACCTGCCTGCCAGGTGTCACGCACGCATGCAGGCAAGCCGGTCCTGCTCTTGGGAGGACTGCCACACGGGCTTTGTTCGGGTCATAGGTTATGGGTTTATGCTTTATGGCCTGAGGCTGAGGATAAGGTGTCAGAGCTGCGGGTCCAATGCGGGTACTGCGCGCGGCCTTCACCGCTGGCGTGGCGCCGCGTGGCGGTCCCTTACTCGCGCACACACTTGGTGGGCTGCTCGCATCGTGCACTGGGCTGCAAGACCCCGCCTCTGTTTGGTTCTAGGGCTAGGGTTTGGGCCTTGTGTGGGTCAATCTTTTGAGGTTTAGGTGTTGCGCTGCTCACTTGGCGGGCTCCTCGGCCCATGCCTCGAGCTACAAGAATGCCTGTAGAGGGTGAGGGGCAAGCACGGGGTTCTGGTTTCGGGTTTACCATTAGGGTTCAGAGTTGGGGTTTTGATAATGGGTTTTAGGGTCCCAGCACAAGTACTGCAGCCCCAGACCCCTGCAAGGACTCATTGACTCCCTCAGCAATGCGCATGGTGGGCTACTTCAAAATCATCGCCTCGAGCTCTGAGCTCGCCTGCAGAGGCTGAGTGAGGGGTCTCCAAGCGAGATTCTTTGTTTTCTTTTTGGTATTGGAATTTGGGCATGAGGGCACACTCGATTGGCAGGCTCCTCAATCATCGCCACGAGCAGCAACTATCGCCTCTGCAGGGTTTGGCGTTTTAATTTAGGGTTTAGGGTTCAGGTTTCCCGGAGTATGGTTCCGCATTTAGGGTTTAAGGTTTCGGGCTCAGGCCGGAGGGCATGCTCACTTGGTGGGCTCCTCGATCATCGCCTTGAGCTGCGAGAACGTGGACCCCGTGAGGATGTTCCCAAAGAACACGTTGACGGCCATGAAGATGAAGAACTTGCCGGCCGTCTTGCGCTCCACGGTGGAGCGCGACACCCAGCCCTCCAGCGTGGAGAGCGCGCGCAGCACGGCCGGCAGCACGAGCAGGAACAGCTTCAGCGCCAGGCCCGGCAGGAAGCCCTGCAGGAACCCCTTCACGATCTTCCTGCGCACCAGGCATCGCGCGATGATGTATGATACATTGTTGGTGTATTGTTGGTGTAGAATGTGTTGGCGTATTGTTGGTGTATAGCATTGCTGGTGTGTTGTTGGTGTATTCTTGGTGTATAGTGCTGTTGGTGTCTAGCGTGGTTGGTACATAGCGTGGTTGGTATGTGGGACAATAATATTCGAATGGTGCAGATATCGCATCACATACGCGTGCAGGATCAAGAAAACGACCTTCCCGCACGCTTTGAGTGATTCTTGATGTGTTGTCAGTTGAGTGCTAGTACGCTGCAGTTTGTGTGTAAAAAGGCCCTTCAGCCTTCGGGACCTTCCTGCGCATGTTGACTCTCTTGAAGAGTAGGTCTACAGTGCGGGACGAACGATGTGTAGTTTCTCTCCTGTGTCTCTCAATATATTGATACCGAGCACATGCACATGTGGCACGCCCGAGCAGTTAACACCGTTGTCTCATATCCCATAGAATGCACGAGGAGGATCAGGACGCAGCCCGTCGCAGTCTTCTCGCGTGCGCCATCGTTGAGAGCGCACACACGCGCACGTGCACACCTACCTGACGCGCCCAACGCCCGCGTGTCACACGCGCTTGCGCTGCGTGCGGGGACACAGCGCAGCCGTCTTGCATGTGTTGGTGAGCACACGTGCGCGCACATGTCAGAAGGGCGTGCGCACAGGAGGGCACACACACGTGAGTCACAGTCAAAGTCACATGCTACACGTGTGGGGGGTGAGAGCCCCACACATCACAGTGTGCCTGCGCAATTTGCTTGCCCGCGCACACACACGCGCATGCACGCTTGCGCTCGTCATCCACAGTGGCATGCGTGCTGACTCTCCACACTTCCGAGCATGCCGATGCGCACACGAGCATACACATACAAATCTTCTGACGGCAAAGCCAAGAGATGCCCCCATCTCTCCCCCCTCTCCCTCCTCCCTCCCCTCATACCCATGCACACACACGGACTCACACGCAACCCGCACACACACTCTACGGAAATACAGGCACGCGCACACAGGCACACACACACACCACGTCGGGCGGCAAGCTCTCATGTGCAGTCACATACGTTTTCCCAGTATGCAATATAGTCCCAAACACCTCAATCCAATCGTACAAACTTGTGTATGGCGTATGAGGCATTATCGTACGTACATATGAACACACATATGTACATTAATGCATGTTTATTATTACATGCACACATACATGCACACGGTCAAGGTGGAGATCAACGGGTGGGTGTGAGCACGTACGCGTCCGTGAGGGGCTTCAGCCACGGCAGCGTCTTCTGGAGGCTGCTGAGGTCAGCGAGGGACTGCACGAAGCTGACGGGGATCATGTAGAAGAAGACGAGGCCGAAGACAGCTGCCGTCACCAGAGCGCGCCGCCCGCTCAGCTCAACGTACTTGATGGGGAGGTTGGACCACACCACGTCGCGCGGCTCCGGCGCCCAATCGGTGCGCCAGGTGGCGCTGTTGGAGGTCTGCTGCGTTTGGGCGGCGACGGCGGCGCCCCAGCGCGTGCGGAACGAGACGAAGGCCGCCGGCATGATTGCCTTCTTGTCCTGTATCACCCGCTTTGTCTCCACGTGGATCTGCGCTCCAGCGCGCGCGCGCACAGCACATGCACACACACACACACACACACACGTGCGCGCACACAGGCACATACATGCGCACACAGACACACACGCACACACACGTGCACACCCACACACACACACATGCACGCACACACACACATGCACACACACAGACACACGCACGCGTACATGCAACACATAGAAACTCACACAGAAGCACACACACGCACACACACACACACACACACACACACACACACACAGACAGAGAGAGATATACATCAGGGCACACACAAGGGCACGCACAAAGCACAAACACAGATGTAGGCGCAAACGCCATCACCTGTCTGTGTCATCACATTGCGAAAAACGCGTGCGGCAACTCCCTGCGCTATCGCCTGAGCCTGGCTTATGCGCTTCAGGGGTGAAGGTTTTTGAACGCAGCAATGCCCTCCCACCCAAACTCTAATTCTAATTCAAACTGGGGCTGGCTCAAGAAGTGCTCCGGAGTAGGGTTTCAAATGCGGCCGACGCCTCGGCCTCGCATGGCTTGCCCTCATCGTCAGCAAAATGCCCGTGCAACCGCATCAATTCGGTACTACAAGAGCTACGGCAGGCTCTGGCTCTGGCTCTGGTTCTGGCTTAGGATACTCTGAGGCAGAGGGCCCAAAAAGGGGGGGCTGTGAGTCGTAAAACGACAAGACAGACAAGCGATTCTGGCCGGCGGTGGACGCGCGTGGTGCCTGCGCCCCCAAATGCGGCGCCCGCCAGTGGGAAGGGCTTGAGAGTTTCTTAGGGCTCTAGGAATTGGGGCTCTCAAGGATTTGGATTGGGCCACAGACCACAGGCCAGGGTACTGCTTCCACCCGAGTGCGCCTTCACTCTCTTCAGTCTGCCACCGCACGTAGCCTATGAGCGCATGCACGCACAAGTTCTGGAAAGAGCACGGGCGTGAGGGGGTTGGGGCTTCCGGTGTAGAAAGCGGCGTGAAGGTCCAGAGCCTCTGGAAATCAGGGTTAGGGTTAGAGGCTCAGCTTCAGGAGTCAGGATTGATTCAGGTTTAGGGTTAAGATAGGTTTTCAGAAGTAGGGTTAGGTTTAGGGCTAGGGCTTCTACCAAGTCTATCCTACTCGGGGCCTCCTTGCAGAGAAGGTATAACGACTGCTTCTCTCTCTCTCTCTCTCTCTTGCAGAGTGGAGAGAGGCGTTTGGTGTGAACACAACCGAGGGCGGGGGGTTGCTTTTTTCCGTGTTTGTTTTTGCAAGGCGAGCGGCTGTCTTTGGGAGGGCACTGGGGATTCTCAGGCGACTGCACCTTCTGGTTGAGGTCTTCCAGCTGCTTCTCAAAGAATGTGATGGAGTCCACGCGCGGCCCCCACAGGCCCCAGCGCCCCGTCTGTCTCCCGCCCCCCCCATCCCACCCCGCACGGCAGAGGAGGGGGGATATCCGCCACTCTGATGTGAGTGAGTGCATGCTTCGGGCGCGAGCTAGCAGGCATGCATTCACACGTGCGCATGTGCGACACATGTTCCCATGCGTGGTGTGTGCGTATGTGCGCGCGCACACGTGTGTGTGCGTGTGTTGTGTGCGTGTGTGTCTGTGTCTGTGAGTATGTGTCTGTGATTGTAAGCATACATCAAATATTTAGCGGTATGATGTTTGCCAAAGGAAGTCACAGATGCTCCCACTCTCCTCCTCAGAAGGAACAGCTGGAGAAAATAACCCCCCCCGCTCCCACAACAGAGATTGTAGACGTCGCCACTGCCAGACACCGCTTCAGCATAGCACACACACTCCCAAACAAAGAGCAAAGGTTATCTCAAGCAAGGACACGCTTGCGCGGAAACGCACGCATGCAAAAGCACGCACTCAAAAGCTCACTCTCTCACACACACAAACACAAACATGCATCAGCAGACAAGCCTGCTCGCCCACATACACCAAATTGGAAAATAAAGAATGCAACTGTCTCGGCGACAACACTCCCACTCGCGTGAGCACGCACACGCGACACGCTCGCGCACTCGCGCACGCGCACACCCCCACCGCCCTTGGGGGGAGCGGGGTTGTCCTCGAGAAGGGATGGGTCGCACCTTGTGCGTGGGGCGGGGCTTGTCCGGCTTGCGCTCGAGGCGCAGCGAGAGCGCGGTCAACCGGTTGACCGTCCACTTCTTGCGGTGGACCATGCGGTCCAGCTTGTTGGCGTTGTACACCACCTGCCCCCGCCTCCCAGAGAACAGCATATATTCTGATCACATTAGAATTCACAGAACTGTACGAATTGAATGATCTCATATCGTTATATAGAAGCGTTCCACTAAACAATCACCCACCACTAGGGCGCAGCCCCCGCCTGTTGCATGCGCTATGGCGGACAACTGCCCCGGTGGATGAATGAACTGCCACCCTCGTCGTGATGGCAGACGAGGCGCGCACAGCTGGCACGCCATCTGTTTCTCGGCGTGAGCTGGCAAACTGTGACAGCATTGCGTGGGAGACACAGGGCCCCCACGCTCCACCATTTCTGCACAGAAATATGCTCATATGTATATACTTTATGTATATGAATAGACATATATGTGTATGTGTGTACGTGTGCGTAAAGACGTCAAGTTTGCGCGTGATTGTGCACATGTGCCCGTCCGTGCCAGCTCACCTGATGCAGGAGATAGTGGTCCCGGTGGTTGACGTGGAAGAAATGGTCCACGTGCTGACTCACGTCCTCCACGGGGTGAGGTGGCACGTTGCGCGTCAGCACCTGCGCACTCGCGGGGCGGACACAGTCACGTGTGCATGCACCCTCTGTTATTGGCCTACGGGGCACGGCATACACATTCCTGACACATGTCTATCATATGCATACGCTCTGGACGAAGTTGCAGCCCCAGCCCCCAGCCTATCGCCGTCAGCTCTCAATTTGTGGTCCGCCTTCGGTTGAAATGGGACACAGAAAAGCCTAAATTCGAGATTGCAAGGCGGCCCTCGGCTACGTGAGCGGGTAATGCACATGGAGGAAGATGGAAAAGGCGGAACCCAGGTGCCCGACGTTTGCAAACTTGAGAATGGAGTCAGGGCAATGGCAGATCTGCGATCGCACTTTTTGGGGCGCGGGAAGGAGGAGGCGTCAGATCGGGGTTTTGGGGGCGGGCAACGACGAGCGAGGGCACTTGAGGCACAACAAGCAGTCCCAAGCGCTCGCGCCGATCTCGGGTGTGAGGCGATGGCTTGGAAGCGCCATTTCTCAAACGGCCGCATCGGCGGCACAGTGCCGGTCAGCTGAAAGAAGAAGGGGAAGGCTCACCGACAAATCTTCCAGTCCCTCGATCAGCCAAGCCAGAATGAGAAAAGGCTCGCCGGCGAAGCTCACCGGTGGTCGCCCAAAAGAAGAAGGAAAAAGAGAGGAGGCGGAGGGAGATCACACGGGGACCCCGTTTCAGACTAGCTGTGGTTAGGCTCTAGGGTTTATGGGCCAGGGCCGGGGGCAGGGCATCAGGGTTTAAGGAAGAAGGAAATGGACTGAGGGCACCCTGCACCCTTTGAGTGAATACAGCGGTTGTGCCTTCCGCTTCAACCAAGGAAATGACGCAGCGCAAAATAAAGAGGGCCCCGCTTCATGGCAGCTGTGAATCCGAGTTTATGACAGCACTTTATGACAGCAGGCGCGGAGAGTAGGGGCACCCGAGGGAAGCCTTCCAAGGAGTGGGGCTGGGGCCGGGGTGGGAGGCCTGCAGGCCCGGGCTCGATGGTTGCGGCAGATGCCAAGGACTTAGGTTCAGGGTTTAGGATTTGAGGTCTAGACTCGAGGGGGATATTGGAGGGAGGGGTTGGCTGAGTTTGCCGTGCCAAGCAGGTAGGGGAGATTCCGTCAGAGACAGTAGGAGCCCCCCACTGTACAAATACGAGAATGGTCAGGGTCAAAGTTTGGGCCGAGGTCAAGTTTGAAGCCAAGTGAAGGGCGGCTGAATACGCGTGTAGGGCGAGGGCCAGGAAGGGCTGGCGTAAAAGTGCAATGAAAGGATCGGGAAGGGAGAAAAGAGGTGAGGGTCTGGGTTTTAGGGGGATTTAAGGGGTTAGAGTTTTATGGGGGCTTCAGGGTTTAGGGGGGTTTCCAGGGTTTTGAGGGTCCGCACGGTGAATTGGTCAGGCTTGCGGCGCTGGTCCGCCAGAAAGTTGAGGCGCAGGCGGGTGACGGCGCGGTACTCGCGGTGGAGCAGCCACCACGTCCACGCGGAGAACAGGTACGCCATCACCACGTGCGCCCACAGCCTGCCAGGTGGCACGTGCCAGGTGGCGCCGCCGCATGCAGGGCGCAGGGCAAGGCTCAGAAAAAAACGGTCAGTGTGCTTAGCACCCTGGCGAAATGGACGACCTCGGAGTTGTAGGCAGGACTACCTGCCAAGTGGCACCCCGCCACAGGGTGCCGGACTCGTCAGGGCCTCGGCATTGTCGGGTGTGTTCGGAAATTCGGGCGGAGTGGGGGGGGGGAGGAGGAGGAGGAGCGGGGGCGAGGGGAGGAGGGAGAGAGGGAGGGAGCGAGAACTGGCACAAGCTGGACCAAGTCGCGCACAACATTGGAGCAGGTGTGTATGCACGTGTTTGCTGGAGATTTCGTCAAACACACAACCCTGCGAGAAATGGCATTCTGCCGTGCATGCTGCACACGCCGTTTAAAAGGAGACCTGCGCGCGCGCGCGTGCGCACGCGCGTTTGTCTTCGTGCGCGCAGGGAATGACGTTGATTTTGACAGCACGGCGCAAGAAGCATCTCGGAAGCCGGCATGCGCAAGCGACGTAAGAGCCGGCATCAAGGTATGGAGTGAGACCGAAGAATTGAGGTAGGCCTAGGGCGTAGCGACAGGTAAGCAGGGGCTTGTGACAGGTACGGGGTGAGGTGGCAGGAAGAGGCCTCGTGTCATATAATCGAGCACATCATGCCCGCTTCAGAACGACCACCACCACAAACTGGAAAGGAAGAAGCTGCACAATGTTGCTCACGCCGCAAAGAAGCAACTCTCCCTCCTAAATTCTACTCCCTCAAAGCAGGCTGTGCTTCACTGAGCCGACACATGTCCGCAAGTAGAAGCACGGGGGGCAGCGGCGGCGCAGAGGAGGGACAGGTGCCAGTGGTGAGAGTGAGGCTTTTGAGTATCAGTAAGTAGGGTTTCGAGTATTGAATTTCAGGTTCAGAGTTTAGGAGCTGGAGACACAGGGCATGCATAGCAGCACAGACAAGACGGACAGGTGGCAATGGGGGGGAGAGGAGGAAGAGGGGNGGGGCCAGGTGGAACCGGGGTAGAGAGGGGGGATCGCCGAGATAGCGAACCTGTGGGAGGAGTTGGAGACGTTGGAGACGGACAGCGTGTCGAGGTCGTCGTACGAGAACCCCGTGACCTCCTTGGCCGTCAGGCGCAGGTGGTCGTCCGTGATGTCGACAGGTGTCAGCACGGCAAAGCCCAGAATCGCCATCGGCAGGAACATCTTCACCCTGCACACGCGCGCGCGGGCGCACACACACGTGTGGGTTGCAGGACCGGAACTCAGATGAGTGTGGACGTCGAGACACAATATGATAAAGATATATGTGCACATATGCATCCATGCATATATATATATACATACACACTAACATACATACATTTATCTTACAATCAATAAACAGATCCACAAGAGAGAGGCAATACCAAAGCCTGCACTTATTCCTGTGAGGTGGCAGGCAGGCCAGCCGGTCACAGGCAGGCACGCACGCCCCCCACCCCCCCCCCCGGGTCGGCCCAAGCCCGGCAAGATAGTGGGCTCCGCAACGGCGAACCAACCCATTTTGTAGAGCCCCAGGAGCCAAGCGGCGCCCAGGCTCTGCCCTGCATGAGGGCATGCGCATGTGGAATAGCGCATGCACACGCACACACGCACGCACGCACGCACGCATGCACGCACGCGTGCCCACAGACATGCATACGTGCACACACACACATACACATGCACACGCACGCACACACGCACGCACGCGCACACGCACAGGCACACATGCGCACTGCGTCCGCTCGCTCATCCACGCACAAAGAAGCGCATGCGCGCACGCACCCAAGCTTGAAGAGGCGCAGGAAGCAGGCGGCATCGAGGCCGGCGTGCTCAATGAGCTCACGCTCCGGCATGAAAAGCGCCTTCCCCAGCCAGTCGGCCGCGTGCAGGTAGTCGCGCACGTCCAGCTCCACGTGCTGCCGCTTCACGCGCGGGGGCCGCCCGCCCTCGCCGTCGTCGTCCACCAGGTGCACGCCCTCCAGCCGCGCCGCCGCCGCCTGCCGCACGCGCGCACAGAACAGTCGGAATGCGAATGACGTGCGAGTAGGAGTCAGGGGAACCTGTGTGAATTTGCATGCACATGTAGAGTTGTGGTTCCCCAGCATGCTTTAATGTAGGAGTGACAAAGTTCAATTGGGAGAATGCATGTCTAGGAGAAAAAACTGGCATTATCGACACGCCTGTGGCTCACTTGTGCACACACTCTCGCGCGCACAGACACACGCTCTGGCATGCACTCACTCATGCACGCATGCACTCAGGCACGTATGCATGCATGCACTAGCATGAACACTTACACACACGCCAAGTGATTGTCTGCAAAAGAGAGGACTCCACTTGCAGCACGTACAGCGAGAGAGAAGGCTGGCAGGAGCAAACCGGGGGGGCAAGGGGAGGGCATGACCGACCTCCTCGTCCATGACGAACCACTTGGCAAAGTAGACGCGCGCGTTGATGGGCTGCTGCGAGAAGACGCTGTAGAGCACGAGGAAGAGCAGCACCACGCCCATGTTGATGGCCGCCGACACTCCCAGGTCGCTCCAGCTTGTCGCCATGTGTCACACAGCCAACGGCTCGGCTCGTCTCGCCTCGTCTTGACTCGTGCTCTTGGCTCCACCTGGCAAAGCGTAGCAGGTGCAGCAGAGGAGGGTAAGACGCTCAACTATCGGGAGGTTCAAGCACAAGAAGAAGCACTGACACACGGCAAAGCTTCTCGCTTTCTCGGCTCCCCAGCTGTCGCTCTCGCTAAGGTTCGCACTGCCGACCCTTTGGCGACTGTTCCGCCACACGACGGAGGGGCGAGGCAGCACAAGGGCTCATACGAGTTGTCGGACAGGAATATGAAGGAGACAAGAAATAGAAGATCATGACCAGGAGGATTGCAAGGACTCCCTTTCTGACACCATGGTAATGAGCAAGGACGACGAGGACCATCAGCAGGCGTTGGTTCGCCCCTCAAATAAGCTTCTCATATGAGACACAAGGAGAGAAAAGCGTGGGCTTACATGACGAACGGAAGCTATCACGCGGGAAGAAGGCGAAAGAAGAGAGAACGGAGCGGTGGTTTCCACAGAGTCCAAGTACATACGATAAAAAAGTGGACTGTATAAATACAGCTCATCTCCGGTGTCTTTCTCTCGTATAGTTACGTGTTGCGCTGCTTGTCCTCTCACTCACCAGAGACCTCAAGGCACAGCTGCAGCGACAGCCATAGCCATGGACATAACCACAGTCGAAGCCTCCACCCGATGTCGCCTACAACCGGGAAACGCCTGGCGGGGCAGCAAGCACGAGTCCTGCGTCCGCTTTTGACGACGTGACAAGTGGCAGTCAGCTGCAAGGGAAAAACACAAATAAGCCCCAAGAGAGCCCAAAACTGACTCGCGAGGAACATACGCAGGAAGAGGTTGAAGTGGGTTGACAGGTGGCAGTGAGCCGTCAGGCCGGCCTCTGACAGGATCCTCCAGCGTCCACAACCCCACATCAAGCCACTTAGTCCTTCTTCCTTGTTCCTCTCTGCACCTTTCATCTGTACCTAGACACCTTCTCTGTCCAGGTGAGTCCCCCTCTCCCACCTCTCTTTCTCTCCCACCAACATTCTAGTGGTCACTACTTTCATATACTCAAGTTTGCCTGCCAGAAGATGACTGCCACGTCACACGTCCAGGTCAGCAGCCCCTCACTGTCCGAGATCAGCAGCCCCTTCCTGTCCAGGTCCCCACCTGCACCTACCTCCAGCTGTCCACGTCACACAAATAAAGGCAAACTTGCATGTGACAAACTTCCGACGACCGCGACAGGTGTACGGCTGCGTAGTGCCGAGCGTGGTCACCCAAATATATCGTAAATATTCGATTCACTCTGTATTACACCACGCTCTCCTCGTGTTCTTCATTAACTCCCCACCCTTCTTCCTTCTTCCTGTCACATGCATGTCGCATGCATGTCGCATGCACAGCCGGAGGATGGATGATTTTGTGGTTTTGAGAAGCTCCATCAGATCAATGCAGCAATGAGAAGCTCAGAACACTCATTCCCCTTCTCCTGTACCTCGTCTGAAGCTCCCTCCACTTGTTGAGGAATGAGCTGCCTTCCTAGCTCGAGGCAAGCTGATGACGACACCTGTTCACTATGGTGGGGCAGACCATAAGCTGCCCTTCCTTCCAACGCCTTGTTAGAATAGCAGCTCACTACCACTATAAACTTGCTGTCCTGGCAAGCACGGCGTCGATGAATACAAGTACCTACAAAGGCTTCACTCTTTTAAGCTCGAAGGCCAAAATTTCGCTGGTTCTGCCAGGTGTGGTACTTCTGCTGAAACCCGTCAAGCGAGCCAGATATACATTTTGTGAAGGGAGGAGGAAAAAATACGCTACCGCGTTTGCTCTCAGTGAAGAAGAACCCAGATCATGACCTTCACACGAACTTTTGCTGTCTTCCTCCTACAAACAACTCACCGCTCACCGCGTACCGTCGAGGACAGCTGTAAATATGCCTCAACGACGTACTTGCATTTTCACAGAAGCGTATACCGCGATCAAGTTTGCAGAACGAATTCTCATAAAAAGGCTACGATGAACGTCGAAGTGTGAAGACAAACTGTAACCATTGTTTTATGAGGATGGCTGAGTTTTCCTTCATGAATTCCTGATCTCCCCGGCCTCGAGTCTAGCAAGCAGCTCAGCCTTCCGTTTCATGCAAACTGCCGAGAGAAGTCCCACTTTGGCCAACACGTGGTGCTCGTCATGTGGCCACTGGCTAGGCTTGGACCTGCTTGGACCAGCTAATATCGTACAGGGTGGTACAGGTTTGTTAGGTAAGAGCAGGTAAGAGCGGCTGAAAGCTAACTCCATGAGGGTACACCGTACGAAAACTATATAATATGCGAGAGTAAAATGTACCAATATGCACGTATATACGCAAGGTACAGTCCAATATAATCGTGCCATTTGGAATAAATCGTAATAGTGAATACCTGCACGGTACCGACAGGTACCGGCCATAATCGAGCGCAAATTAGCCCCCTAACCACCCCTGACCGCCGTCCGCGAGAGTTGGCGGTTGGGGCCCGCCATCTAGAAAACGTCATGGCCCGACTCGCGAGTGTAAAGACACGTTGCCCGGTCCTTGAACAACTCAACAAATGCGAATTGAGCTTTTTCGGAAGTTGACCAGCTGACAACCCGTTCCAGAGCGCGAGTATGTGTTGGCTGACAACGTCGCCTGTTTATAACACGCATCCTGGACTAGCCAGGACTAGGACATAGAACTCACTAGAAAACTGTCAAAGCAGCTAGATTGTCCTATATAGGCGTGAGGAATTACAACTTGGCAACGCATTTGTTTGTGCTACGAAGATTCGTCAGCGTCAAGAAAGCAGTCGCGGTATCTAACTTGTGTTTAGGATTCTTTGTATCGTCTAGCAGTCTTTCTTGAGGTGACTTACTTTACGGCGAAATTCTCGTAGGAGTGGCCCTGGGTCGCGTAGAAAGCCTGGTTGGGGTTTCCATTGGTGACAATGAGTATCTCACTGGAGTGCTGTGCTGGTTTACATGTCGTACTTCAAACTTCTTCGCTTGTCACAGGCTTGTCCTCTTGTAGCAGGCGAGCAAGCTGTGTGAGCCAATTTCTGCTGCCCCGGGCTGTTGCGCAGAGGAGGGGTCGATTGGTCAGCTCCTCACGCGCAGATGGCGAACGCCTTTCCTTTTCTCCGGGACCGGGCAGCAAAAAGAATGAAAGAAACGAGCAGAATTATACTCCAGAGGAATCTGTGCTGCCCCCACCTCCGCCAAGTACACCCTCCCCGACCGTTTTGCAGTATGAGGGCAGCCTGATGGATCTCTTCGTTGATCCCTCGACCCCTCAGGACACGCCAAATGGCGCTGCAGCAGAGAACGAGCGTGATGAGGAGCCGTCAGAATCTCTCATCGGGGAACTTGGGCAAGAGGGAGAAGAAGCAGGCGACAGCTGGCACTTTGAGATGGGGACAGGTGAGGCTGCGGAGAGTTTCGGTGCTGCTGACGCTGAGTATGACGAGGAGGAGGGGGATGTGGTGTGGGAAACTCCTGGACGACCAGCTGCCGCGCCCAGCAAGCGCCAGCAAGGCGAGGCAGATCTAGCCCGGGCTGTGAGCCAGCTTCTGGGCCCAGGCCCTGCGGAGTCTCCTGCAGCGGCAGCTGGCAGGCTGGGCACCGATGGCAGAAGCAGACAGGTGGCGCCGCCTCTGGAAGCGCCGCCGCAGGGGGGGCTGCTGGGGCTGTTTGGGCCACCACCAGGGGAGGGACTCGACGCGGCCCCGTGGGACGAGGAGGATGCTGACGTGGACTGGGAGAAGGTGTCCAGCTCAGAGTCTCAGCTGGCGGGCTCCCAGCCTGGGGAGGAGGCGGGGGTTTCTGACGCAGGGTTTAAGGGGAGCGAGAGCCGGAGCGGCCGGCCGCGGTGGCCGCAGGAGGAAGGGGACAGGGAGGAGGACTACAACCGGAGGTTTAAGCTGCGCAATGGGAAAGAGGTGGGTGACTTGCTTGCCTGCGTGAAAATCCCAGGCCCCACCTTCCTGCACATTACCCCCCCCCCAC
>WELA01004008.1:6408-19112 GCA_009602735.1 Mesotaenium endlicherianum
GAAAACTTGCACAAACTTATCCAAATAAGGTCTGAAAATGTCATTCATAGCACCCATGAAGGTAGCAGGAGCATTAGTCAGTCCAAATGGCATCACGTTGAACTCATAGTGTCCATAACGTGTGCGGAAAGCAGTCTTGTGTTCATCCCCCTCAGCAATTCTGATTTGATGATAACCACTCTTGAGATCTATCTTACTGAACACCTTAGCACCAGACAGGGTATCAAGCAAGTCCTCGATCCTGGGTAAAGCATACTTGTTCTTTACTGTAATTCTGTTCAGGGCTCTGTAATCCACACACATCCGCATACTGCCATCCTTTTTCTTAACAAATAGGATAGGTGCGCCGTAAGGTGATTTACTGGGAGAAATGTAACCATTTTCCTCAAGCTCTGCAATCTGTGTTTTCAAATCCTCGCTCTCCACATAAGACAAGCCATAAGTGCGTTGCGAAGGTGGCTGACTCCTAGGTAATAAATCAATCCTATGATCTACTGCCCTTTTAGGGGGTAGTCCTGGAGGCATATTAAATACATCAGTGTACTGAGCAACAAGTTTTGCAGCAGTGGGGTGCTTCGGAGGGCTTACCTTTTTCTCAACCACTTCTTCAGGTTGAGGAGGTACCTCTCTTAGCAGCAGACAGAACATTCTGTCCTCCTTCTGGTTCCAGCTTTTGACGAACTCCATTGCATTCAGCAACTTGCATCCTTCTGGAAGCCTCTTCTTTTCCTTCATTTGCCATCCACACAGGACAAGAGGAAGAACACTGGTGGGTAGCCTTAGCCGCTTAACTAAGTCCTTGTGGATAAAAGTATGTGACGCCCCTCCGTCAACAAATGCCCTCACCTTCTTACCTGCAATCATGCAATGCAGTAGGATAGGGGGGACTGTCTTTTCCTGACTTTCGCATTGTTCTCCTGACTTAGCAAAGAAATGTTGGACATCAGGTGGAACAAGAGCATCCAGAGTGTGCACTCTCTGGACGTCCATATTGCTGATGGTCTCCTTTATCTGGTTGTCAGGCATGCATAGTGAATCCAGTTCAGCAGGACCCATAATACCTGCTACGAGGGCAGCTAGTGACGACTCACTATCTCTAGCATCCTCACAGTCAGTAGACTGGATTACTGACTGTTGCTGTCTTTTAATGGCTGGTCTTTTCTCTCGACCTTGGGCAGGTGCTTGACTGGACATTGTTCTCAGTAGTGGCCTTTCTGCTGACAATGGTAGCAAGTGGATTTTGCTGAGGCTGGTCTTGGCTTAGTCCTACCACCACCCCTTCCATAGCCACCTCGAGAGGAATCACCTCTACCTCTAGACGGAATAGCATTGTACTCATACCCATATTCATGAAATGAATCGCCTTACCAAATAGGCGATTAACAATTAATAAAGATCTTTATATCAGCAAGTAATCTTTATGGTACTTTCCGTTAACTGTGTAAACGGCAAAAGGACAACGCACTAGCAGTGAATAATACTCGTCAGTCAAATGAGAGTAAACTAGCATCAATAATGCAAATTATTAGACTCATACATAAGCAAGGTTAAAAGACAGTGCGTGTCAATGGCTTCTCGACTTGGATTCAGATCTCTCTCAGTAAGCTGTACAAGAGAGTTGGCCTCGTTTCCGAAAGCCGAACTCGAGGGAGTTAACCACGTTGGTAGGACCTCGGTTAACCAAATCCATCGCCATCTCCCATCATCCCGAATAGCCATCCATCATAGGGATGTCATCTGGCTATTCATTTAGCATATCGCACTTAGATGCATGTCAAGGCAGTTCGCTGCTACCGAGTACGGAAGTCAGCTTGCTGTCAAAGAATGTGTCAGCAAGCTGACTTATATGGACTTTTAGCCTGCTGCTTTTTACTGAGTCATTAAACTGATAATTATGTAAAGTCTAGCAGACTGACTACTAACTAAAGTTCAGCAGGCTGAACTTGATAAATATTATATTTAAATGAATATTATAACCACTAATATACTGATTCATTACAATTCATCACCCTGATTATCCTCAGTCTGGTCTCCTTCAATTGCATTGTAGGAATCGTGGGGCTTTTTGACAATCTTAGACACCAAAGCGTTACTCTGGCGCTTGTGATTGAACTGCTGCTGATCCCAGGCGTCAGCATCCTGGATCAAGTCAGCCAGTTTCTCATACTTCTTCTCAGCGAAATGACCAGAGACTTCGGATTCAAGCCATACCTGAAGTATGCTATCCTATACCGTTCTGGCAAATCTGGCTGCTTCATCATGTTCTCTTGGAACTTTTGAGCAAACTCAGCAACTGAAGTGGTCTGCTTCAGTGTCAGGGAGATCATCGCATAGATAGCTTTCTCCTGCTGGTTGATGACGTCAAACTTCTCATGCAACTTCTCGACAAACTCTACCCACGTAGGGTCACCGAGTTGCCGAGCCTTACGCTCTTCCTTCCAGTAAAGCCACCAGTCTGCGGCACTGCCTTTCAGTAGCGCACCGGTGTGCCTGACCTTCTCTTAATCTTGCAGTTCTGGGTAATTCTCCAGCCACTGCTCAACATCCGCGAGAAACTTGATCAGGTAATATTTTCTGTTCCCCTCAGGATCATATTCCTGGGGAGGTTCCGGCTTGGGATTACTAGGCCCTCGGCCACCACCACTAGTGGTGTGAGACCCCAGTTGGTCTCTGTCCCGCAGTAGGGACATTATGATTCTTTTGTCCTCCTGCTGGGACTGATACATGGTCGCCATTTGCGACTGCATTTGAACGAACAATGCTCCCAAGTCTACACTCTGGGGTGGTAGTGTAGCAAATGCAGCAGCAGCATTGGCATCTACTCGCTGAGTAGTGTCCTCAACAGTCCCTCTCGCTCCTGCAGCTGCAATTCCTGCCGCATTCAGCCGGTCACGTATTTGACCTAGGGGTACGTTGAGTTGTACAGCAGGGGGTGGGTTCATAACATTGGCCCTTGATGCCATGAGTTCCTCGACAGTGCGCTCGTCAGCTGGCTGTCTTTCCCTCCTTTCTGTATCTTCAGCGGCCTTTGCTACTTGTTCAACTTCTAGCCTGGCTCTCTCCTCCTCAGCTTGCTGAACTGCGACTGAGGCAATAGCAGCTGCCTCCTCTGCAGCCTCCCTAGCTGTAGTATCTGCTACTGCTCCCGAATAGGTATGGTTTCCCGCTACATGGCTTTCCGCCTGGTTTTCGACATTCTCGTTCTCCTGGTTCTCCATGTCTCGAGAGTTGCTAGTTTGAGACCTTGTCCTTACCATACAAAGAAGACTGTGATAACAGCTCCGATACCACTGAAATGAAGCAACTTACCAAATAGGCGATTAACAATTAATAAAGATCTTTATATCAGAAAGTAATCTTTATGGTATTTCCGTTAACTGGTTTAACGGCAAAGGACAATACACTAGCAGGGAATAATACTTGTAAGTCAAATGCGAGTAAACTAGCATCAATGATGCAAATCAGTAAACTCATATATGAGCAAGGTTAGAAGACAGTGCGTATCAATGGCTTCTCGCCTTGGGTTCAGATCTCTCTCAGTAAGCTGTACAAGAGAGTTGGCCTCGTCTCCGAATGCCGAACTCGAGAGCAATCCTAGCATATGTACATGGAATGAGTTTACTGTTCAACGGTCAGTGCGATGGCACCGCCTACCCGGGAGTTAACCACGTTGGTAGGACCTCGGTTAACCAAATCCACCGCCATCTCCCATCATCCCGAATCGCCATCGATTATAGGGATGTCATCTGGCCATTCATCTAGCATACCACACTTGGATGCATATCGAGGCAGTTCGCTGCTACCGAGTACAAAAGTCAGCTGGCTGTCAAAGATTGTGTCAGCAAGCTGACTTCAGTTGACTTCAGCCTGCTGCTTCCGGTTGAGTCATTAAACTGATAATTATATATAGTCCAGCAGACTGACTATTAACAAAAGTTTTGCAGGCTGAACTTAATTAATTATTATATTTAGATGAATATTATATCTACTAATGTACTGATTCATTACAATCCCTCCAACTTAAATTGTTGTCGCCTCGACAACATTAAACTGCAGAACTCTTTGGTCAGGAAGCTGAACCTGACCAACCTCCCCCACTGACTGCCCCTTTAGCTTGTTGCCTAGGGGGTTGTTCCTGGGGCTTCAGGATCAGGAGACCGAGATCCGGACCTACATCTGGACAGCCCTCTAGGTCTGTCAGCTGGCCTTCTAAAGAACCCCGTTTGCTCTAAAGTTGGACCTCGAGGAGAACGAAGGATGGTAGCCTGCTCTTCACCCACTTGGGTGTTGATCCCCACATAGGCAGGCATTCCAGTAGGATGCTGAAATACATTGGCTAGAGGTACATGCCCCTAAGCGGAGGGGGAGGCCGGCATATTTCTGGCCCACCCGCGTGTCCCTCTTCTGGCACCCCTGTCCTCTGGGGATTTTTGCCTGTGTCTGCTGCCCAGTACAGTCAGATCAGTTTCTTCCCCTGCTTGGGCAGGTGGGCTGGGGGAGCGAGTGCGGGGTCCAGTTGCCTCCATGACGGAGATCACGTTCCAAATACCTGATCGTGGTTCTTTAGGAAGTGCCCCTGCCTGCCCCTGGGTCTCCTGAGTACCAGCTGCTGACGCTTCTCCTCTGCCTTGTTCTTCTTCCTCATCCTCCTCATCCTCCTCCTCGGAGAGAGTAGGAGTCTCGTCCACTAAGTCGTCCTACTCCCTAGTAGACATGGAGTAGTCTACCGACCTCCCTTTCGTAGGGCGCGCTGGAGGTTGCTTGGCCTTCAGCCTGCTGATATCTATCCGGCCTGCATTCTTCGCCCATTTGACGAAGGCATGCTTTCCCTTAGAGAAGTAGTCTCTTCCCCTCCTCCTATGCTCCTTGGTCTCTGCATTCATATTGCTCAGGCAGCCATTCAGCCTGGGGTCCCAAGGGGCAATGTGAGGTGGTAGGATGAGGTAGCCGTCTAGGCCATAGTGGAAGTCATCCGGTTGGGCTCGGTCACACTCCTGCTTCTTATTTGTGACGGTCATCCACCTCCAGTCTGTTGGCTGCTGGTAGTACTGGGGTCCGTGCTCAGCCTTCCTCAGTTTACACGGGAACCAGTGGGGAGAGAACATCTGCTGTCCTGCTTCCCTGGCCAAGTACTCCCAGCTCCTTCTCTCAACTTCATTGTAAGCTGGCAGCAGTGTGAGGTAGAATACCGTATCCTTAAAGCTATCGGGCCGCATGCTCACCATCCGGATGAGTCTCTGATCTCCCACTATTCCCGGTATGGGGACCGGCTTGTCTTCTGAATCATCTGCAAGGTACCGGGCCTGCTCTGCTGTATAGCCCACCATCTTGGCATAATCTTCGTANTTCGTAGAGGACCACACCAGTGTGTGTCTCGATGTACCTATCCAGTGCTGTACCTCCTTCCCTCTGTAGCAGTGTTGTCTGTTCCAGCTTGTTGATCTCCAGGGCTGCCAGCTATGCTTCCTTCAGGTTATCAAAGATTTGGCCACCCACTACAGTATACCTGTAAGTGGCCAAGCTCTTCTGTCTGTCCGCTTCAATCTTCTTCCTTTTCTCCTCCTCTGCCGCTGCCGCTTCTTCTTGTTGTTTCTTTTGTCTCTCCTCCTCAGCTTTCCTGAGGTTTTCCGCGTCCTGATCCTTCTTCCTCTGTGCCTCTTCTGCCGCCTCTTGTTGTCTGCGGACCCTTTCTTGTTCTCTCCTGGTGAGGGACGTCGCCGCCAGCTCCTTCTGGTATTGCTCCATTGTCCTCCTGGCTTCTTCTGCCTTGCGCTTCTGTCCTCCTTTTGTGTGGTGGGAGCCATCCTGTACATGTAACCACGACACAAGTTAGTAAGATATTAACCTTTGTCATAGGGATTGCAGGCAGGAAGTATGTTCGTATTAGTATGGTGGATTTGCTCCTGTTTACTTTACAGGGTGATTGCTAAAAGTTGACGTAGTTGCGATGCGCTGAACATAAACGTATGAATGTGTTTTAAGGTGAGTTAAGTGATGTATTGCTGTGCGAGGCCCTTTTTCCTTCAGCTCAAGGTGCTTTATGTGGGCCAAGCTGTCCCATCTGTCACTATGCTGACACTGAGGATTCACGTAACTGTCCCTTTATCGCTCTCGCTCACTAACTGTCATATATTTTCCCCTCCAACTTAAATGGAGACAGGACCGCCTGTCACCTTCCCGTGTTAACGAAAATGACAGTTATGGAGGGACCTCAGCCGCCCGAAGGTGGAAACGTTTCAACGCCCCTTTGGCATTGGTCAAATGGTCCTTAAATTCCCAAGTGTCCCCAGAGGCATCGTAACCCTTCCATCGAATGAGGTATTTCATGACATATTTAGACGAGCGACGGACCGAGCGCGCGTCTAAAATCTCCTCAACCTCATATTCGTCAGAGTCACCGTCCCTGACACCGGGGACCGGTCCCAGTTGGACAGGGAGCCGACCTGTGAACAGTGTATCACCTTTGATGTATGGTTCCAGGAAGGAGACATTAAAGACCGGGTGACCCTTGTATTCGGCTGACATGTTCAGTTTGTAAGCATTCTGACCGACACGACGCACCACCGAATATGGACCGACCCAGACAGGGCCAAGCTTTTTCTTGACCACACCAGGGAGGTACAGGTGTTGAGAATGCAATTTGACTAAATCGCCCTTAGAAAATGTCAGCTCTCGACGGTGTTGATTAGCGTATTTTTGGTGGTTTTCATGGGCTTTGTGCAGGTTTCGTTGGACTTCTGACAGGGTGTCAGCAAACTCCTGAGCTAACTGGAGGAAGACCGGATTGTCAATCCCTTCAGGGTCAGTTAAAGACTCCCCCAGTACATCAAAAGGAGACTTAGGGACTCTACCCAGACTGAGCTCAAAAGGAGTCTTGCCCGTTGACGCGTGCACCGCACTGTTGACCGCAAACTGAATTTGAGGCAACAGGTCATCCCAATTATCTTGTTTTTGGTTAATATATGCTCTCAGCACCTCCTGCAGAACTCGGTTAGTTCTTTCAGTCTGCCCATCCGTCTGAGGGTGGTTTGCTGTGCTGAGCAGCTGTTTGACTCCCATTAACCCCATTAAGGCTCTCCAGAACTTAGAGGTAAATTTTGAGTCTCTGTCTGAGATGATATTAGAGGGAAGCCCATGTTGGCACACTACATGGTTGTAGAACTGCATCGCTATTTTGAGTGCAGTTACTTTGACAGTTGTGGGGATGAAAATGACCATTTTTGTTTGTTTATCCACGACTACCAGTATCGAATCATGCCCATTGGCAGTTCGTGGCAGTGTGACCACCCAGTCCATGGATATAGTTTCCCAGCGGCCAGCTGGGATGGGCAGCGGTTGTAAGAGGCCCCCCGGTGGTGTCTGCCTAGACTTATTCTTTTGACACTGGTCACAGGACTTAATGTATTTCAAGACCTCCCGAGGTAATCCCTCCCAATGATAATGTTTTGCCAGTTTGCCAATAGTTTTGGCCTGCCCCAAATGCCCACCCAGCAAACTGTCATGTGCTTGACTCAATAAAAGGGACCTTATTTCCAAGTTATTAGAAATGACCAGCTTCAGCCTGCCTGAAGTGGTTTCAGTCACCCAGACCCCTCCCTTAAGCTCATACCCTAGTGCAGTAGCACGACACACACCAGTAGTGGGACTGAGCTCAAATGTTGGGTCAGAAAGGTAGGCTTTCCTAAGTTGTTCAAGGAAGGACTTTTTCACCTTTAGTGAAGTGAGTGCACACAGGACTTTATCTACAGCATGCTGACTAAAGTTCCTTTCTTGCAAGTCAAGTCTTCTAGAAAGTGCATCAGCAAGATTCAACTTCCCTGGTTTGTAGTCGATCTGGACTTGGAACTGCTCCAGCATCTGGCTCCAGCGGTTCTCCCTCCTCGACAGCTTGGACTTCTTCTGAAAGTGAGTCAGAGCTAGATGATATGTAATCACCTTAAAAGCTTTACCATGTAAGTATGCTCTCCACTGTTTGAGTACATGAATGATAGCTAGCAGCTCTTTATCATGCACTGAGTAATTAATCTCCGCTGGATTAAATTTCATACTCATACAACACAGGATGGCACTCCTACCTTACCTTTCCATCCTTTGTGGTTTTGTCAGCAGGCTGCAACAAAATAGCACCCATGGCAAAGTTAGAGGCATCAGTAACCACCTGCACCGATTTGCTGGGGTCATACACGGCTAGCACTGGGGCAGAACAAAGGGCATCTTTAAGGGTCTGGAAGGCAGCCTGCTGCTCTTCCCCCCACACATACCCGATGTCTTTCTTAGTAAGGTCAGTCAGTTTACTGGCCTTTGTGGAATAATTCTCAATAAATCTCCTATAGTAGTTAGCCAACCCGAGGAAGGATCTAACTTCAGAGACAGACTGTGGTACTGGCCAGTCCCTTATGGTCTGGACTTTCTTAGGATCCACACTGATGCCCTCTTTACTGACAACGTGGCCTAAGAATTCAATACTTTCCTTAAAGAAATCACACTTGCTCATTTTAGCATATAAGTGATTTTTCCGCAGAGTGTCCAGGACTGTTTTTAAGTGTTCAGTGTGCTGAGCTTCATCTTTAGAGAAAATTAAAATATCATCCAGGAAAACTTGCACAAACTTATCCAAATAAGGTCTGAAAATGTCATTCATAGCACCCATGAAGGTAGCAGGAGCATTAGTCAGTCCAAATGGCATCACGTTGAACTCATAGTGTCCATAACGTGTGCGGAAGGCAGTCTTGTGTTCATCCCCCTCAGCAATTCTGATTTGATGATAACCACTCTTGAGATCTATCTTACTGAACACCTTAGCGCCAGACAGGGTATCAAGCAAGTCCTCGATTCTGGGTAAAGCATACTTGTTCTTTACTGTAATTCTGTTCAGGGCTCTGTAATCCACACACATCCGCATACTGCCATCCTTTTTCTTAACAAATAGGATAGGTGCGCCGTACGGTGATTTACTGGGAGAAATGTAACCATTTTCCTCCAGCTCTGCAATCTGTGTTTTCAACTCCTCACTCTCCAAATAAGACAAGCCATACGTGCGTTGCCAGGGTGGCTGGCTACCAGGTAATAAATCAATCCTATGATCTACTTCCCGCTTAGGGGGTAGTCCTGGAGGCATATTAAACACATCCGTGTACTGAGCAACAATGTTTGCAGCAGTAGGGTGCTCCGGAGGGTGTACCTTTTTCTCAACCACTTCTTCAGGTTGAGGAGGTACCTCTCTTAGCAGCAGACAGAACATTCTGTCTTCCTTCTGGTTCCAGCTTTTGACGAACTCCATTGCATTCAGCAACTTGCATCCTTCTGGAAGCCTCTTCTTTTCCTTCATTTGCCATCCACACAGGACAAGAGGAAGAGCACTGGTGGGTGCCAAGTCAGTCTGCCCATCACTGGCTCCTCTCACTTTAACTGTACCTCTGCTCCAACACACTTCAGCTTGATGTCTATTAAGCCAGGACCTGCCTAGCACGAGATCATAAAAGCCAGTGTTGAGTACCTCAAATGTAAGCGTTTCAGTTAGAACTGCAATGCCAGAACCTAACTGGACCTCAATAGGCTTGGTTATAACTCCTCCCGGGATACTTGAGGCATCTCCAAGGAATATTTTTCTATTCCCTTGGGTGACAGTAGGCAGCCTTAGCCGCTTAACTAAGTCCTTGTGGATAAAAGTATGTGACGCCCCTCCGTCAACAAATGCCCTCACCTTCCTACCTGCAATCATGCAATGCAGTAGGATAGGGGGGACTGTCTTTTCCTGACTTTCGCATTGTTCTCCTGACGTAGCAAAGAAATGTTGGACATCAGGTGGAACAAGAGCATCCAGAGTGTGCACTCTCTGGACGTCTATATTGCTGATGGTCTCCTTTATCTGGTTGTCAGGCATGCATAGTGAATCCAGTTCAGCAGGACCCATAATACCTGCTACGAGGGCAGCTAGTGACGACTCACTATCTCTAGCATCCTCACAGTCAGTAGACTGGATTACTGACTGTTGCTGTCTTTTAAAGGCTGGTCTTTTCTCTCGACCTTAGGCAGGTGCTTGACCGGACACTGTTCTCTGTAGTGGCCTTTCTGCTGACAATGGTAGCAAGTAGATTTTGCTGAGGCTGGTCTCGGCTTAGTCCTACCACCACCCCTTCCATAGCCACCTCGAGAGGGACCACCTCTACCTCTAGACTGAATAGCATTGTACTCATACTCATATTCATCACCCTGATTATCCTCAGCCTGGTCTCCTTCAACTGCATTGTAGGAACCGTGGGGCTTTTTGACAATCTTAGACACCAAAGCGTTACTCTGGCGCTTGTGATTGAACTGCTGCTGATCCCAGGCGTCAGCATCCTGGATCAAGTCAGCCAGTTTCTCATACTTTTTCTCAGCAAAATGACCAGAGACCTCGGATTTCAAGCCATACCTGAAGTATGCTATCCTATACCGTTCTGGCAAATCAGGCTGCTTCATCATGTTCTCTTGGAACTTTTGAGCAAACTCAGCAACTGAAGTGGTCTGCTTCAGTGTCAGGGAGATCATCGCATAGATAGCTTTCTCCTGCTGGTTGATGACATCAAACTTCTCATGCAACTTCTCGACAAACTCTACCCACGTAGGGTCACCGAGTTGCCGAGCCTTACGCTCTTCCTTCCAGTAAAGCCACCAGTCTGCGGCACTGCCTTTCAGTAGCGCACCGGTGTGCCTGACCTTCTCGTAATCTTGCAGTTCTGGGTAGTTCTCCAGCCACTGCTCAACATCCGCGAGAAACTTGATCAGGTAATATTTTCTGTTTCCCTCAGGATCATATTCCTGGAGAGGTTTCGGCTCGGGCTTACTAGGCCCTCGGCCACCACCACTAGTGGTGTAAGACCCCAGTTGGTCTCTGTCCCGCAGTAGGGACATTATGATTCTTTTGTCCTCCTGTTGGCACTGATACATGGTCGCCATTTGCGATTGCACCTGAATGAGCAATGCTCCCAAATCTACACTCTGGAGTGGTAGATTAGCAAATGCAGCAGCAGCATTGGCATCTACTCGCTGAGTAGTGTCCTCAACAATCCCTCTCGCTCCTGCAGCAGCAATTCCTGCCGCATTCAGCCGATCACGTATTTGACCTAGGGGTACATTGAGTTGTACAGCAGGAGGTGGGTTCAGAACATTGGCCCTTGATGCCATAAGTTCTTCAACAGTGCGCTCGTCAGCTGGCTGTCTTTCCCTCCTTTCTGTATCGTCAGCGGCCTTTGCTCATTGTTCAGCTTCTAATCTGGCTCTCTCCTCCTCAGCTTGCTGTACTGCGACTGCAGTAATACCACTTGCCTCACTTGCAGCCTCTCTAGCTCCAGGTATCTGCCACTGCTTCAGAATAGGTACGGGTTCCCGCTACATGGCTTTCTGCCTGGTTTTCGACATTCTCGTTATCCTGGTTCTCCATGTCTCGGGAGTTGCTAGTTTGAGACCTTGTCCTTACCATACAAAGAAGACTGTGATAACTGCTCCGATACCACTGAAATGAATCGACTTACCAAATAGGCGATTAACAATTAATAAAGATCTTTATATCAGCAAGGAATCTTTATGGATTTTTCGTTAACTGATTAAACGGCAAAAAGACAACACACTAGCAGTGAACAAAACTTGTAAATCAAATGTGAGTAAACTAGCATCAATAATGCAATCAGTAGACTCATACATAAGCAAGGTAAGAAGACAGTGCGTATCAATGACTTCCCGCCTTGGATTCAGTTCTCCCTCAGTAAGCTGTACAAGAGAGTTGGCCTCGTTTCCGAATGCCGAACTCGAGAGCAATCCTAGCATATGTACATAGAATGAGTTTCCTGTTCAACGGTCAGTGCGATGGCACCGCCTACCCGGGAGTTAACCACGTTGGTAGGACCTCGGTTAACCAAATCCACCGCCATCTCCCATCATCCCGAATAGCCATCCATCATGGGGATGTCATCTGGCCATTCATCTAGCAGGTGGTACTTAGATGCATATCAAGGCAGTTCGCTGCTACCGAGCACGGAAGTCAGCTGGCTGTCAAAGAATGTGTCAGCAAGCTGACTTAAGTTGACTTCAGCCTGCTGCTTTTGGCCGAGTCATTAAACTGATAATTATGTAAAGTCCAGCAGACTGACTATTAACTAAAGTTCAGCAGACTGACTACCAACTAAAGTTCAGCAGGCTTAATTAAATTAACTATTATATTTAGATGAATATTATATCTACTAATATACTGATTCATTACACTGCTCAACATCCGCGAGAAACTTGATCAGGTAATATTTTCTGTTTCCCTCAGGATCATAGTCCTGGGGAGGTTTCNCTACCCGGGAGTTAACCACGTTGGTAGGACCTCGGTTAACCAAATCCACAGCTATCTCCCATCATCCCGAATCGCCATCCATCATAGGGATGTCATCTGGCCATTCATCTAGCATACCACACTTAGATGCATATCTAGGCAGTTCACTGCTACCGAGTACGGAAGTCGACTGGCTGTCAAAGAATGTGTCAGCAAGCTGACTTAAGTTGACTTCTGCCTGCTGCTTCCGGCTGAATCATTAAATTGATAATTATATGAAGTCCAAAAGACTGACTATTAACTAAAGTTCAGCAGGCTGAACTTAATACTATTATATTTAAATGAATATTATAATCACTAATGTACTCATTCATTACACTCTCTCTCTCTCTCTCTCTCTCTCTCTCTC
>WELA01004027.1:20517-54454 GCA_009602735.1 Mesotaenium endlicherianum
CCCCCCCCCCCCTCTCACAACCCACACCCCCCAGCACCTGCGGGCGGCTGCTTTGCCAGCCCCACACACGCACACACGGGGCGCACACGCCAGCCCTAGACTCGCGCACAAGAACGCGAGGGGCGGGCAGGAGCAGCAGCCTGCAGCAGCAGGCCCGCCCGCCCCAACAAACGAATGCAAGCGGCGTAAAATCACAGCAGCCCAAAGATTAACATGTAGCATCAGGCAGGACACAACAGCGCAGCGACGGTGCACACGCAACACGGCACAACAGCGTAACCTGGCAACCCGCAGGCTGTGACAAAGATCGAGGTAGCGCGGGGAGGACTTGAGTGGCACCTGTCGCGAGGAGGAGGAGGCCAAAGCCAACTTGGCACCTTCGCTGTGGGACGGACTTGCAGGTGGCACCCCCGAGCAAGCGAGCGAGCGAGCACAGGTGGCAAGCCCCGAGCCGTTAGAAGAGGGGTCAATCACGTGGCGCAAGGGGGAGAAGAGGGGAAGGGGGAAAGAGGGAGAGGAGGAGAAGGAGAGGTAGAGAGCACTAAGCGAGATTTTAGTATAAAAAACAACTTGAGAAATGAGAGTAAGAATTGTGTGCGTCCAGAGTACTGATTGAGGCCTTATGTATGTGAAAGATATGAGGCTCACTGGTATCCTGTATGCGTGATGTTATCTCCGGTTCTTACCGCCTCCGCTTCTTTATCTGCACAATCAACCAATTGCCTCTCAAAAACACATCCAGCTGGCCACACATACAGTGCTGAAAGCGCAGAATGACAAGGCCAGACTTGAGGAGGTGACTCATCCTACAGCTCTCCCCCTACCAAAAGCAAGTAACCACCGCCCTCCGAAGAAAATCCCTGGCAAGCCCGTGTGCCAACTACAACCCTCTCCACACTGTGTTTGCTCGCTGCCATGTGTGGTGGGGTGGAAAAGAATGCTGCAGCAGGCCGGTCCGTGTCGCTCCTTCTTTTCCCCTCCCTCTCTCTCCGAATTTGAATTTGGATCATGCACAAGGCCACTAACCACACGGGTCATACAGGCCTGTAGGCACGCAAGAAAGCTAGCTACGCTTTCTTACCTGTAAAAATTTATTGCGCTGGTGCGTCGCTGACAGGATGCAGGGTGTTGTTGTGGAACGGTGCATATGTATAGTGTTATCCCTCCCTCGCTATTTGGGAAATGCCAATACAATAGTTTCTATTGCATGAGCAGGCTATGGTGTATTTATGTTTTCGGCTGTTCGCGGGTGGTGAGGATGTGAGGTTTCGGCACCCAAAGGTCATTTTTTAAGAGCAAGATGCACGATGCACGATGTTAAAATGTGATTTGTGAGGTCTGACCGAGCCCGGAAATTACGCGGAGACGAAGCGCGACATTATGTGGAGGGGATTTTACCATTTCCCTCAATCAATTTGTGCCTGTGCACTGTAAACGCTTTTTTGTTTAGCTGTTTGAAACTTGGTCGTCTATTTTGTCTTCGTCGCTTCGATCTCGTAATTTTCAATTCCGCAATTCGCATTGATCAATTGAGTGCCTGTGGCCACTGTAAACTGACCCTTATCCGACTACAGAGTCAGTATTCACTTATCTTAAGTGCTGACGCGGACGCCACGACGGACGGCGTGCCAATCACAGATTTTTGGCCAAGACACACTTCCCGGGTCCAAACATATACCTTTTCCTCTTTCGAGCCGCCGCGCGTGTATCAGCAACGAGGACACCCTCCGGCCCTCGACCAATCACATGCAAGCGAGAGGCAAGGACCCTCTCCCCCTTGGCGCTAATATAAGGGACCAGGCCAAGGGGGGAGCTTGTCAGAGCCCCCCCTTTACCAACCTTTTTTTGACCAATAGGAATTACGCGGGGGTGCGAGGGGAAGCCATGTGGGGACGGGCTTGTCAGAAATACCCCCGGCACCCGTCGACTTTGAGGTCCCCTTAAAGGCTAGGGCCAATCAGGCCATTCTTAATTTGTCATGATTCCGAGCGACTACGAGCGACAATGTACAGTGCAACCACGCTGTTTTTTTGACCAATAAACGTGCAGATCACCCCCGCCACTTCACGACTCAAACTCAAACAAAGTGAAATTGAGAGTCAACCTCTTCTTTTATTTTTAATTTTTAATCCACAATAACGTTATCGGCACACTTGGCCAATTGAACAAACTAATCACAACGAAGTGGTCAAATTCCATGACCACTTTCGGAAAGTGACCATTTTCGGAATGGCTTTCCATACTTAGCCATTTTTTTGACAATTTTGGTAGAGGTGAAGATTTGTTCCCAGACACAATATCCGCCATTAAGCGTAGATATTTCATCTCTGCCTGTGGCAAAGATGTCATTTTCTTTTCTCCACCTTTGCCTGAGTTGGTGAAGAAAAAATTGTCTACGCCTTGGGCGAAGATGGGGTGGAGATCCAGAGTTCTAGGGCGTTTTGGGACGTTCAACTCCGAATCGGTCTGAGAGTGAACCTGTCAAGTTGGGAGTCGGGATCCACGGATCCAAGTATAACGACCATATCATTTGGTCTGTTGATCAAAGTATTAAATGTTTGGTTGGCTGACAATGACCTCGCCTACCCACAAGACAAGCACACTGGTAAGACCTCAATTTTTTGAATCCCAGTCAACCTCTCAACTTGCAGTGTACAAACGGCTGGTCATATGTGCCAATCTATAATAATCATCTATATGAATATCTAACCTAAGGGTACTAAATTTAATAATAGAAAGCTTACATGCGACTTTACTACGTCTATATATCGGTCTACATATGATATATATTACAAATATAGACCTCAGTTGGTAAAGTCAACCAAGTACACTATGATGTATAAGTCATCTTGCTGACCTTTTCAACAAAGTGCGTAAACTTGCATATTAACAATATATATTCATTTGGATGATCTCCAATATTTGAGCGCGTTGACGTATTACTCATTTAATGCTATATGTATGTATGCAATTAATCAAATAAATAATGAACCAAAGATGAACCTAATCTTGTATGGGGATCTTCGAAGATTCTAGTCTTTTGACTACTGTTACGACCACCGCAAAATATGATGTGATATGGCAATATGTAGCTATGTTCACTCATGGCACAGTCGTCTTAGTAGTGGTAGGTCTTTAATGCAACTGAAAGTAAGAAAAGGGAATAAATGAAGAGTGGAACTTCAACAATTCTAAGGACGATTGTCGAAGAGCCCTACGTGGATGTAGTGAAACAGTTAAATGAAGTACTTAGTAAGATAGAATATTATATTTATTCAAGACGCAAGGATCTTTGAACTTAAGTGGTACCTTCTTGAGAGTTGATATATTTCTGGAATTTGGCAAGTACAAGAGTGATTCTAGAATACCTTTTTATGTTTTAGCTCTTGTTTATATACTTGCAACATAAGTAATTTCTAGGAAAGTGCATGTTGCTGTGTTGGCACCCAACACATCCCAAAACTTGCCACCTCTTTCTAGAATAATGTACACATGTCCTTTTGAAATGAATCGACTTACCAAATAGGCGATTAACAATTAATGAAGATCTTTATATCAGCAAGTAATCTTTATGGATTTTCCGTTAACTGATTAAACGGCAAAAGGACAACACACTAGCAGTGAACAACACTCGTAAGTCAAATGCGAGTAAACTAGCATCACAAATGCAATCAGTAAACTCATACATAAGCAAGGTTAGAAGACAGTGCGTATCAATGGCTTCTCGCCTTGGATTCAGATCTCTCTCAGTAAGCTGTACAAGAGAGTTGGCCTCGTTTCCAAATGCCGAACTCGAGAGCAATGCCTAGCATATGTACATGGAATGAGTTTATTGTTCAACGGCCAGTGCGATGGCACCGCCTACCCGGGAGTTAACCACGTTGGTAGGACCTCGGTTAACCAAATCCACCGCCATCTCCCATCATCCCAAATCGCCATCCATCATAGGGATGTCATTTGGCCATTCATCTAGCATACCACACTTAGATGCATATCGAGGCAGTTTGCTGCTACCGAGTATGGAAGTCAGCTGGCTGTCAAAGAATGTGTCAGAAAGCTAACTTAAGTTGACTTCAGCCTGCTGCTTTCGGCTGAGTCATTAAACTGATACTAAATATAAAGTCCAGCAGACTGATAATGAACTAGAGTTCAGCAGGCTGAACTTATTTAACTGTTATATTTAAATGAACATTATATCATCCAATATACTGATTCATTACAATCCCTCCAACTTAACATGTTGTCGCCTCAACAACAATGACACAGGGGACATGGATTTCCCCAACTGAAATTACTGATCCCTCTCCCATACAGCGTGCTGTGCCCTCGGCCCTCTGCCTTTAAGAGGGAGATGCCCCTGGGGCCCTATGGTCAGGAGAGTCAGACCTCCTCCTGTATTGGGGTCTTTTGAAGCCTGTCAGCGAGGGAGGCTCCGCGTAAGGACCCTGCGGAGAACGCAGTAACTGTGCCCTTTCCTCCTGCACGGTCTAAAATTGAATGGAGGCAGCCTTCTCCTGGGCGGCCCTCAAACTGACTGGTACATATACCGGCATTCCAGAAGGATGTTGCATGACATGAGCTAAGGGTACATGCCCCCTCTGCGAGGGAGATGCCGGCAGGCCTCTGGCTATTTCTCTAGCAGCCCTCCTGTCTGCCCTGTCTGACTGGGTCTCCATGCCTGGAGATGGGCTCTGTCCTATGGCAGTTCCCAGCCAAAAGATATCCTCCTCTTCAGCGAGCTGCTGCAGGGCCGACTCAGTCTTTTCCCTTACCGGGGATGTGGCAGGTGTCAAGATCACGTCGGGGCTAGTGTCCTCCTCCTCTCCTTCCTCCTCTTCTTCCTCTGACCCCTCCTCGTCTCCGTCCCCGGGCTCCTCTGAGACTGCTGGGGTCTAATCTGTCAGCTTCTCCAGCTCCTCCCGAGAAAAAGAATATCCCACCGACCTTCCCCTTTTGGGTGCTGGTGGGGGCTGCTGAGTCCGGACCGCATACAGGTCCTTTTCCCCCTGCTTGCTTGCCCATTTGGCATAAGCGTGCTTCCCTTTAGAGAATGACTCTCGGGCCCTGCTCCTGTCCCCCTGCATTTCTTGGCTCATGCAGTCTCTTACTCCATCCAATCTTGGGTCCCAAGCCGCAATGTGAGGGGGCAATACTATGTTCCCCTTTAGGTCTTTTAGGAAATCCTTATCCGTCGCCTTGTCGTTCTGCTGGTCCCTCATGTTGATGGTCATCCACCGCCAATTGGTGGGCTTCTGAAAGAAGGCAAGGTCTGTCCTTTTCAGAGTACAAGGGTACCAGTGCCCTGCAAAGTCCAGCTGATTGGTTTCCCTGGCCAAGAATTCCCAGCTCCTTCTCTCCACCTCATTATGCATGGCCTTCAACCTGTTATGGGGTGTAGAGTCCTTAAAGCTGTCCGCGTCCATGGGGATCATACTGATGACCCTATCTTTCCACCAGATACCCGAAATCGATACAGCCCCTGCTTCGTTCGCCTGGGCCATTGCCTTGGCCTCTCTGACTGTATATCCTACCATCCTGGCATAATCATGGTAGAGGAGGAGCCCTGTGCTGACCTCTATATACTCGTCAAAGTTTTTGGATGTCTCCCCTTCCTTCTGTAGGATGTCCTTCTGTGACTCGCTGCGACTTTCCTGAGCATACTTGAAGGCCTCCTCCAGTAGATCGAAGCCCTTGCCCAGCACTGTGTAGCGGTAGCTGCTGATTCTCCACTGCTCTTTTTCAGCCTGCTGCTTCCGCCTCTCCTCAGCTTGCCTCTCCTCCTCTGCTTTCTTGGCCTCCTCTGCAACTTTTCTGTCCAGTTCTTCCTGCCTCAGTCTGGCCTGTTCCTCCTCCTCCTCCTTCTTCTGTGCCTCCCGCTGTTGTTGGAGTTGTTGTGATTCCCGAGCGGAGATGGAGGATGATTCGATGTCGCCACGGAATTGCAAGTATTCTGCATGTGTCTCTTCCGCTCTTCTCTTCCTCTTAAGTTCTGACTTTGAGTCCTCCTGCTCACTCATCAACACAATGCAATTAGTGAAGTCATGATATTTTGCCGCTACGGAGTGCCCTTGATGAAGAGGACGCGATAGGACGAGTTCCTAGTGTGCAATACCTGGTGTGAGTGAATATCAGGGTAAATTGAGTTTAGACAGAAAGTGAGTGTAAGCGCGGCTGATCCCAAGACAGAACACCACTCCCTCCAACTTAATTCTAAAGGTGGGCTGCCTGTCACAACTATCACTAACTGTCACATTCCCCTCCAACTTATATGGAGACAGGTACTCCTGTCACCTTCCCGTGTCAATTGAAATGACGGTTAGGGAGGTGTTCTAACCGCCGGAAGGTGGAACCGTTTCAACGCCCCTTTGGCATGAGTCAAATGGTCTTTAAATTCCCAAGTGTCTCGAGAGGCATCGTAACCCTTCCATTGAATGAGGTACTTCATGACATATTTAAACGATCGACGGACCGAGCGCGCATCTAAAATCTCTTCCACCTCATATTCCTCAAGCTCGCCGTCCCGGACAGCGGGGACCGGTCCCGGTGGTGTGTGCCTAGACTTATTTCTTTGACACTTATCACAGGACTTCACATATTTCAGGACCTCCCGGGGCATCCCCTCCCAATGATAATGTTTTGTCAATTTGCCAACAGTTTTGGCCTGCCCCAAATGACCACCCAGTAAGCTGTCATGGGCTTGACTCAGTAAGAGAGACCTTATTTCCAAGTTATTAGGAATGACCAGCTTCAGCCTTCCTGAAGTGGTTTCAGTCACCCAGACCCCTGCTTTAAGCCGGTACCCAAGTGCAGTAGCACGACACACACCAGTAGTGGGGCTGGGCTCAAATGTTGGGTCAGAAAGGTAGGCTTTCCTAAGTTGTTCGAAAAAGGACTTTTTCACCTTTAGTGAAGTGAGTGCACACAGGACTTTATCTACAGCATGCTGACTAAAGTTCCTTTCTTGCAAGTCAGGTCTTCTAGAGAGTGCATCAGCAGGATTCAACTTCCCTGGTTTGTTGTCGATCTGGACTTGGAACTGCTCCAGCATCTGGCTCCAGCGGTTCTCCCTCCTTGACAGCTTGGACTTCTTCTGAAAGTGAGTAAGAGCTAGATGATCTGTAATCACCTTAAAAGCTTTACCATGTAAGTATGCTCTCCACTGTTTGAGCACATGAATGATAGCTAACAGCTCTTTATCATGCACTGAGTAATTAATGTCCGCTGGATTAAATTTCATAGACTCGTACAACACAGGGTGCCACTCCTGTCGTACCTTACCATCCTTTGTGGTTTTGTCAGCAGGCTGCAACAAAATAGCACCCATGGCAAAGTCAGAGGCATCAGTGACCACCTGCACCGGTTTGTTGGGTCATACACGGCTAGCACTGGGGCAGAACAAAGGGCATCTTTAAGGGTCTCGAAGGCAGTCTGCTGCTCTTCCCCCCCACACATACCCTATGTCTTTCTTAGTATGGTCAGTCAGTTTACTGGCCTTTGTAGAATAATTCTCAATAAATCTCCTATAGTAGTTAGCCAACCCGAGGAAGGATCTAACTTCAGAGACGGACTGTGGTATTGGCCAGTCCCTTATGGTCTGGACTTTCTTAGAATCCACACTAATGCCCTTTTTACTGACAACGTGGCCTAAGAATTCAATAATCTCCTTAAAGAAATCACACTTGCTCATTTTAGCATATGACTGATTTCTTTTCAGAGTGTCCATGACTATCTTTAAGTGTTCAGTGTCCTGAGCTTCATCTTTAGAGAAAATTAAAATATCATCCAGTAAAACTTGCACAAATTTATCCAAATAAGGCCTGAAAATGTCATTCATAGCACCCATGAAGGTCGCAGGGGCATTAGTCAGTCCAAATGGCATCACGTTGAACTCATGGTGTCCATAACGTGTGTGGAAGGCAGTCTTGTGTTCATCCCCCTCAGCAATTTTGATTTGATGATAACCACTCTTGAGATCTATTTTACTGAACACCTTAGCACCAGACAAGGTATCAAGCAAGTCCTCGATTCTGGGTAAAGCATACTTGTTCTTTACTGTAATTCTGTTCAGAGCTCTGTAATCCACACACATCCGCATACTGCCATCCTTTTTCTTTACAAATAGGATGGGTGCGCCGGAACGTGATTTACTGGAAGGAATATAACCATTTTCCTCAAGCTCTGCAATCTGTGTTTTCAACTCCTCGCTCTCCACATAAGACAAGCCATAAGTGCGTTGCCAAGGTGGCTGATTACCCGGTAATAAATCAATCCGATGATCTACTTTCCTCTTAGGGGGTAGTCCTGGAGGCATATTAAATACATCCGTGTACTGAGCAACGATATTTGCAGCAGTAGGGTGCTCCGAAGGGCTTACCTCTTTCTCAACCACTTCTTTAGGTTGAGGAGGTACCTCTCTTAGCAGCAGACAGAACATTCTGTCTTCCTCCTGGTTCCAGCTTTTCACGAACTCCATTGCATTCAGCAACTTGCATCCTTTTGGAAGCCTCTTCTTTTCCTTCATTTGCCATCCACACAGGACAAGAGGAAGAGCACTGGTGGGTGCCAAGTCAGTCTGCCCATCATTGGCTCCTCTCACTTTAACTGTACCTCTGCTCCAACACACTTCAGCTTGATGTCTAATAGGCTAGGACCTGCCTAGCACGAGATCATAAAAGCCAGTGTTGAGTACCTCAAATGTAAGCGTTTCAGTTAGAACTGCAATGCCAGAACCTAACTGGACCTCAATAGGTTTGGTTATAACTCCTCCCGGGATACTTGAGGCATCTCCAAGGAATATTTTTTTATTCCCTTGGGTGACAGTAGGCAGCCTTAGCCGCTTAACTAAGTCCTTGTGGATAAAAGTATGTGACGCCCCTCCGTCAACAAATGCCCTCACCTTCCTACCTGCAATCATGCAATGCAGTAGGATAGGGGGGACTGTCTTTTCCTGACTTTCGCATTGTTCTCCTGACTTAGCAAAGAAATGTTGGACATCAGGTGGAACAAGAGCATCCAGAGTGTGCACTCTCTGGATGTCTATATTGCTGATGGTCTCCTTTATCTGGTTGTCAGGCATGCATAGTAAATCCAGTTCAGCAGGACCCATAATACCTGCTACGAGGGCAGCTAGTGACGACTCACTATCTCTAGCATCCTCACAGTCAGCAGACTGGATTACTGACTGTTGCTGTCTTTTAAAGGCTGGTCTTTTCTCTCGACCTTCGGAAGTTGCTTGACTGGACACTGTTCTCTGCAGTGGCCAAAGTGCTGACAATGGTAGCAAACAGATTTTAATGATGCTGGTCTCGGCTTAGTCCTACCACCACCTCTTCCATAGCCGCCTCAAGAGAAACCACCTCTACTTCTGGACTAATAAGCATTATACTCATACTCGTATTCATCACCCTGATCATCCTCAGCATGGTCTCGTTCAATTGCATTGTAGGAACCGTGGGGCTTTTTGACAACCTTAGACACCAAAGCGTTACTCTGGCGCTTGTGATTGAACTGCTGCTGATCCCAGGCATCAGCATCCTGGATTAAGTCAGCCAGTTTCTCATACTTCTTCTCAGCAAAATGACCAGAGACTTCGGATTTCAAGCCATACCTGAAGTATGCTATCCTATACCACTCTGGCAAGTCTTGCTGTTTCATCATGTTCTCCTGGAACTTCTGAGCAAACTCAGCAACTGAAGTGGTCCGCTTCAGTGTCAGGGAGATCATCGCATAGATAGCTTTCTCCTGCTGGTTGATGACATCAAATTTCTCATGCAACTTCTCGACAAACTCTAACCACGTAGGGTCACCAAGCCTTACGTTCTCCTTTCCAGTACAGCCACCAGTCTGCGGCACTGCCTTTCAGTAGCGCACCAGTGTGCCTGACCTTCTCGATATCTTGCAGTTCTGGGTAGTTCTCCAGCCACTGCTCAACATCCGCGAGAAACTTGATCAGGTAATATTTCTTGTTTCCCTCAGGATCATAGTCCCGGGGAGGTTTTGGCTTAGGCTTACTAGGCCCTCTCCCACCACCACCAGTGGTTTGAGACCCCAGTTGGTCTCTGTCCTGCAGTAGAGACATTATGATTCTTTTGTCCTCCTGTTGGGACTGATACAAGGTCGCCATTTGCGATTGCATTTGAACGAACAATGCTCCCAAGTCTACACTTGGGGTGGTAGTCTAGCAAACGCAGCAGCAGCATTGGCACCTACTCGCTGAGTAGTGTCCTCAACAGTCCCTCTCGCTCCTGCAGCAGCAATTCCTGCCACATTCAGCCGGTCACGTATTTGACCTAGGGGTACATTGAGTTGTATAGCAGGAGGTGGGCTCAGAACATTGGCCCTGGATGCCATAAGTTCTTCAACCGTGCGCTCGTCAGCGGGTTGTCCTTCCCTCCTTTCTGTATCCTCAGCAGCCTTTGCTAATTGTTCAGCTAATCTGGCTCTCTCCTCCTCAGCTTGTTGTGCTGCGACCGCGGCAATAGCAGCTGCCTCATTTGCAGCCTCTCTAGCTGCAGTATCTGCCACTGGTTCAGAATAGGTACGGGTTCCCGCTACATGGCTTTTCGCCTGGTTTTCGACATTCTCGTTATCCTGGTTCTCCATGTCTCGGGAGTTGCTAGTTTGAGATCTTGTCCTTACCATACAAAGAAGACTGTGATAACTGCTCCGATACCACTGAAATGAATCGACTTACCAAATAGGCGAGTAACAATTAATAAAGATCTTTATATCAGCAAGTAATCTTTATGGATTTTCCGTCAGCTGATTAAACGGCAAAAGGACAACACACTAGCAGTGAACAACACTCGTAAGTGAAATGCGAGTAAACTAGCATAAATAATGCAATCAGTAAACTCATACATAAGCAAGGTTAGAATACAGTGCGTATCAATGGCTTCTCGCCTTGAATTCAGATCTCTCCCAGTAAACTGTACAAGAGAGTTGGCCTCGTTTCCGAATGCCGAACTCGAGAGCAATGCCTAGCATATGTACATGGAACGAGTTTACTGTTCAACGGCCTGTGCGATGGCACCGCCTACCCGGGAGTTAACCACGTTGGTAGGACCTCAGTTAACCAAATCCACCGCCATCTCCCATCATCCCGAATCGCCATCCATCATAGGGATGTCATCTGGCCATTCATCTAGCATACCACACTTAGATGCATATCGAGGCAGTTCGCTGCAACCGAGTACGGAAGTCAGCTGGCTGTCAAAGAATGTGTCAGCAAGTTGACTTAAGTTGACTTCAGCCCGCTGCTTTCGGCTGAGTCATTAAACTGGTATTAAATATAAAGTCCAGCAGACTGATTATTAACTAGAGTTCAGCAGGCTGAACTTATTTAACTGTTATATTTAAATGAACATTATATCAACCAATATACTGATTCATTACACATTCATTGTTGAATGCAGCTGATTTGTTCGACCTTGGTCTGCTCAAACACTTGAAGCAACTTGCACAAAGAGACATTTAGATTGCTTTGTATCGAAAGAAAGAAGGTGATTTTAGAAAGAATAGTAGGAGCATTAGTGTGCAATATTAATAGCATACAAAGTACTTCTAGGCTAGTCTAGTGGTTAGCGTAGAAGTTGGGTCTCATCTAGGTAGCGGCCCCTACGGGTCGTACTACATGATAATGCTACTTGAGTCTAAAAGCTGCTAGAATTAGGGTCACGCTAGCGTCGGTGTGCATGACAAATTCAGGGGTCATGGTGGCCCGAATGGGAGCACTATTGAAATTTTCAAAGTTCTCCTCCCAAAAAGCAAGCTCGTGGAGCAGCCCTTCCGTCATGGGGACCATGTCATCCCAGGTAAATCCCTGGTTGATAACAGTGTACATATGGCGTGTGTACATGCCCGCGGTGCCCCCAAAAGCCACCTTCATGGAAATTAACTGGCCTGCTAAAGATGCTATCGTTCTAATGTGCACGCTATTGGTCTTGTGGGCCATAGCTCGAACGTGGAGGAGTGATAGCAGAGCTTTTCCTTGCGCGTGTTGCCGATGTGCACCCAAAGTTTACGCATGTCTATCACAACATCCAAGAATTGTGTGATTTTTGAACACATAAGTACTGCCTTCTGCACATTCACCACGAATCCTGCTAGTGCAAGTTTGTCGAACACCAACCGCATTGTTCGGACATGGGCGTCCTCACTGGGATAGCTCACCAGAAAATTGTCTAGATATGCTATGACTTGTATCCCCATTTGCCTCCACCTTCCCACCAGCTCTTTCACCACTTGTGTGAATACGTAAGGTGCGATGGCAAGCCCGAATGGGAGACATGTGATTATGTAAATCTTCTTATCCAGCTCAAACCCCAAGAACGTATGTGCATCTTCGTGCATCTTGACGTGATGATAGCCAGACTTGAGGTCAATGGTAAACACGAAGTTGTCTACGTGCACGACATCGACTAACTTATCCAACCCCTCTTTTTTTTACTTTTTTCAACGCTTTGCCACGTGGCGCAGGTCATGACTTAATCGTAACTTCTTGCCCTCGACCACGTTCAAGGGGCATATGCAGTGCGAGAGACCTGGGAGAGTCCACTCTCTGGCAGCCCCGGAGGCTACTAAATCCCCCACTGACTTGCTGGCAAACTGTATGTGTTTCTCCACACCTTTATGGTTGCGCTGGTGATGCCGAGGTGCAGTATGCGTGTCCTACACCAACTTGTAGCCACTCTCAATGGTAGAGAGGACTAACGAGGACGTACACCAACGTTTCCACCAGGCAACATTTGCTCCCAAATTTCCTGCAACCACGGTTGCTTGCGGTGGTACCTTCGATGCGGCGCAGTCCGACTGCACGGCTTCTTCCTTCCGCCCCAAGTACACTTGGAGTTCGTGTTTGAAATCCTTCTCGTCGCTCACAAAATTAACTATGACCCAACACACGATATCGCATACCCGCGGTTTGCCTTGGCTACGATGCCTCGAGCGTGTCAACGATTGATTGGCATCCTCCATTACCCTGCTCCGCAATTGCAACCTCGGGGTACGTTATGCATGCACCGGCAACCGACTTGTGTGGCACATGTGTGCACCCTTTTGACATCGCATTGCAGCCCCTCTATACGCGGCAATCCAAAACTCCATAGGAGTGATCCCAACCGTGCTCCCGCTGCCAATGCCTATATAGCTGGCAGGAGCCTTCATGCATAGTTGCGCCAGTGTGCGTGCATTCAATTTGTGCTTTGAAAACCTTTTGCCCACACTCCTCTGGCCTATAGCAGCCTTGCAATACAACGCGCCAGTGGCGAGGGGCGACACGCCAACAAACCAAAAAACNAAAAAAAAAAAAAAAAAAAAAAAAAAAAAAAAAAAAAAAAAAAAAACAAGCCGCAAGAACCAACGCTCGATGAGAGTGGTCTCCATCCGTGCACAATCTGCCAGCGCCTAGGAGGCCTGAAGGGGCTTTCTTCCACCCACGCACATCCATACGTGCGGCGTACGTCCCTCGATAAGAGGACATGCATCATCCGCCTACTATTGTGCCCAACAAGCAAACTAACGTAACGGCAACTATAACAACCAACAAAATAGCCACAAAATATCAAACATCATCATGTATGCAACGACCACAAGCAAGAACCGAGTCAACAACCAATCAAACATAACCAATAACAACAATAATTACAAACAAATATTTGTGGAGTCCTAGGCCTGGTATCCCACCCACGTCCAACAATATTATGCTCCTTAACGTGAGCATGTGCACCCAAATGTCCAGGGGGCCTAGGTGGCCAACCAATGCAGCAACAATTTGCCAATAAGAAATAATAAAAAATAATCATACCAAAGAATTTAAATTGTCCATGGAGGCCAAAGGCTTGGTCAACAATGTCCAACTACTCACACTCCAAATAACAAAAAATGCTATTAACGCTGGGGCTGGCCATAAGGCCCCTGGGGCGGCCCATAAGGCCCCTGGAAGTTTGCTACTTGAGCAGGTGCTAGCAAAGGCTGCCTCTGTTGGGGGCCTGGGCCATTAGGTGGCCCCAAAGGGCAAAAACGAGATGTGTGGCCTACCATGTGGCAGTGTCAGCAACTCAAGTCATTTCTAAACATCCTAGGAGCGCGGGGGTTAGCCTTAAACGCATACGGGCTGGCCCATGGTTTGCGGCTACTAAAATCAAACACCCTCTCCTCCTCTTTGTCCTTCTTACTCTTAGCCACTTGCTTTTGGACCCGATTCTCCCAATCCTCGCTCTCATCCTTAGTTTGCATGGACTTGACAACCTCATTAATCACAGGCCAGCTATGGAAGTCCGCAGAAATGATTTGCTTTTGCCGAAAAGTTATCAAAGACAAACCTTCAGCGAGCGCGCTTTGGGCCGCTTCAATGTCTTCCTTGTCCAGCGCATCTTGGGCGTGGTGGCACAGCTTTGCGAGGTCGTTCATGACCTTCATTTGGGCGCGGTTGCTCTCGGACAACTTGCCCACACCTGCAACCTCACTTTTCCTCTTGAGCCGCTTGAGCTGCTGCAGGATGTCCGCCCCTGCTCCCTCGCCATCGTGAGCTCGCGAGACCTTGCTTTGCGCTAGTTTGCTCACTGCCTGCTGTAACTTGGCCATTTCGAGATGAGCAGCGTGCTGCGCAGCTTTGAGCTCAGCCGCTTCCGCCTTGCTTAGCTCGCCCTGCTCGCTTTCGTACTCTTTAAGGAACTCTGCATATAATTTGGCGATTTCGTCAGCAGTAAGCTGGCTCGCTACTCTCGCCCTACCGATGTCGTTAATCTGCTCGCCATTGACCTGCTCGCCATCATTTCGGGCCTCCCTGGCTTCCCTCACCTCTCTCCGTCATCGCTCGTAAGTGAGCAAACACGTCCGCGTCTCGAGTGTTCGCGGATCTATGGTACTCTATCAAGCAATTTTGTATGCCTGACATAAGATTGTTTGAGTAAGTCTCGGCATGCAATGTCTACGCGGGTATGTGTAGCAACTAGCTTCCTGCTGCAATGAGGCTTCTTTGCAACGAGAAGCCTTGTGAGGGTTTCGTTTGTCGATGAGACACAACACGTGTGAAATCGATCTAATTTGAACACTTGTCAAACTTTGGTTTGCAACATTTCATGTCGCAAACCTTCAATTTACGAAATAAGTCGGCATCGAAGAAGTTTAGTCACATTGAACAGCAAAGGTTGTGTTTGGCGTGTAACTAGCCCTAAAGTTATAGCAAGTTCTCGAACAAGACTCTGAAGAGCCTTACAAAAAATTATACCTGCATATATTGTCTACTCATAGGGATAACTAGCTTCAGTATTCTATCTTAACATTCACTCATTTAGGAAGTTTATTATGATGCCATGTGCCGTTACTTTCATTAGTACGCAAAAATATCCGCCCAATATTCAAAGCCTGCTGAGATGACAATGGTTTCAGACTTTCAAGCAAGCGTTTCATTTAGTACACGAAAACTAAGTCCGGACTTGAAAGCCTATTGAAATGACGAAGGCGTAAGACTTTCAAGCAAATGCATAAGAGCATGAATAGGACCCCGAACTACAATGCAAGGAAATTGTCTATGCAAGTTGTACAGTAGAAAGACATGTAATTTGGTGGGATAGTACAAATCATATATAACTTGGTGCAAAGCCTTGGCGCACCATTATTCCACTTGCAACTTGCACATGTTCTAGTAATCTCCGCAACTTCAAAAGTACCATAGAAGCTAAAGTTACACTAACATGCCCTGCCTCAACATTCTTACCAGGAATAGTTCTGATAGCAACCGGAAAGAGCACAAACAGGCATGCTCTTCTAGTTACATCACTAGCTTCTACACCATATCTCTCCAATTCAGGATTTTATCTGCATCATTACCCCAGCATTTCAAATGCCTCTGTGGCTGATTGAAATTGCAGCAAGCAGAAAGAAAGGGTTGTCACTGCTCTACTCTAAAATTTGGTTGGACGGTCTTGGAGTGAAGTCCAAATCCAAATTCGAACCTCCCGCGTACTGCTTACAGAGTTGGGCCAGCTTAATGGCAATGACCCCGCTATACAAAATCTGCGCAATTTTCCATCTGACCCAAAAACCACAACTGCAGGGTGGATGCATTGTGCAACCGAGGGACACATTTGTTGCCCCACTTCTTCGATATCACTCCATTTCCTGGATAATTTCCATGATGGTTTGGCGTGGGAGCAAGCCTTCTGTTCTTTGCGCGGGCTTTGTCTTATCATGGCTGACAAATACCATTGTAGGAAGACCCCGAATCTGTCACCGCAAAACAAGTAACCATGTTAAATTGCTGCAGATGCAATGGAAGCTGCTTGCTAAGACGGACGTGGAAATCCTTTGGGGCTCCCAGTGAATCGCCACAAGAAATCAGGCGCCTGTGACAGACTTCCCCCTCCTTCAAGTGCTTGCAAAACGCTTTCTCATCAAAGCCCTCCCGACCTGTCCAGAGCTCATAAAGATTAGGTGTTCTGTTTCTGTGACTTCACATTCAACTAATCACATTCAAGGTCACTCAAAACCCCCTCGCAGGTTTCCTTCGCTTCAAACAGCTGAAGGCACCATGTAAGGGAAATGTCCAACCTCTAGCCAAAAGCTGGGGTTCTAGAGGTACAAAAGTGTTTCTTAACTGTGGCACCACCATTAAGAAGTACAGTATCAGCCAATCGGCGTCAAACTATGACATAGCATTATCTGGTGCAAGATATTAGGCAGACAGTCATCCACTTCCATGTTGGCCATGGATTGGGGATGATTACCTCAAGCTGTTGGGCCAATTGATACTCCTCATCTGTGTCCACCTTCACAAACTGCACTGCTGAACCATATTCCAATGCCAGCTGCAAGTGTGACATCAAAGAGTACGCGTGTAAGGAAAAAGAAAGCCTGAAGCAAGCTAAGCTGTCTAAAGCGCAAGGACAATCCCTCACAGGATGCACTCATGAAACTTGAGGAGTGCCCAATGCGGCTATGAATTTAAATCAAGCGTTCAACGAATTTATCGGTAGGGGTAAAATTCATGATAACAAAGTGTTGTACAATGAGCACTATTCTTGTGTATATAGGCGATTTAGCAATGGCCAGTGACTGGCCTGTAACCGCGCGGATTGCAGTAGTGCAGATGTTCTGGTGATGCTAGATTCTCAAGGGCTACGATGGATGCATAAACCAGCTTGAATGCATACAATTAAAGTTTTCCTTTGCTCCCATGTTGATGAAATAGGGCTTAAAAGGATGTCACAAGATTTAAAATTGAACGAGGAAATGATGAGCAAGCCAGCTGAAGTTGAAATATGCCTCACCTTTTCGAGCTCTTGAGCAAGCAACACACAGGGACCACACCATGTGGCATAAAAGTCAATAACCATCGGAACTGTTCTTGGCTGCATCAAGAGCTCATCAAGCTCGGGTGCAGTCACCTTTTTCTGCAGAAGTTGGGCAAAGATCATTAGGTCACTCGTCATGTGTCATATATTTTCAAAAAAACAAGAATTACACACGAACTAGTTATTCACACGTTGGTGCAAGTAGGACACTGGCGGCCATGCCACAACCGGTTGCAGAGTTAATACGATGAACAAACTCCTACTAAATTAGCTCTTTCCCTTACCACGTTCACCCCGCAAGTAACTTGGGCCCGGCCGGACCTCAAGGTGATGCTTTTCTGCAACCTTGGTGCCAATGGATTAGTAGATGCCTTCAATGAGGTGCGGCTCAGTGAAGCTGTTGGTGCCAGCTTCTGGGAAACTGACTGTTTCTGAACGGTGGAACTCCGGAAAGATTCCACTAAAGTTCTAGAACCAATTGCTAAGTTCGTGGCTGCAGTTATGGCAGCCATGATTCCAAAAGACACAACAATTGACCAGCAGTCTTATAGCTCAAAACAGAACCCCGAAGAAAATGTAAACAATGACCAACAAATATCCTATCCGCTTAGCGAAAGACAGCAGCAGCCACACAGCTATGAATCCGTTGCGTATACGAAGGAGGAAAGAGTCTTCAAAAAATGATGAACCTCCTGCCCAGCTTCCAGCCCTCAGCGTGCCTCAGCAAATTTGTAATGCCATGTAATGCAGTGTAATGTGCAGCAATGTGCAGTCGGCCACTCCTGATTATCCGCGGCTCTACGCTTTTTCCAAACTTGCAGGAGGTGCAGGATGGTAGAAGGCAGTCGATGCTGGTCGATGCTGGTCGATGCCTGTCGATGCCAGTGGAGCGTGCCTGGGTGGTATCGTGTTGAAAGTAGAATGAGATGATCGTACGAGAGCCTAAAATATCTTGCTTGATTTCCGTACGCCATACTTAGCATTCGGACTCGTATTTTCTCCACCTTTTTCCGCGCTCTTCTGGTCGTCAGCTTCATCTTAAGATTGTGATGTGCTAGTGAAACCACCTTCATCTCAAGGTGTGGAGATGTGTGCAGCTGTACAGGCGAGAAACGCCTATTTGGCTTGTCTACAATTGAACGTTCTTTCGAGAAGCAGCTCTAGACCTTACGTCTTCCATCTTCAGCAAGCGTGTTCTCTCGCTGCTTTCCAGTCATGTGCTGCTAGCGTATTTTCGCGCAAATTTCCAAGTAACAATAACAGTAACCTTGACAGTAACCTTCACAGTCTTGAACCATTTTCTAATACGCAGAGACCATGGCAAGTGTGGAGCATAAGCAGCCTGCACACAACCTATCCTTCCTCTTCCAAGAGGAAGTCCCAACCTTCCAGCACAAGTGCTGGGATACGAATGGCTGAAAATGACGCTGCCCCAGTTGTGGAGACCTCAAGTCTAGAACGCAGAAGGTGAGAGGACTTTGAGCGGTGTTCGTCTGTTGCTCCATGTACAAACCGTATTGTAGGTAATCCTCTGAGGCGAAAGCTAAATAGTAACTTCGCAGGCTTGCATCACGGTAGTGAAAGTTGCCCAAGAATATTATAGCTCAGGCTTCAGCAACAGTTCAGGTGCAAGCTCTTTACTATTACGGTACATGAATCCATTTCCCTCAAGGATTTTCTGCTACATTGCATTGTCTTCATGCAAGAGCTGCAGTAAGCCTCTTAATTTTTATCGATAGTGACATCTAGTTGTACAACGCATATGGTGTGCTGAGCAGAGTGGGAAAGAAGAGGAGGCTGGACGAGGTTTGTGTCGAGAGGTATCCCCAGTACAGCCGCACCATCATACAGTCGTGGATCATACAGGGTGAGTGGGGGCCTTCCTTGTCAATATTTTCCTGTGGTCTCCTACGTTTCTTGCTAAATGGGGGGGAAGTGGAGGTGCAGCATCAGTCTGCGACTGTGCCTGAGGTGATCAAGCATGGGAGTGACAGTAGGACATAGCGCTGCGTGCTTAGGGCGCGGGGTGAAGGTGGCCAGTAGAAGCTGGGTCAAGGTCTGCGGCTAGGCCAATAAGATCTGACACAGACTGTGCGACGAGGTGGCCATAGGGGTGAGCAGTGAACTGCAACCCAGAGGTTTCTGTAGCCAGATTGAGGTTCTAAAGTGTAGCGGTGAGGATGACGTGCAAAGGCTTAGGATTGTGAAGCTTGGGCACTTAGGATTCTGCTGTAGCCTGCCAGAACAAGCAAGCGTCGGGTGCAAATTCCTTGCGATTTGTATGTGGGATGTGTCTGTCAACTAAATGCGGATGATATGCATTTCTAGGGTATAAAGGTCCTCAGCTGGCACTCCTAGTGCTGCAGCACAGGGATGTTGAGCAAGCAAGACGCACAAGTCAACTACTGTTGACCACCAATCCACTGACTCCTGCCTGAAGGGGGTGTGTTTACGTTTGGTTTTTTACTGCTGCTGCTGCTGTTGGCGGTAGCACAGGTCAGGTACCGTACAAACCAATGCATGAAGTCTTAGTCTGAGAGGGGGGGGGGAGAGGGGGGGGGAGGTGGTGGACTTTAATGGACCGGCGGTTCACTTCATCCAACGGCCTCTGGTGCTGCTGCTGCTGGTGCGCAGGGAAGGTGCTTGTGAAGGGGCAGCCCGTGCTCAAGGCGGGCACGCAGGTCCACGAGGCCGCTCCCATTGAGATCATTGCCAAGGCTCCCAAGTACGTCTGCAGGTGAGTCGCCGGCGCAGCCGCTTTGGGGAGGAAGGGCGGTGCTCGGGGAACCTGGGGTCCGGGCTTGTATGCGGCAGCATCTGTCCTGTGCTACGCCCGGTTGGCATTCGTTCAAAACCTGCTGCATATTCCGTACCTTCCGCTCACGTCTTGTCGACGTCGCCGAGGTACATGCCCTCGCAGGAGGTACGTGCCCTTGCCGGCAGGAGGTGCAGTGCCATCTTACAGGAGCACACTCTGGACCAGCCCCCCGCTACGCACGTCGCCCCTTGACCCTCTGCGCTCGAGCCCTCGATGCTCACCCTCGACGACTCTCAAGGCACCCGCAGCTTTACCCCCGGCCCGGGACGCACAGACATTCCAAACCCCGAGCCCAAACCCCCGAGCCCCCGTTCCCAAACTCTACGCCCGAATCCCCAACCTTGCACCCTAAACCACCATGCCATGAAGCCCTTACCCTCTGTATATTCTATGCCTGAAAACCCAGAACCCTTAAACCCGCCCTTGAGCCGCCCTTAAACGCGCCCTCGACTTGCGCTAGACCCGGCACTCCTGAGTAGGCACGCTGGCTCTGCGCCTCGAATCCCCAACCTTGCACCCCAAACCAAGATGCCATGAAGCCCTTGCCCTCTGTAAGTTCTATGCCTGAAAACCCAGAACCCTTGAACCCGCCCTTGAAACTGCCCTCGACCGGCGCTAGAACCGGCACTCCAGAGTAAGCGCGCTGGCGGTGGTGGGGACCACTGGGGTGCAGGGCGGGCTACAAGATGGAGGGCGCGCTGGAGCACTTCTGCATCGACGTGGGTGGCAAGGTGGTGCTGGACGCGGGCCTCTCCACGGGCGGTTTCGCCGACTGCCTGCTGCAGAACGGTGCCGCTCGCATCTACGGCGTCGACGTCGGCTACGGCCAGGTGAACCGGGGGGGAGGGTCCCGCCGCCCGTCCGGGCTTTTGCAAGGGTTCTGAGAGGGTTTTTGCGGCGCCGATGCAGGTAGATGTGGGGATTAGGGATGAAAGGGGCGCGGGAGTGAGGGGGATGTGAGCCCAAGGGGGTATCGGGCTTGTGCAGGATTAGGTTTCCCTGAGGGATTTCCCTTCCAACTTTAGGGTTTGACGGGCCTTTCTAGGACCCTTAGGGTTCTGAGATGGAGGGCTTCGCAGGGCGCAGGGCGCAGGGCTTGTGTGTTGTAACTAGGGTGGCGCACTTAGGCAGGTTTTGTGTGTTGAGGGGTGTGACGAGCACTATTTTGTTGGTGTCTCGTACATGTCGTTGTGACGTAGAGGCGCGTTCGACGTATCGACGGTAGCGAAGAGGGCGCAGGCGATCTGCACTCTTCTGTTTCTCTCTCTCTCACACACACACCTGGACGCAGCAGCACCACGGTTCCGATGCTGGCAGGCCGTGCTGCTGCTGCCCAGCCCAGAGGACGAGACATTGGGCGTAGGCATCTGCAGTGGTTGTGCTGAGACTTCTGCAGATATCTTGTGTTGATCTGGCAAATTGGAAGAGCAGAGTTGCGGGCGCTCCCCCGTAGGCAGAGGCTCTGCTCGCACTCTCACTCCCCCCCCCCAGGCCCCACCTCCGCCACGTTCACACCCTCACCCTCACCCTCATCCTCGCCCACACCGTTTGCATCGACGCTGCCCCTTTCCATCTCTCTCCCTTTTTGTGAACCCTTTCTGCCCTCGCCTCACTCTAGCTCGCGCCCATGTGGACAGATTGACATACGGCCACATCCACACGCTTCCAGAAGCCGAAGCACGCCCTCGAGCAGGCAGGCGGGCGGCTCCTCCGGAGGTGCCTGGGTGGCCAGCAAACAAAGTTGTGTCTGCTCAGTTTCCCTGGCGTGGCTTTCTGGCCCGAGCAGCCATGAATGGTCTGGCCGGCGTGGCGATTGTGGAAGCGAGTGTGTGAATCGGGGGGGGGGGGTTTCTCTCGTTCTCTCTCTCGCTCTCTCGCTTTCTCGCTCTCTCGCGGCAGGTGAGCGAGCGGATCCGCACGGACGAGCGCGTGGTGGTGATGGAGCGCACGAACCTGCGCTACCTGCAGGGCCTGCCGGAGCTGGTGGACCTGGCCACGCTGGACCTGTCCTTCATCTCCATCCTGCTGGTGAGGTGCCCCCCCTCCTGCGCGCGCTCGCGCGGCACCAGCTGCCGCAGAGAAACTTGCATTGCCCCTCCCATGAGGAGCTCGACAGGGTGGGGCGTCTCAGAGTCGTGTAGCGAGACACATCTTGGCTTCGTGCCATGTTGTGTTTGTTCTTATCAACTCGCGGATATTGCCGCTAGCTTGTGGGCGCCGCGCCGTAAGCAGGAGCGGCGGGGGGGGGGCTGTGCCAGTACCTGCGCCTAAGATTTGCGCTGCTCGTGTGTCGACCACACAGGTGCTGCCAGCTGTCTGCCGTGTGATGAAGCCACGCTCCCACCTCATCGTCCTCATCAAGCCCCAGTTCGAGGCGAGACGAGAGCAGGTACGTTGAATGTGGCCGACTTTGCATGGCCTCCATGACGTTGCTCCCCGCGCATATGCATGCACCTGCTGCTTGCTGGACAACTGTTGAGCCCTGTGGGCTGGGGCGAGCGAGGCAATTGGAGGACTGGAGCAGACAGGCTGCAGGAGCCGTCCCTCCATTACTTCATCGCGTCAGCTTGGAGAAAACATTTGACCAAGTCGTGACGTTCTTCAGCCCTAATATATACTCCTTGGGGCGGTCCTTTTGATGTTTCGTTGGTTATTCTGCCGTCAAACGGCCTCACATGCTCGCCTTGGTCCTCTAGGAAGTTATCAGGAAGGTTCAGAGACTTGCTTGCAGACCCGTGCACTTTTGTGGCATCCCTGTCCCCTGTGTGACTTCTAGCGTGATTTCTGCGTGATGGTTGGCGTGACTCTTCTTCAAACCAGGTAGGCGGCGGCGGCATCGTCCGTGACCCCAAGGTGCACTCGGAGGTGAGACAGCTCAGCACGCTCCCCCTGTAGCATTCCCCCGTGTGTGCGCCCGCGCTCTTTTCCGCGGGCCCCAGGCAGGGCCTCGTTAATTCCTCCCTTTGGCCTGCATGCACCTCATCGCAGCATGCCTGCACCTCTCCACGCGTCTTCTCCTGCCTTTTTCTTCCAGTTCACAAAAGACAGCCCGGTCGGCTCTCCTGGCGTTGCTTGCTCATGTGCTCTGAGCTACCTCCACAGGCAAAGCCTGGTGGATGTATACCCTTCTGCTGCAGATTCCAGAGGACCCCTGTGGTGCGTGTTGCCGGGCTGTATTGAATTGTCTTCTGCGAGCTGTCAGGGAGTGCCCGCGTGGCACGCGTGCTGGCCTTTACGATGCGAGAAGTGGTGCTAGTGCGCAGTGTGGGGAGCTGTTCGTGAGCATGCAACACCTCGGGGGGACTTTGCAACTTGTTCTTGCTCGACTTGTTGATATGCTTGTCTGAGCTTCTACGACTTGTGCACGTGTGCTCTTACGAGACGTGTGTGTGTATTGGTGTCAATTGCCAGGTCCTGACGAGAGTAGTCGGCGGAGTGGAGTCTGCTGGCTTCAAGTGCGAGGGGTACACGACGTCTCCCATCAAGGGTGCCGACGGAAACGTTGAGTTTCTTGCCTACTTCACGAGATTAGGTGTCCCTGATGTTGGCGGTAACACTCTGGAGGTTCAGGCTGATGCAAGTAGTATCTAAGGTCTCCACTTCATCTTCTGGTTTGTAGTTGTGATAGATGCACCAAAGGGGTAGAGCACGTTCACCTAGCTTACCTCGTGGTAACTTGATGACATCCTCAAATTCTTTGAGCTATCTTTGTGTAATACATGCCAAGATGGCGAGGTGCATATGCACGTCCGTCATCTGTGTGGAACTTGTAGCTCGCACCATTAACTAACTACAAGTATACAGTGCTTAGCTGGAAGTCATGTTCTACATAACATCTAGTGAATGCACGCAGGAATAACTGGCGCCAGAAAATCCATCCCAACACCATAAAGAAATCACCTCTTCAAGGATACGCCAGGCATCTAGTGGTGCATCAGCAAAGCTCTCCTATACAATGGCATTCAAACAATTACGTCGAAAATGATTTCATTTAAGCAGCGGGGCGTTTGATAGATTCAACCAAAATAGGTTTCTTACCGCAATCTTGTCAGCGACGAAAGAAGCTCAAGAAAAGAGACTGACGCAATCATGTTGCGACTTGTACGCTAATTGAACGCTAGGAAATGCGTTGGAGCCTGAAGGCGCATCCTTGGCAACTGACAAACAATCAGATTTTGGCAACATTCGTCGTTCAATGAGTTCACATCTGAAGGCTTGGGCTGCGAGCATACGTGTTTATGTAATATTTCGCGTGCCACCCGAATTGTAGAATTTTGTCCAGTAGGACCACGTAAACCGTCTGAAAGTAACCAACTGAAAGTAACAGACTAAAAGTAACGCAGTATTTTAACTGCGTAAACTGGCAGAAATATGTGTGATTGGGCTTGGCAGAACCATGTACTAGAATGTAAATGATGCATATTTCACCAAATTATGTACATGAAAATGAATGTGGTGTTACCACGTTTTTCATGGAGAGGTAGTGTCAGTTGGGTGGTAAAGTTGTTTCTGGCGTCCATATAGGTTCACGCAAGGTGGATAGAGTTTGATCGAGGGGAGCTGGAGCAGGCTGGGTGGGGAAACAGGGGGCCCTTTCCCGTGGTAAAAGAGGGGGATGAGACGGGTGACGAGCAGCTCTGCGTCAGACAATTCTTTCGACACCATAGCAGGGCGATACAAAATTTCGTGCAAACAGGTTCATGTCCGAAGCTTATATTACTTGCGGAATCACTTGGGCGGGACCGTTGTTCTCTCTCTTATATGTTAGAAGAGCATATTGAAGGGGAGGTCTAAACTTGCTCGGATGGCTTTGGTGTGCACAGACCTTGGCTTGGTCACGTCTCTGTGTTTCTCTGTAGGGCGTAGTTGCTTAGAGGGTAAATCGTGCAAAGTTTCGCAAGGTCATCTAAGAAGCGGTATTGGAAGATTTGTTTGTATCAGTAATAATGGGATGTCAGATGGGTCTGACAGCTCAGGTTTGTTCAAAGGAGACAGGCGGTTGCAGGTTAACAGGTTGAGGCTTAAGGCCATGCAAGCTGATGACAGGCCACCTTCAGAAATGACTTTCGAGAATGCCTTGAAATTGCTTGGTGTGGGAGAGGCGGCTTCGTTTGATGAGATTCTTCGGGCAAAGAGAAGAATTCTAGATTCGAGCAGTGGAGATCCAGATTTTACTGCTAAGGTAGGGATAGGTTCTATATTTGCTGTCTAGTGCATGCATAATATGGTAGACCGCTATTCTATGAAGCTGTGAACATGGAATGAAGAAACATGGAGTGGAGAAACGGGTCAAATTTGCTCTTTGCTGCGAGCAATTTGTTGGAAGCCTTAACTTTTAAGGCACTCAAGAATATGCATCCGGCCTGATTGTTAATACATGTCAACCGGCTTACTGCCTACAGCCATCGCCGTGTTGGGTCGTTTACAATCTTGCAACTCGATATTCCTGGCATGCCCAACCCATAGTCAGTAGCATAATTGATATCGCTTTGAGTCTCTACTCTCTTGTTTGTATTAAGAACTCGCAAGAACATTGACCAGATCACAGGTTGTGAGGCTCGAGTAATCGTATGTTTCTGCCACTTCCTGCAGGTGGAGAGCGCATATGACATACTGTTAATGCAAAGCCTCTCCAGAAGAAGGGCTGGGAAGGGTGTCGACAGCAAAGTACGCTTTGCAGATGTACGGCAGCCCAAGGCCTCTGGTCCTCCAGCTTGGTTGGCCAAAGCTCTGAGTGGTGCACCTGTGGCAGTGGCAACTCCTTCCGGAAATGCCCTGCCAGTGCAGGCTGCAGCTTTTGCAGGGTTGGCTGCATGGACTTTTGCAAGTGGTCTCAACCAAGGAGAAATTGCAGTGAGTACTGGGGCTGACGTGCCAGGGCTGCAGTTAGCTGTGGGCTTTGGATGCTCATTGTACTTTTTACGGCAAGAAAATGTGAAGCTTGGTACGTACATTCCTGACACCTCGTATATGGATTAGCACGTGAATTATACAGGAGGACGATCAACTTATTAGCCTCAGTTACATTGAACAAACTTGAAGGCATCAGAATGAGAAACTGCTGCAAGATACTAAGGCCGTTAGGATGTCAGATAATATATGTGAGGGCCTGGTGGAGGACGAAATTACAGGCACATTTAGGTTGGAGTCTTAGGGAGCTGCTATCATGGGGCTACAACTATTGATCAAGCGTGGCCTGTAGTGCGTAAGACCTATGTGTGTCATGATTAGTGTGGTTATCAGTTTTTGTACCACACAAATATGGGCAAACATGGAGGGACAGGTGGGCTTTGTTTGTGAAGTAGGTCTCTGATTCGGTAAGTAAATTAAGGATGTAACAAGATCAATTCAACTCTAGGGCTGTACAAGTGGAGGAGGGGGAGGGGGGGAGACATCTGAGGCCCCATGCGAGGTGTATTAATTTGGGTGTGCATCATAGCAATGAGCAGTTTCTAGTGGTTTTTCTTCCATTATGTGGCAACCTGCCTTGGGAGAAGATGATGAGTATTGTATCTAGAATCAATCACTATTGTGTTGTTAGCATGTTGCATATTCTGAAACAATCCTGAAATAGTTACTTGTTATTGCTGAATTTGTTCGATGGGGATGGAAGACACCTGACCATTAGCCGGGAATGATACCTGCAGGCAAAGCGTCTCTCCTGACTGCTGGTGGAGTAGCAGCAGGCTGCCTGCTGGGAAGCCTGGTGGAGGCATGGCTGCGCGTCGATCTGTTTCCTGTGCTGGGGATCTCATCTCCTGCAGTGCTCGTCAGCGAATTCACATTTCTTTCCCTGTGGCTCACATCTGCCTATCTCCGATGAGGAGAGGCTGACTTCCACAGCTGCAGGCAGCTCATCCCCCTTGTACAGTGCGCCCTTATGGCGCTGCCGACTAGCACTAAGTGTTGAGGGAACGTAAATGGACAGGACCTCTGGGAGGGTTGGTAAGTGTAGGAGTGCGGACTGCCCTTAGTATGTTTGTATGGGGAGTTGTGTTGTTGATTGTAGGAGGGACAGCCTCCCAGATGTGTGAATTGCTCAAAGATCTGGCCAATACTTATATGAATGGAACTGCTTAGTTGGGATTTTTGCACGACGCTGAATAAGTATGGAAGGTAGATAACATTTCTGGGCCACCTTCCTAGTGTACAGAAGGCTTGCTTGTCATACGAATGTACAGGACTATTTGGTGTTCTGTATTGCTGTGATTGTGTAGTTTGTGCAACGTACTGGCAGTAGTACGCGAAACCTGGAAATTTACATTGTTCTGGCGGAGTGTATTGGTGAGCTCCGCGGGATTGTTGTGGTTCTTCTGCAGCTATATCATGTGCAGGAACATTGGATTTTAAGGCCTTAAATGTTACAAGGGGAAGGAATGTTCTTGTGCTGGGCAATGTAATGCTGCTTTTGTGGCATTTACAGTACATTTCATAATATTTGTGGATTGGCAAGATAATAGCCGTATTGTGCATTTTGTTTCAGGAAGTCATTCATAAAAGCAATTGCTGTCAACTTCATCTTTTTTGTATTCAAATATATACTTCATGTTGTGCTGTGCACTTGGGTATATGGAACATGTTACCAACACAATGAAAGTAGTTATTGAACTTAGGTAAGTATTGACTTCTCAATGTTATAACTTATTCACCTTGACAACTGGATGCATGAAAAGTCCAAAAAGAAAAACTACCTTACAATCATCACACCAGCTACTTGCATGCTATTTTTATTATCAGTGTGTCTTCTACCATGTTGCCATGTGTGCAAACAAATGTTGGAAGGCGTCCAAGGGGATCGATAAAGACTTGAGAGTCATATTTTGATTGCCATGAAGCGAAAGGAATGGTAAATAGTCAGCACAAGATCCCTTCACTGTCGGTCTGATCATGCCTCAATGTTAGCACCTGGAGAATTAGGATGTAGCTGGGCAGATCCGATAAGAGCTGGTTCACTATGTCACTCGACGTAGATTTCTTCAGATTCTGCCACGTAAACACCAGCCATCCATGACTCCTTGACACAAAGTCTACAGAACATAGTCGCATGATTTTGAGCTTAAAGAGGACAATTTGCTAGCTAGCAGAAGGTGTCGGAGGGCCGCATTGGTCCACTGCAACCTCCAGCTACACAATGCAGCACCACCACCACAGCCAAAACAATTGAACAAATCCACACTTGGCTCTAAGCAGTAAATACATCTCAGGCAAACAGGCACGACGGCTGACCAAAACACTGAGGACCCAGAGCCATGGAAGACTCACACACATGGCACTACCCGGCACACGCTTCAAAGTGCCACCTGTACAACCATGTAAGAGTTCTTTTTCATGCCAACCCCAGCTGCAAGCCCTGCCCCTGCCCTCCGGCAGCACCCTGGGCCAAACCCTCCTAGATGCTCCGATGCCATGCTAGCCCTAACCTGACCCGAACCCTAACTCTCAAATAAAAGGTCAATCTGAGTCATTGAGAGCTGGAGCCCGGGGATGCGGTCAGGCACGAGGCCAGCTGCGCGCACACCGCGCGGACGTCTTCCGACTCGTCGACGCGCCCGAGCTGCACGACCGCCCGCCTCGCTGCGACAAGAAACGGCGCCAGTTCTGCGACCGTCGCCCCGTCGCTCGCCAGGAGCGCCGCCAGCAGCTTCGCGCCGCCCATGCGCTCCTGTTATCGCTCAACACACACAAACCGCGCGCGCGCGCACGCGCCGTCATTCCGCTGCGCCCCATCCATACCCGGGAGACTAGAGGCTGGCTGCCTGACAGGAGCCTCGCAACAGATGCATAATAGCAGCCAGCCGGAGATCAAGCCCCCCTCTTCCCGGGTCAAACGCAGGAGGGAGCAACGAGCAACCATCCATATTCATTCGGCTCATGAGCCCTCCACGGCTGCGTCCCCGTGCCCAACACCAGGCCAGGCCTGAGAAGTGATAGGCATGAGGGAGGAGCACAGGGGAGCGGACGAGAACGGCAACTTGCAAGAGTGCTGAGTGCAGGAGAGGCGCCGAGTGACCGCGGGCGAGGGAGGGGACGGAGGAGCGGCTCCGGTGAAGTTGCTCGTTGCCAAAGGACAGGAGAGGCGCAGGATGATACAGCGCAACAGTCCTCTCACATTTCACTTCTTCTATATGTACCGTACAAACGCACGCGGCACGTATGCATTGCAGATATCCCCTGGGCCTTCATTGGTACGTACTTCAGAACAAGAAGAGAGAGTGGCGCACATCTGAGCACACAGGGATCAAGTAGAACAAGATGTAGAAGGAGGGGCCGACGGCCTCAGTCGACTCCCCGGAGAGGGCGTGACGTCGCGATGTGATGGCAAACTGGGGAGAGTTGGAGCGGCCAGCTGTCCCAGAGCCTGGCAGTACCTCGGGCTTGCCGGAGCCCTTCAGGATGTGGACGGCCAGATGTAGAAGATCCACGACGTAGGGCAGCATCGCAGGGGCCTTGAGGTGGTAGACGGCCGTGAAGAGGACCTGCATGCACGCCGCCCTCACGTCTGCGTCCCGCCCCTCCTGCGAAACAGAGCAACACACGCACACACGCACGCACGCACACACACACACACACACACGCGCACGCAAGCGCATGATCGTGTGCCTGTACGCTCAGCGATGCCTGTTACTACCATCCAGAGTGCACTTGCAATCGTGGGCTGCAGAGGATCCCGCTCCGTGTTCGAGCCGACGCTGGCGCATGCCCGCGCGAGCATTTGCATGGGGATGTGCCTAGCATGCATGCGAGTGCGTGCGTGCTTGTGAGCGTGCATGAGTGTGAGTGTATGTGTGAGAGAGAAAGAGAGAGAGGGACAGCGAGTGAGAGTGTGTATATGCGCGTGTGTGTATGTTCTGTGAGTGTGTAAGAGAGACGGTGCCACCTGTCGCACATCCATTGGCCTATTAGCTGCGCTTCATCGTCTTCTCCAGACGGGCACAGAAGTTACACCACTTGCTCCCTTACGCTCCCTCAAGACCTAATGATGATGACGGATAACATATGACTCTCTCCTACGAGCAAGGGCCAGGTGGACAGGGTGGCAGGCTGAGCTGGCGTGAGTGTGACAAGGCTTGTTTAAGCATTTGTGAGTTAACGAGGGGGCAGTAGACACATTCACAGACTGCCAGCTGGCGGGTTGGAGCCGATGTGGTGGGCCCCCCACCTTTGCAGCCCTCATGAGTCGAGGACACATCCGACGCGCCAGGTCGCCCTTCACGCCAGCTGGCACCTTCTGATTGGCACTAATGAGCACGTTGGCCATGCACATCCGGAACGGCGGCGGCGCTTCCACGAGAGACCGACACCTGTCATTGTTGCCGTCGCCGCACGTGGTCCCCTCGGCCTGGATATCGTCGTCCAGACCATTGTTGTTGTCTTTGTTGTCTTTGTCGAAGGTGTCAATCTTGCCACTGTTGGCTGTGGCCATCCCCTCACAGACCCTAATCACGTCGATTTGCTCCACAGACTGTCCCAAGTCAGGTGCCTCCGGCTGAGTCAAACTCCCCCCGAGTACAGCAAGCAATCCCACCGTGGGGCTCAACAGGAATGGGACAAGTGGCTTCTCTGCAGTGAGACATGTCAGCACGGCCTCCAGCACATCGTCTGACAACGCGCCAGCCTGACTCGGCGAGGAGCCTGCACATTAGCATCAACATGCCGAGATGGAACCTGTCCATTGAGCATTGCAGCTCCACAAGAGGAGAGGGACTCGATTGCTGACTCACTGCGCGCACGCATGCGCTCAATTGCGGAGCGCACATTGAGGACAACAGCTGTGTGCGCCACATGGCGATAGGTGGGACACCCCTTCTTCCCAAAGACACCAGTCAGGCAATCGGATGTGCCCCTTGTGCTGTTGCTGTCAGACCGCGAGACGAGGTGAGGCCGCACCCACGCCCTTGCAACAGCTGTGCCGGCCCGTTGCTCACACGGCAAAGCAGAGCAAACACAGACAGGTGCTGCCACAAGGAAGAGGTAGTGCACCGGCGGATGCATATTTTATTCGCACATGCTGCAAGAGAAGAGAAAGGGAGGCCCATCAGGAGGCTCTGCTGCCAACGGCTGCCCTCCACGGAAGGCCCTGCAGACGCCCTCGCAAGACTGCACACAGGCACCCTGCAAGCTTGCGCCTGCTCCGCGCCTGCTCCGCGCCTGCGGGTCCAGTGTCGGAGAGCTGGAGTACGGGTATAGAGAGAGATAGAGAGAGAGGGGGGGGCTGGATGATGGAGTGATTTTTCTGGGACGGACAGCATGCATATGTAAGGGCCAGCTCTAGCAGAGGAGCGCAAACCGTCCGCAGGCACGAGTGAGGAGAAATCCAAGACCACGAGCTGCGCGCAGACGTTCACGGTGCAAGATAGCGCAAGCGGGGCAGGCGGAGCAGGAGCAAAAAAAGGGCCAGGGCTAGGCCCGGAAGGGGGGAGGGGATAACACGGAGCACGCACCTGCTCCTCCTCGGCCCCCCTGGCCATCGCCCTCGCCCTCTCTCGTGTTCGCCCCTCCCTCTGTCGCCGGAGGAGGAGCACAAGCCCCTGCCTCGGGCGGCGCTGCAGGCGCCACTTCAGGCTCACATTTAAGTTGATGATGTTGACAATTGGCGCCACCAGGTAATGGCGCCCTGCTTGCTGCTGCTGTCATCTCATCGTCAGCGGCCTGGGCGATGGGGGCGGCGGCGGCGGCAGACAGCGAGGAGTCGGCGGCGCCACCTGGTGCGCCAGCGGGGCGGCGAGGAGAGGCCTGCTCCCTGCGACGTGGCTGCTGCTGCTGGTGCTGCTGACGCCGATGGGAGAGCTGAGGCGGGTGCGGGGGCGGGAGGAGGAGCTGCGCGCGCAGCATGAGGGCCAGGCAATCCATGCACCCGTGCTGCAGCTTGCCCACCTCTGCTGCTGCTGCTGCTGCTGCCGATGCCGATGCTGCTGCCGCCGCCGCCGCAGCGGCCGTGCATACAACCAAGTGCATTCACCAACACCCGAGAGGAGAGTTTGACAGTGAAACAGGTGAGAGCCGGTCTACGCTCTGGTCAACGCTGGTCGGCTTTGGTCAAAGTTGGTCAAAGTTGGTCAAAGCGGCCCGCGTCACTTGGGGTCCCTGACGGCGATGAACACTCGATCACAGGCATCTTCTCAATGCAACCCGCACCGCGTCCCATTCCTCAATCATGACGTGAAACCCCCGTCCCTCAACCTAACCCTGACCCAAACCCTAACCCTGTGACCCCATAGACTCAAAGGCTAAACGTTCTCCATTGAGCTTTTCTAGACCCAAACAACCTGCCGGCTGGAAGATGGGGTCCGATCTTGCCACTCCAACTTTGACGTCACTTCCCTCTGCCCCCTCAAAGGCGCCATCTTACCTGAAGGGAGGGCGCCCTCTGGGGCTGCTGCAGCCAGCGGCGGAGCGGGCCACAGGAGTATTGAGCTGGCAAGCGAGCGCAGATACGCCATCCACGGCTCTACCAGGGCCTCGCTTCCTCTCACCTGCGCGCACGCACATCCACGCATACGCCCGCGCGCGTGCACACAAACACACACACACAAGCACACACACACACACACACACACACGCGCGCTCCAGGTCCCAAGTCAGCGTCAGCATGATAGCTACCAGCAACGGGCTGCAGATTTGCAAGCTGTGCCGATTCTCCAAGCTCCGACACAGACAGCGCAAGGTGTGCCGGCATTTCTTTATACCTGCCATGCCCTTGCGGCCCATGAGAGACAAGGAGGAGGCCCTGCTCAGCATCAAGTTGAGGAGGGGGGTCGTACCTCTAGCCCCTATCCCTACCCCTAGCCCTAGCCTAGCCCTCGTCTAGCCCCCAGCTCTAGCCCCATGGCTCTAGGTTGCACGCTCTCTTGCCCTCATCCCTGCCCTCATTGTCGCCCTCGTAACTAATGGAGGTATTATCGCTGGCGAGCTGGAGCACGAGCGCAAGTGCTTGGCGCGTGTAAGGCGCTCGCGGGGGAGGTCAAGCTCGACAGACACTCCGACTTGGCGCTCCGTGCTTAAGAGCAAATATCCTCCGCCACTGTAGTCTCGCACGCACCACGCATGCCTCTGAGCTGCCCGTTCGCGAGAAGGGCCAAAGAGGGCAACAATGTCCCAAAGGTAAGACTTGGAGCATAACATCTCGGCTGTAACATCGTAAAGAAAGCTCACTCATCGCGCCGGCAAAGCCTACGCCGCACCGGGTGGCACGTAAAGAGTGCTCCAAACCCCTCTGGAGCTTCGCCTGGGAGGGCCCTAGGGCCTGAACTTCACTTCAATCCTGAGAACTCCTTGAAACCCTCCCTAGGCCTGATTGAGCACACGAGACGGGGCAGTGCGGGCGGGGGCACGTTCAGCGCTCACCATGAGCGAGGTGCAGACGGCGTAGAGGCACGCCTTGGCAGCCGCCAGGTCGCCCCCCCTTGCGGCTCTCGCCAGCCTGTCAACGACAGCTGGCAGCATATCCTGCACCACCGCCCGCGCACCCACGCAATGCACGCAGGCATGCCCAGAACACATTCCCGCATGCATCAGCCGCTGTTAAAGAATGAGACAGGTGCCAGGAGGCATCGGTTGCTGCAGGCGCCGCCAGCGCTGTTTGCCGGTGAAGTGTGTGCACTTTGAAGGGCACCTCAGCACGGCCTCCGACAGGAGCCGGGGAGGGCCTCCAGCGGTGTTACAGGGCCTGGGCCAGAGGCCAGACGCCCACGCGCGCCTTCAGCAGTCAAGAGGGGGGGAGAGTCAGGGCGTACACAGGCAGGGCCAGGGGCAGAGGCACGTGTAGAGAGAGAGAGAGAGAGAGAGAGAGAGAGAGAGAGAGAGAGAGAGAGAGAGAGAGAGAGAG
>WELA01004027.1:74898-85416 GCA_009602735.1 Mesotaenium endlicherianum
GGGGGGGGGGGGACACATATGCTCAAATTACTTCTCTACATTCTTAGCTGAACGTTTCGTCAGCAGCCACCTCGTAGCATTGCCACCCTGCTTCCATCACTTACCCACACCCAGCAAAGTGCAACATACAGTACCTTAAAGTATCTACATCTCTTAGCTCCTCGTTGAGCGGTGAGACCTTCCATGTCCCCGCCCTGCTCCCCATGGTCTCCTTGCTGCAAGCCCCACCCTATAGGACCACATAAAACAGCCAGCAGATGAGCAAAATAAAGTGTCACACACGCTTGTGCGACGGGTATTAATTTGAATCCATCCGCCAGCTCTCTTCAGGGCCCCCTCGCCTCTGGTCTGTCCCTCCCTCCCTCCCTCCCACTCTATTTCTTGCCCCCTTACTCTGCCATTCACCTTCCCTCCCTTGGGCAACTGCCGCTGCTGCTTCCTCTCCGTTTGGCATGTGCATGTGTGGCTACTTCTTCATTCGCTACGTCTCTTTCTCTCGCTCTCTCTCTCTCTCTCTTTCGCCCTCTTCTCTGTCCGCGCTGCGTCCCTGCGCGGCAACTAGCTCCCGCCTGCATGCCTCTGCGCTCACGTCTGCTCACAGCCTCCTGTGTACACACGGCTCCAACATTCCTTCCACGCCCTCACAAGTAGTGGTTCTGTCGTGTGCATCACTCAGCAACTCCACTCCCATTCCCCCGCGCGCGTGCGCGCGCGCACGCACGTGCTCCCCGTTCTCACCCGCGCGCTCCCGTGCTCCCCTCCCCCGCGTGCCCCTCGCCTGCGCGATGGCGCGGCACTGCTGCAGGCGGCAAGCTGGTGCCCTTTGGGTCGTTTGAGTCCAACTTCTACACGCCCTGGGGCGACCTGGACCTTAGCCTGGAGTGCCCCTACGACTTCTCGGGGATGCGGCGCGACAACTGCAAGCGCCTCAAGGTGGACATCCTGCGCGCCGTCTGCAAGAAGCTCCTCAAACTCGGTGAGGGCTCAGCCTCAGTCTATGGGGGCCTGGGGCCGCCGGACGGAGCGGGGCCGTTCTTGCTGTGCCCTCCTCTCCTCTGTGCGTGTGATGAGCCCCGGTATAGGTGCAACAGTTGGAGCTTGTGCCTGTGGTTGGAGCGCTCTCTGGCGCTCCCTCCCGCTATGCCAGCTTGCCTGCCGGCCTGCCTGCCTGCCTGCCAGCAGCTTCCAGGGTCGTGGAGGCTAGCTTCACACATGCCAATAGAAAGAGCTGACCTTGATCGCCCAGGGTGGGCCGCACTAGCTGCGCTCTGGGGCCCCTTCTTCATTTGTCTGCCAACACGTTCCTGGCGCATTGCGTCCCAAGAATGTACCTACTCTTCCTTGGCCTGCATTCGCCCGATGTGATCCGATCTATCTATGCCTGGCCTGCTCCGTAGTGGTCCCTCTGAGATTCTCAGCGACACCTGTGAGAACTTCCCGTTGCAAGCGATTTGGGTGTGCCTCTAAGGAGCAAGGAGTTGTAGCCCTCTCCCCTCGTGCTCTCCTGGAGCCCTCCTGGAGCCCTGCATGTGAGGCTTGCCCCCACCTGTGCCCTGCCTGACGGAGGGCTGGGAATGCGTTCACGCACGTCTTCGTGCGCGTGTGTGTCAGTAATTGTGGTTCTGTGTGTGTGTGTGTGTGTGTGTGTGTGTGTGGGCGCGCACGCGCACGTGCGTGCGCGCTCGTGCGATCGTGTCTGTGTGTGTCTGTGTGTGTGTGCGCGTGTGTATATGGCCACGCACCACCACTCATAGCATCCAAATAAAAGCTCTTAGTCTCTCGTATGCGTACGTGCGTGTGCACGCGCGCCCGTGCGTGTGGGGCTGGGCCCGGAGGGCGGCGACAGGCGGCGTGTACGACGTGCAGCTGCTGGCGCAGGCGCGCGTGCCCGTGCTCATGTTTGTGGACCGGCGCACGGGCCTGGCGTGCGACATCACTGTGGGCAACGACAGCGCGCTGCTCAAGTCGCGCGTGCTGCGCTGGGTCAGCCAGCTGGACGACCGCATCCGCCACCTCATCTTCCTCGTGAGATCTCCCTCCCCCCCCGCCCCCCCCTTTCCTCCCTCTTCTGGCCGCCCCTGCTTGTCGCCTGCCTGCTCTTTCAGACCCTGCACCCCCTCCCCGCCCCCTCCCTCCTCCCCGTGCCCTTGTTCCCGCTCCCTTAAGACTCTCCGCCTTGCTTGCGAGGGCGATCCTGCAAGCCGCCTGGCTGGCTGGCTGACTGTGCTGGGCTCCTGAGCTCTCGCTTGCCTTCTGCCTGGCAGCCCTTTGGCATGGCCCACTTGGAAAAACTTGCACACACACACGCACGCAGACACCTGTACCACACTACATTACACCACACATATAGGTCCACATATTTGCATGTAAACATGTGTGCACAGAAGAGATGTGTGTGACTGTCTGCATTGTTACTCCACCTGCACGTGCGCACCTACAGGAAAGCATGTGCACGCTTGCGCATACACACACACACACACACGCACGCACACACACACATGCAAATACACACACGCACGCATACGCGTTCACGTCAGGCTCCTTAAAGTGGCTGCACAAAAGCCTGCTCCTCCCACATTCTCGGGGCGTGCACGCCTTAATCTCTGGTGTGTGGGCGCTCCCCCTCCCCTCCCCCTTGAGGTCGCAGTCAGTGTCAGCGGAACTGGGCCCTCCTCCTCGGGTCTTATCACTGCGCCCTCCAGGAAGTGCACGCTGCTGGGGACTTGAGAAAGGTGCACCACCTCCCTCGAAGAATCATCAAGGTGAAAGGCCCCAAGGCTGTAGCACGCTGAGGCCCCTCTGGATATCCGGGCGCTGACTTAGAGAAAGAGGCACTGCAGAGGTGGCCAGGGACCTGCTCGCGCATCTACCCCCAAACGCTTCAAGGCATGATGATGCAGGGCCTGCGATCGGACGAGGGGGCGTCGGTTCTCTGTGCTTGACTTCTGTGGGGCGGCGTTTTTGTTGGTGGAGGGCTGGGCCGTCTTTTTGACGGCGGCTCTGAGCCTGCGTGCGCTCAATCCTCTTCTCGGGGGCTTGTCTCGAGGGGCTGGCCATCTTCTCATTGCGATGGCGCTAAGCCTCTTCCTATGAAGTCTGAGAATACTGGCGTTTCTTCTCCATGCGCACACCCACTCATTTGCGCGCCCACACACAACGCACACACAGGCAGGCACGCATACGCATCCGCACCCGCACGCATGGAGACACATGCGCTCACACCTCCGACCCAGAGACCGCATGCATCCGTGCTGCCCCGCACGTGCAAGGGGCGGGAAAGGGGGGGGGGGCTTCTCTCAGCATGGTGTTGCGGCACGCTGCGCTGGTCTCACTGGACATGTGTACGTTTGTGCGTGTGCATGCGCATGCGTGCGTGCAACTGTGCCAAGCGTACCAAGTGCGCGCGTGCACACGTGCGGGCGAGCGAGCACCCCCGTCTCATGAACGTGACTTGGCGAGACGGCGTGCGTGCGTGCGTGCGCGCGTGGGCCTGTGTGCGGGCGGGAGCAGGTCAAGTGCTGGGCGAAGGCGCAGTCCATCAACGACCCCAAGACGGGCACGCTCAACTCGTACGCGCTCTCGCTGCTGCTCCTCTTCCACCTCCAGGTACTCCAGCTTGTGCCCCCCCCTTGCCCCTTCACCCCTGCTCATGCCCCTCCGCCCCGCCGTCCCGGCCCCCTGCCCCCCTGCTGGAGTGTTGACAGGTGGCATCAGAAGGGGAAGGTGAGGGTCGCACAGGCAAGCCTGCACGGCATGTATGACTTGGGAGTAAGGAAGAGAGCAGGCATCCGCATATGGACCTTTCCAGGCCTCAAGCTCTTGGGCGTGGTGTGCCTGCATTTTTGTGCTCCTTCATTGAGTTCATCATAGGAGAAAGGAAGTGAGAGAAATCTAAAGTCCCCTGGCTCTTGATGGTGCAAACGCGTGTCATGACGTTTTGTTCCTCCCTGCATGTAGTTGTAGGCTTCCCAGACGTGCGTGTGTGTGTGTGTGTGTGTGTGTGTGTGTGTGTGTGTGTGTGTGTGTGTGTGTGTGCACGCTGGCCTATGCACTCCAGGAAGGTTGTGCTCTGTCTTGACCCGTAGGCTCTAGTGTGTGCCCCTTCTCCAGCCAGGCCCACCGCGCGTGCGCGACACCTGGCCAGCCCTCACGCGCGCTCGTCTCGGGCCTCCTCTGACGCCGTTATCATTCTCTCTGGGTGTCCTGCGTGTGATTGTGCGAATGGTGGTGGTGGTGGCGGCGGTGGTGGTGGCGGTGGTGGTGTCGGTGGAGACAGACGCGGTCCCCTCCCCTGGTGCCTCCTCTGCAGGACATTCTGACCGTCAACGACTCGCCAAAGCTCGCCTGTAAGTGGGAGAGAGGGTCACTGTTCTGCTCCTCGCCCTCCCCCTCGAAGCTCCCCCAATCTTGCCCCTCTTTTCCTGCCAGAGCACCTGCCCTGACGAGACTCAAAAAACCCCGTTCTATTTCTCCCCCCTGCCCCCCCCCCACCGGCGCCCTTGCTGGCATCATGCATGTGGAATAGGGGATTGTGCAAGTGAGGAGTCTGAGAGGCAATGTTCTTAGACTCTAAATGGGAAGCTCTTTCATTGTATGAACGGGGCACCTCTCTTAGAGCGTGCCACAGGCACAGCGTGTGCAAATACAGGTGGAAGGTACAAAGGCTCAGTGATGTTAGTGTGGAGCATTTTGTCGAGGACTGGGGAGGGGGGGGGGCAGGGGGGGAGCGAGCCTTGCCCATCGGCGAGCAGCAGCAGGCCGAAGGGCCCCTGGTCTCACCCATCTGCTTGCACCCCCCCGCAAGCCATTGTCTCTTTCTTTTCTCTCTCTCTGCCTCGAGAGAGGAAGGGACACTGTGCACCTCGTGATGCCATCTTCTCTGCGTGCCTGCTTCGCCCCTCGCTACCCCGTCACCCTCCGCCCCCGGCTCCCTCTCCCCTCTCTCTCTGGTGGCTGCAGGTGATGCGGAGTCGCGGGCGCGCAAGAAGGAGCTCGCGTTTGACGCGTGCGAGGCGCGGCTGAAGGCGCTGCTGGCCGACGGATACGCGCAGCGCAACACCAGCACGCTCGGCGAGCTCTTCTCGTCCTTCTTTGCGCAGGTGGGTAGTGGGAATCGCCAGGTGCCCCCCCGGTCCCGATTGCCCTTGCTGAACGGCCCATGCTGCTCGTGCAGGCGGGCGCCCCCCTCCTCGAATTGGCTCTGCGCTCGGCTCCGGTTGGCTTGGCTCTGCTGAGCTGGATGGGGCGGGGCCCCACTTGTTGCCGCTTGCGTCGTGCGTGGTGTGTGACATCTCCGGGCGCGGGGGCGGGAGGGGGGGGGGTGAGAGCGTAAGAAGCTTTCGCCTCAATGGCCTTTTTGCTTTGGGCAGCTTTTTGCTTTACCGCAGCATGCACGTGCCGACGCTGCAGACCTTCCGGGGTTGCTCGGCAGAACTCTGGAAGGGACAGTTCTCTGTTGCCGGCCCCCGCTGACGTGGACGCGTGTCCCCAGCACTGCGGGGGTAACACCTCAACCTCAAACTGCTCGTGGTGATAGAGAGTGACGGCCCCAACAATCATGACAGCAATGCTGGTCTGCGCAAGGACTGCAGAAGCCGAGAAGTTGTCTGCGAATTGGAAGCCCTCGGGGCCTGGAAGGAGGCGCCCGCGCCTGGGCCAGGCCCTCGCTCGCTGTCCCGTCCAACTCTGACAGATTTCGTGCCGTCGTGTGCCGATGCGTCTGCAGTTTGCGGCCGTCAGCCACCTGTGGAAGGGGGGCCTGGCCGCGAGCACGTTTGCTGCCACCTGGAAGGATGACCTCAGCGTGTTTGTCTCGTGGCCCGAGAAGGACTACTACATGAGGGTGTGTCCCTTTCTCCCTTTTGCAAAAAATCCCCCCTCCTCCCCTCTCCTCCCCTCTCCTCTTCTCTCTTTCCCTCTCCTCCCCTCTCGTCTTCTCTCTTTCCCTCTCCTCCCCTCTCCTCTCCTGTCTCCAGCTCTGTAATCTCCCACTATTTAATTCTGCACTTTAATCACAGTCGAACTCCACCTCTCTGCCTCTGCCTCCCGCCCGCCCTTTCTCCACCTTCTCTCCACCCTCCTCTCCTCCTGAGTCAGATGTCTCAGGCGATTTGTGATTGTANGCAAGCCGCCTGGCTGGCTGGCTGACTGTGCTGGGCTCCTGAGCTCTCGCTTGCCTTCTGCCTGGCAGCCCTTTGGCATGGCCCACTTGGAAAAACTTGCACACACACACGCACGCAGACACCTGTACCACACTACATTACACCACACATATAGGTCCACATATTTGCATGTAAACATGTGTGCACAGAAGAGATGTGTGTGACTGTCTGCATTGTTACTCCACCTGCACGTGCGCACCTACAGGAAAGCATGTGCACGCTTGCGCATACACACACACACACACACGCACGCACACACACACATGCAAATACACACACGCACGCATACGCGTTCACGTCAGGCTCCTTAAAGTGGCTGCACAAAAGCCTGCTCCTCCCACATTCTCGGGGCGTGCACGCCTTAATCTCTGGTGTGTGGGCGCTCCCCCTCCCCTCCCCCTTGAGGTCGCAGTCAGTGTCAGCGGAACTGGGCCCTCCTCCTCGGGTCTTATCACTGCGCCCTCCAGGAAGTGCACGCTGCTGGGGACTTGAGAAAGGTGCACCACCTCCCTCGAAGAATCATCAAGGTGAAAGGCCCCAAGGCTGTAGCACGCTGAGGCCCCTCTGGATATCCGGGCGCTGACTTAGAGAAAGAGGCACTGCAGAGGTGGCCAGGGACCTGCTCGCGCATCTACCCCCAAACGCTTCAAGGCATGATGATGCAGGGCCTGCGATCGGACGAGGGGGCGTCGGTTCTCTGTGCTTGACTTCTGTGGGGCGGCGTTTTTGTTGGTGGAGGGCTGGGCCGTCTTTTTGACGGCGGCTCTGAGCCTGCGTGCGCTCAATCCTCTTCTCGGGGGCTTGTCTCGAGGGGCTGGCCATCTTCTCATTGCGATGGCGCTAAGCCTCTTCCTATGAAGTCTGAGAATACTGGCGTTTCTTCTCCATGCGCACACCCACTCATTTGCGCGCCCACACACAACGCACACACAGGCAGGCACGCATACGCATCCGCACCCGCACGCATGGAGACACATGCGCTCACACCTCCGACCCAGAGACCGCATGCATCCGTGCTGCCCCGCACGTGCAAGGGGCGGGAAAGGGGGGGGGGGCTTCTCTCAGCATGGTGTTGCGGCACGCTGCGCTGGTCTCACTGGACATGTGTACGTTTGTGCGTGTGCATGCGCATGCGTGCGTGCAACTGTGCCAAGCGTACCAAGTGCGCGCGTGCACACGTGCGGGCGAGCGAGCACCCCCGTCTCATGAACGTGACTTGGCGAGACGGCGTGCGTGCGTGCGTGCGCGCGTGGGCCTGTGTGCGGGCGGGAGCAGGTCAAGTGCTGGGCGAAGGCGCAGTCCATCAACGACCCCAAGACGGGCACGCTCAACTCGTACGCGCTCTCGCTGCTGCTCCTCTTCCACCTCCAGGTACTCCAGCTTGTGCCCCCCCCTTGCCCCTTCACCCCTGCTCATGCCCCTCCGCCCCGCCGTCCCGGCCCCCTGCCCCCCTGCTGGAGTGTTGACAGGTGGCATCAGAAGGGGAAGGTGAGGGTCGCACAGGCAAGCCTGCACGGCATGTATGACTTGGGAGTAAGGAAGAGAGCAGGCATCCGCATATGGACCTTTCCAGGCCTCAAGCTCTTGGGCGTGGTGTGCCTGCATTTTTGTGCTCCTTCATTGAGTTCATCATAGGAGAAAGGAAGTGAGAGAAATCTAAAGTCCCCTGGCTCTTGATGGTGCAAACGCGTGTCATGACGTTTTGTTCCTCCCTGCATGTAGTTGTAGGCTTCCCAGACGTGCGTGTGTGTGTGTGTGTGTGTGTGTGTGTGTGTGTGTGTGTGTGTGTGTGTGTGTGTGCACGCTGGCCTATGCACTCCAGGAAGGTTGTGCTCTGTCTTGACCCGTAGGCTCTAGTGTGTGCCCCTTCTCCAGCCAGGCCCACCGCGCGTGCGCGACACCTGGCCAGCCCTCACGCGCGCTCGTCTCGGGCCTCCTCTGACGCCGTTATCATTCTCTCTGGGTGTCCTGCGTGTGATTGTGCGAATGGTGGTGGTGGTGGCGGCGGTGGTGGTGGCGGTGGTGGTGTCGGTGGAGACAGACGCGGTCCCCTCCCCTGGTGCCTCCTCTGCAGGACATTCTGACCGTCAACGACTCGCCAAAGCTCGCCTGTAAGTGGGAGAGAGGGTCACTGTTCTGCTCCTCGCCCTCCCCCTCGAAGCTCCCCCAATCTTGCCCCTCTTTTCCTGCCAGAGCACCTGCCCTGACGAGACTCAAAAAACCCCGTTCTATTTCTCCCCCCTGCCCCCCCCCCACCGGCGCCCTTGCTGGCATCATGCATGTGGAATAGGGGATTGTGCAAGTGAGGAGTCTGAGAGGCAATGTTCTTAGACTCTAAATGGGAAGCTCTTTCATTGTATGAACGGGGCACCTCTCTTAGAGCGTGCCACAGGCACAGCGTGTGCAAATACAGGTGGAAGGTACAAAGGCTCAGTGATGTTAGTGTGGAGCATTTTGTCGAGGACTGGGGAGGGGGGGGGGCAGGGGGGGAGCGAGCCTTGCCCATCGGCGAGCAGCAGCAGGCCGAAGGGCCCCTGGTCTCACCCATCTGCTTGCACCCCCCCGCAAGCCATTGTCTCTTTCTTTTCTCTCTCTCTGCCTCGAGAGAGGAAGGGACACTGTGCACCTCGTGATGCCATCTTCTCTGCGTGCCTGCTTCGCCCCTCGCTACCCCGTCACCCTCCGCCCCCGGCTCCCTCTCCCCTCTCTCTCTGGTGGCTGCAGGTGATGCGGAGTCGCGGGCGCGCAAGAAGGAGCTCGCGTTTGACGCGTGCGAGGCGCGGCTGAAGGCGCTGCTGGCCGACGGATACGCGCAGCGCAACACCAGCACGCTCGGCGAGCTCTTCTCGTCCTTCTTTGCGCAGGTGGGTAGTGGGAATCGCCAGGTGCCCCCCCGGTCCCGATTGCCCTTGCTGAACGGCCCATGCTGCTCGTGCAGGCGGGCGCCCCCCTCCTCGAATTGGCTCTGCGCTCGGCTCCGGTTGGCTTGGCTCTGCTGAGCTGGATGGGGCGGGGCCCCACTTGTTGCCGCTTGCGTCGTGCGTGGTGTGTGACATCTCCGGGCGCGGGGGCGGGAGGGGGGGGGGTGAGAGCGTAAGAAGCTTTCGCCTCAATGGCCTTTTTGCTTTGGGCAGCTTTTTGCTTTACCGCAGCATGCACGTGCCGACGCTGCAGACCTTCCGGGGTTGCTCGGCAGAACTCTGGAAGGGACAGTTCTCTGTTGCCGGCCCCCGCTGACGTGGACGCGTGTCCCCAGCACTGCGGGGGTAACACCTCAACCTCAAACTGCTCGTGGTGATAGAGAGTGACGGCCCCAACAATCATGACAGCAATGCTGGTCTGCGCAAGGACTGCAGAAGCCGAGAAGTTGTCTGCGAATTGGAAGCCCTCGGGGCCTGGAAGGAGGCGCCCGCGCCTGGGCCAGGCCCTCGCTCGCTGTCCCGTCCAACTCTGACAGATTTCGTGCCGTCGTGTGCCGATGCGTCTGCAGTTTGCGGCCGTCAGCCACCTGTGGAAGGGGGGCCTGGCCGCGAGCACGTTTGCTGCCACCTGGAAGGATGACCTCAGCGTGTTTGTCTCGTGGCCCGAGAAGGACTACTACATGAGGGTGTGTCCCTTTCTCCCTTTTGCAAAAAATCCCCCCTCCTCCCCTCTCCTCCCCTCTCCTCTTCTCTCTTTCCCTCTCCTCCCCTCTCGTCTTCTCTCTTTCCCTCTCCTCCCCTCTCCTCTCCTGTCTCCAGCTCTGTAATCTCCCACTATTTAATTCTGCACTTTAATCACAGTCGAACTCCACCTCTCTGCCTCTGCCTCCCGCCCGCCCTTTCTCCACCTTCTCTCCACCCTCCTCTCCTCCTGAGTCAGATGTCTCAGGCGATTTGTGATTGTATAGCATCTGGCGTGGGATAGAAAGCCTGCTCTCCACAGTAGGGTGAGCAGTGGTGCGGGCGTGCGAGTTTTGGCATGTGTCCAGGAAGTCAGCCACGCAGCTCCGTCATTGTCGCCTCAATTTGATTGGCATGTGGGAGTAGAAGTTAAAGGAGCCGTTCATTTCTCGTCGAGTCTGTAGCCCACCTGCTCTTGCCGCCTGCCTGTCTGCCTGCCACCTGGCATGTAGAGTTTAGAGATTTCCTTGTGCCTTATCTGTTTCATTTCATGCACATACAATAACACACTCGATTCTAATGCTTGCATAATGCATACCACTTCAATGATGATGCATGTATACGCGCTGCATGTGCAACTACAAACGCATGTATTCAGGGCGGAGACTCTGCTGCGGGGAGGGAGTGGGGGCCTGGGGCAAGACATCAGCTGTTTGGCTACCCGTGCTTTCTATGAGGGACAGAGGGGGGGGCCG
>WELA01004027.1:128315-141125 GCA_009602735.1 Mesotaenium endlicherianum
GGGGGGAGGGGGGGGGGGGCAATACCAGCTGGCTCGTAGCAAGTGGTGAGCCTCCAGGGCACGTGCAGAGCTGTGCCCTTCTGGTTGGTGTAGGTGCCGTGGGCCTGCGCCAGGTGGATGTTGGAAAAGAGCTCCCAGCTGCTCTTCTTGCGCGTGCTCCAGAAGTTGAGCTTGCTGTCGACCTTGGCGGTGGAGTTGTCCTCGACGACGTGTGCGTACGAGTGCGCCACGTGGATGCTGCTGGTGGAGTCGCTGGCGTCGATGACCTGGCGCAGGCCCGTGCTGATGATCTCGTGCGTCAACCAGTTGTCGTACTTCCCGCGGCCGAAGGCAAAGGGCGGCATCTCGCCCGCGTGCAGCGGCATGGGCGAGTTGTTCCACATCCAGAAGTCAACGCCGCCGTACGTGTGCAGGGAGCCGTGCTCGCGTGTGAAGCGGCGCACCTCGGCCTCGAACGCGGCCCCCTTGGCCCCGCCCACGCGCAGGTGCTTCTCGAAGTCGAAGGGGAAGTCGACGCCGAGGTCCCAGCGCGCGGCCGTGAGCACCCAGTTGTCAAAGTTGCTCGCCACCTTCTGCATGGCGGGGATGAGGTCGTTGAGCAGGATGATGTCGCCGTTGATGATCATCGACGCGTCCGTGTCGGCCGACTGCGCGCGCGCGACCATGCTGTGGAACAGCGGCACGCCGTAGAAGTTCTGGTCCACGCTCGGCTCCACAAACACGCGCCCCGCAAACTCACGCTCCAGCGCGCGGAAGCTGGCGTCCTCGCCCAGCAAAATGATCTTGGGGGACGACGAGAGGCGCAGCCACGAGATCAGGGCCCTCCGCTGCGGGTCGTCGGGCTCGCCCGTGTAGGGCTTGGGGGCGCAGAAGATCGACAGCGAGGGGACGTCCATGGCCATGAGCCGCGGGGTGGGGTGCTGCTGCGTGGACAGAGGCCGCGGGAGGACCTCCCCCTCTGCCCCGCCCATGTTCATCTGCTCCTGAAGTGTGCGGCGGGGCACCATGCCTCCGCCGTTTGTGTCCCCGACAATGCCAGCAGGGGGGCAGTTGACCTGCTGCTGATTCGTCCCGCCCATTATCTGATAGCCCGAGCGCTTGAACAATGTGATGGACCAGATGAAGAGCGTGAGGGACACCAGGATGGGGGCCTGCTTGCAACACCCCCCCGAGAGCCTGTAGGCGTGGGTGTGCTTGAGGTGGACCTGCGAGCCTATCGACATCCCCTTGTCCTTGACGTTGAAACGCACCATGGCTGCCGAGCTTGCAAGCACCGAGAGACTTCACGTGTGCAAGCTAGATGCAGAGCTCCACTAAGTCTGCTATGTAACAGTGACTTGATTGGAACACAACGGCGAGAATAATCTCCTGTTCACTGTCGGACTGCAGCAGAATGCCTCCTGGCTTCTGCACGAGCCTTGCGATGATTCAAACTGTGGAAAGTTACTGGCTACAACAAGGGTCTGCAATTAAAAATTCGATCTCCTTAATCTTGATGCGCTCTGCTTAAGCAAGCTTACATCTACTGCAGTATTCCTTATTAATCGCTCCAAGAGTTACGTGCCACTATACCGGCACTAGGGGGGTGCAGGAATGAACCTGCTTACAAGCGTAAGTGCATCATTCCCGACCTCCAACAACGGCAAATGGCACCAATGGACGCCAGAACAAGGCGAACCTACTTCCACTTGCAGGGCAAAAAGGACGCACTGAAAAGCTCTGTAGTCACTAGAAAACTAATTGGCCGGAGTTGGTCAGAGTAAGAATAGCTCTTCGGCTTTGATAAAGCTGCCTACCGCCATTTCTGACCAACCTACATGCCTACTGCCTATACCGGCCTAAACGGCAAGATCAGGCGGGCCATCTGCACAAGTCCACCTGGGCAAGATCGCGTTATCACAGTCCAGGAGCGCCTGATGGCTCAAAAGCGATTCTGCTGCAACATCCTGAGAAACATGGCATAAAATTGGGTCCGAAACTGTCCGAAACCATGTGAAACAAGCTGCAGACAACGACGGTGGAAGCCAAGCAAGGAAATAGAACGACACGATACGCCAGCCGCTGTATACTAGTCCAACGTAATGCACCGTCCCAGGCTTTCTGACAATGAGCCGCCCTGATCACGCTTTAGACCCCCTACGAATCAAGCCCTCAAGGTTAGAATGCGAGATAAGTTCATAGGTCGAATGTTTTATATCAAATTTTTGACGCATTCTGGGGCCTGGTTTAGAGCAGATGCAGGGCGCTACGACTCGCGAGTCGCGAGGTGATCAAGGTGATGGTGCTTGGTCGAAGCTGGGTGCATGTGTGCCGTCCGATAATCGACGTTCCAGATTGAAAAGGCCGGGCCTTGTGAAAATCAGCGATACCCCTTCCCCAAGCAGCTATTAAAATGTGTGCCCACGCATGTGCCATCATCCATGTCTCCAGCAGTCACAGGGACCTGACTTTAGTTGATCTTGGACTCTCCTGTCCACTCCCTGCCGGCCCCTGTCCGCCTTTGCACTACCCCTAAAAATTCCACTCAGTCCGCCAGCTTGCCCGGTCCAGCCTGCTCCAGCCGGCTCCTTCCGACAAGGCACATAAACAGCAGCCCTTCCCAGTGTTCCCACTGCCCACTGGCCACAGCCCAGTACTTCCCATGCCGTCTGAAAACTACCAGGCCGGTTTTTAATGCGTGGAGCCAAACTATTGCACGAGAACTTTCAGCATGTTTTCGCATATAGAGAGAGTGAGAGAGCAACCAAAAGGTTGAGTAGGATCGACGACGACGCCGGTGGACCCGCGCGCTTGAGCGTGTGTGAAGCAGTTCCTCGGGTGAATACAATTACCGCAGGTTTTCAAGCTTTCGTGTGAGTGCACGGTGATCGTAAAATAATTGTGACAAGTTATTGGGAGATTCTTATAGAAAACTAGGGATGCGAGAATTCTGCCCTTTCAAGTGTGAAATTTTATTGTCAAGTTTTTAGAAATCATTCTCACGTCAATAGACGGTATGAGAAAGGTGTCGCGACTGCTACCCATTTGACGGTGCCGCATGCGCAGCGCAAGACACGGTCGCTCAGGTATGGAAAGTCACCATTACCTCACCGACCAAATTGACTAAAGCAACGACTGAGGTCAAGGTTGTGGTCACCGGAAGAAGTGGCTACGTCAGGTCAAATCCACACTCAGCGATGGGTAGGGGATTGACAGATAAGTCAGTTGAAAGGATGAGTACAAGAAGACCAGTGATGGTCCAGATCACCAGATGCCAAGAAAGGCAGCGCAGACTGGATTGGCCAGTTAAGCCAAGCCACGGCAGGATCGCTGTGACGGGTAGTGTGCCATCACGATAAAAATCCTCATGAGTGACAAGCTGCAGCTCATGCGCTTCTCAAAGAGCTGCCAGCCTAGGCGTGAATGCCAGCCGAGAGGCCCGGGAGTCACGCGCGACGGTTACAAGGCATGCATGCATGCTGAGTGACAATTGTTAAAGGCAGATTTTAAGAGCAGAGCAAAGACAACATACAAATTAAGCACCGGCATTCTCAAGAGAGAATGGTACGCGTGGTGCCTGGGAAAGGCACAAGCATTGCACGAAGCTGTCTCATTCTTGCCCTTTTAATTTGCCAAAAAACAGAAAGGAGTGCGGGGCAAGAGAGAGGAGAAGAAGAAGCACGAAGAAGAAGGAGTTTCCAACGCCACAGAAGAGCCAAGAAGCCACGCTTCTGCCGACGTCCAAGATTTCCCTCTCTGTAACGATCCGCCGCATGGCCGGATGCGGCGCGTGCGACACGTCGCGTGGAGCAATAGAAATGTCGGTTTGAATTGTATAAGTACAATGGGCGTGCGATCGAAGTACCTCGAGTTACCTTTCTGTTTGTATCGATACACTCTCATTGTATCACGATAGAGTTAGCATTTAGGAGTTCCCAACAGGGGATCTTGCAGACAAAGGTTGAGAACTTGCAAAATAGAATATGTTAGGAGCTTAGCACAGATTTGGATCAAACGCCACAAACGTGCGACGGGCACATAAAATGGTGAGTGCTGTGTAAGTTTCCAAGTTCTCAGAAGTCTCACTTGTCGAATTGCTGATAGCAAGAGTAAGATTAACAAGTAAAGCCCTAAGTGAAGAACTGAGCGAGCCCAGCCAAGCAGTGTGAACTGCTAAGACGGGGTGTAGAGCGAAGAGCTTTAAGCAGGCCAGCGTAGATGCTTAGTTCAGAGTTTTAAAAGCTGCAACTTTGTGAAAGTTAAGCGATAGCCTTGGAGGCGATCTTCTCTGAACTTGGTGTTGCACGTTAATCTGCATAAAACGTGATTTTTGCATACTACAAATTTGGTCATTTTGTAAACCTTCAACTTGGGCGAAAGCCTGTGTGGAAGTAAGACGCTTCTGTCCTACTTCTGAAGACTTCGTGATTGCTTCAGGTGAACGCGAATTCCCAAGCAAACTGGGGATTGAGGTCTGTGAGGGCAGCCGGTCCTCAACCTGGAAGGGGACCTGGAGAAATTCACCTATACATGCGGTTGAGGAGTGGAAGGATATATCATCCTATGGAGCCTATAGAAGGCTCTAATTCTAACCAGAGTCCATGAGAAAGTGAGACATCTGAGCGGTCTGCCAACCCGTGGAGTGAGCACCCGTCGGGAGACGAGTCTCGCCATATGTAATGAATCTGAAAGGGGCAGAGTGCCCTAGTGGAAGCGTAGTGACTCACGAGGAACAAAGCTAGTTGCAATCATACTCAAGAGTGCAACGGCATATTGCTAAGAAAGCTTAGAGAAATAACTTGACATTTTGAGTGGCAAGAAACTGCTCACAAATGTACTAGGATGAAAGGCCTTGTCATTACAAACCCGTAGAAATTTACAAAAGTGAAAACTGATAAGAAACAAAGAAGTTATGCCTATTTATAATTTTCTGCCTAAGTGCTCCTCTCTAAGAGGAAGCTACGGATTTTCCTAAGTGTTCGTCAAATCGTCTCTTCCAGAATATTCGTGAGTAAGCCAGATCTGTCTAATCTGACGTGTCGGGCCAAATTGACGTCCACATACATGCATCGACATTACTAGAATATTTTACACGCGCTAGGCTAAACCGAAACGTCTAGGTCAATCGACCTAGTCGGCACTCCGCGTAAGCCGAACTTACGTGAAGGTTCGAGTTCATTCTAACGGGCCAGATTGTAATGAATCAGTATATTAGTGGATATAATATTCATTTAAATATAATAGTTAATTAAGTTCAGCCTGCTGAACTTTAGTTAATAGTCAGTCTGCTGGACTTTACATAATTATCAGTTTGCTGACTCAGTCGAAAGCAGCAGGCTGAAAGTCCATATAAGTCAGCTTGCTGACACATTCTTTGACAGCAAGCTGACTTCCGTACTCGGTAGCAGCGAACTGCCTTGATATGCATCTAAGTGCGATATGCTAGATGAATAGCCAGATGACATCCCTATGATGGATGGCTATTCGGGATGATGGGAGATGGCGGTGGATTTGGTTAACCGAGGTCCTACCAACGTGGTTAACTCCCGGGTAGGCGGTGCCATCGCACTGACCGTTGAACAGTAAACTCATTCCATGTACATATGCTAGGCATTGCTCTCGACTTCGGCATTCGGAAATGAGGCCAACTCTCTTGTATAGCTTACTGAGAGAAACCTGAATCCAATGCGAGAAGCCATTGATACGCACTGTCTTCTAACCTTGCTTATGTATGAGTTTACTGATTGCATTATTGATGCTAGTTTACTCGCATTTGACTTACGAGTATTGTTCACTGCTAGTGTGTTGTTCTTTGCCGTCGAACTAGTTAACGGAAATTACCATAAAGATTACTTGCTGATATGAAGATCTTTATTAATTGTTAATTGCCTATTTGGTAAGTTGATTCATTTCAATGAAGCTGTGACTTTGCTCACCATCAATGACGTTTTTAAGTGACTGGAAGCCAAGAGGGCTTGCTCTTCACAAGAGAGAGACCAAGTGGTCCTGAAAACACAAGAGATAAAAGTGTTAGCCTCACTAATAACTTTGTTACTTACAACTGGCATAATAGACTTTTAAAAGATGCCCCATAGGAGCATTCATTGCTATATACTCCCTGCAAAACCAACGCTGAAGGCGGCAGTTTCAATGCACACAATAATCTTGGAGGCTCTCTTATGTCTACGCAAATGGAGACAAGGCACGTAGCACTCCTATTGGCTAAGCATAGCACGAACCAAGCAAATCTAGTGCAAGAAATATGCTAAATGCTTCTTATTGGTCGAGCTTACCTCGACCCATGCTACCTAGATAAAGTCTCAAAAGTAAATCTGGAACTTGAGGAAGCTTCCTCTAGGAGTATGTGATGCAGTCACCAAGTTATAACCTTAATGATGCACTTTTACTATACAAAAGCAAGATATATGTGTGCTAAGGAGCTCGCGGATTTGTGCGTACAAGCAAGGACCTTTATGGGTCACAAATAGGCAAGAATGTGTCCCTTGGGCACGTTGAGTCACAACTTGGCCTTTGGAGACATTTTGCTAGGGGCCGGTAGGTGGCGCGGACTAGATTGCAAATATTTCGCTCGACACTTGACCGAATGACACGATACCAGTGTCGTTCGGACGGTAGCTTGGCGCTCTACATTTTAGCGGCTTGAAAACTTAGAAAAGATCAACATATGGATGCGTAAAGTCAAGTCAAAGTTGGCCTTCCTAGGTTGATGGTTCACACACGTGTAGCTTGGTTTTGCGCGTTGACCACGAGTTACTTAATCATGACAGCAACACCACTTGTCACTCTTGTGAAAAGCATTCCAATTATTTCCAGGCCAATTTTTAATGTAAGGTCATAGGTTTATAAAGTGCATTTTTGAGTTTCATGAAAGTATGTTTTGATTGTACAGTAGTGTAGAGTGCATTTTTGTGGTCATTTTGATATAAAGTTCGTCGAATTTGGTCAAGTATTGAGAGAGTCACGGATTTCTGAAGTTTAATTAGTTTTGAGGTCGGTTGACGACTTTCCTTAATTTCGCGGTGAGCGCGACCGTCAGATTGACCGACAGCGTCGGGCGATCTGGCCCGTTAGAATGAACTTGAACCTTCACGTTTGGCTGACGCGGAGTGCCGACTAGGTCGATTTACCTAGAAGTTTCGGTTTAGCCTAGCGCGTCTAAGATAGAATATTCTAGTAATGTCGATGCATGTATGTGGACGCCAATTCGGCCCGACACGTCAGATTAGACTGATCTGGCTTACTCACGAATATTCTGGAAGGGACGATTTGACAAACACTTAGGAAAATCCGTAATGACAAGGCCTTTCATCCTAGTACATTTGTGAGCAGTTTCTTGCCACTCAAAATGTCAAGTAATTTCCCTAAGCTTTCTTAGCAATATGCCGCTGCACTCTTGAGTATGATTGCAACTAGCTTTGTTCCTCGTGAGTCACTACGCTTCCACTAGGGCACTTTGCCCCTTTCATCTAATTACTTGATTAATTGCATGTGGGGAGCAGAGTCACAACTTATTTTCCTCAAAGAGACTACTCTAAGAGGGTCAAACCAGTGACCAGTGCTACTAGTGATCTTTTGTGCCGGGCCTTGTTAGTTGTTCTCTTACCAGTTTCTAGTCTTCAGGTGCTCACTTTAATTTAGTACATCTTTTCTTAAATATTTAGATATATATGCCCCCATTTTTGGCCATGAAGTCACATGCATTATAAACTTTAATGCACTAAAGCCTGCTAGTAAGACTTATATTGCCTAACGCTGTTGATGCACATCCGACCTCTTAATGCTCAACAAGTATGTTGCATGCAATAGAGCGACTTGCAAACCTAGTATGTTGTAATACATTAATGTGTATTACTACAAGCTATACATCAATGCTAAACATTGAGTTACAATATATATATAGATGCACATCACTACACTCTTTATCACTTTCAATTGATGAACAAAATATGGTACACATGTAGCACATACACATGCAATCAAGGATTACAAAAATGTGGCAATATTTAGTAATTCAATACATTTGAAGTATGTTGTTGTTTATACCCTGGACTTGCTGTTATAACTTATTTTCAGCATGTCCGACATTGATGAGATTTAGTCATTAATGGAGTAACAAAGAACTCCGCAATCGCTTTCTTTGACCTTAGGAGCTTGTTCCTCCTCCCATGTTTGTGCCCTTGAATCCAACGTGAATTTTGTGTTAACATGCTACTAGGATGTTAGTTATGTAGCCTATGGATGTGCGGATTCTTCTTGCATTTTCCAATCCAATATGTTTGTACAAGTCCCCCTTTGGTTTGGAGATTGTGACATGTACCCTTGTTCTCCATTGGGGTTTGTGTTCTCTACCAATCGACTTAGTTGCATATAATTATTATATTGTTAAAAGCTTGAGTTCCTTATCCACGGTGTATTTAGGTTCTCCACAAGAGTTTTTCAAATTTTTGACCTCTAGTGTAAGCTTCTTTTGGGACAGTTTCAAATCCATAGAAGAATCTCGGTCCTCTTACCTGTTGGTCAATACTTGAGCATCACAAGTGTGGAGCTTCCTCATGTCTACACTCAACCCTTTTGGATATTGTTGGCACACAATCAAGCCGTTGGCTTGCCAGTATGTAACTTCCAAAAAATATAGGAACGCCACAAATACCTTACGATGTAGTGGAGCACAGTCCTATCCATCTCTAGATTTCCTTTAACTTCTTAGAAGCTTCTCAATGTTATCTTTCTAGAGCCTAGTAATATGCCACCGATTTTTGGGAGTGTGCAAATAGCTATAGCCACCGTAGATGTAATACTTAAATTATTTTCCACAACTTTTTTGCAGCTTCTAGCAATCATTGTGCACTCGAGGGCAGCCTTGAATGACCTTAAGTTCTTGAATTTCAATGCGAAGTAACAACCATCTACACGCTCTTGAGGACGCGTCGGTTCACCTGCCGCTGTCGACAAAATCTACAGTTTGACTCGCACATTGACGTTACAGTCGCGACCAGACGCGACGAGAGAAATGGGCAAAGTTTTCAACGAAATAGAGGGAAGAAGTCAAAGTCCGCCAAATCTTAGGCGAGTTTCCCCCCCATGTATGCATACATGTGATCCAATGTAGACCCTCTGTATAAATCGATTCTACGTACGCTTCCGCGTCGGCAGTCACTAGCTTCGCGCAGTTGAGAGGGGGTGGACTTTTGGGTCACTTTTGGGTAGCTTTTACGGGCTTGGCATGTGCTGGAGCTGGTAGGGTATAAGGTGTTTGCTTTTTGTTCAAATCAGAAATTGCATCATCCACGACCAGAAGCAACCAGAACGGTTCTGCATCAAAATCATATTGTTGGCTTTTAATCGACAGTGCAAGACATCTTGCTGAACATGTGGAGAACATCCTTAGCCTGAGGGGGAAGAGCAATGAATAGTTTTAGCCTCTGAAGCAGTCGGAGGATTCGTTCTCGTCCCTTTCGACAGTCCCTCTACGGCAGACGCGGGTTTTGGCGGAGCATTGATGTTTAGAATAGCATAGTCGAAGGGAAGGATACTTTCACAATCAGAATATTATAGTCGAAGGGAAGAATACTCTCACAATCCGCCAAGATGGCCACTGTGGTTAGCTTGTGCAGTAGCCCTGTCCTTTTTAACTCATGTCTTCCCAAGACGAACGTGACCACGTCATCTGAGAGGACAACTCGCTCTTATTCTGCAAGTCTGACTAAGCGACTGTCGACTTGTGCTCTTAGAAGCTCAATACATGCGAGGTCATTCTTCGCTGGTGATAATGGCGCCCTTTGGACTGTGAGGGAGCCGATGAGAACATCTAAGTTTTTTCAATCTGGGGGAGTGAGGGCTGCGTCAAAAAGTGACGTGCCAGAGTACACAGCCCATCCGCCCATGATGGAGAAGCCCAAGCTGCCGTGGCGCATCCTAGCGGTCATCCCTTACATCATTCCCTCCTTGGAAGCCTTGCCAGTTGTCAAACAGCTGGAGAGTAATTACATATTGTTCGTAGTATATAAGGAGCTCGCACCTATCGGTCTGAGTTGGGTCGCCAAGCTGCCGGGATGGTTTATGCTGGCCTACTTCTTTGGAGCATACTTGGGGATCGTGCGCAACAACCGCTGGCCTCACTTCCTGCGCTTTCATATCGTCATGGGGATGCTTATGGAGATTACCCTCCAGATAGTTGCTGCGACCTATGATTTCTTTCCTAGAAAGCTGATGGATGCTGGGCTCCTAGGGGTCATCAAAAGCATCCTCTGCATGTGGTACATACCAACTGTCCTGGGGTGCATGGTCTGTGCCCTGATGGGAGGCTATGCAGATGTGCCTTTTGTAAGTGAGTCTGCTTACATGCAGATTCCGCAAGAGTAAGAATAGCGAGGAAGGGCCTCCTGGATGTGGAGAGCGGTGTGCATGGTGGCAGAGAGAAGTGTGGGAGGTGACGGAGTTGGGCACACCCTATCGACCCAGCAACGCAGGCCCACTTCTTGTGGCGTGCTCTTCTTCTCGCCTTTTTCTTCAGACGACTCCTAGTGACTACCTATTTTGGACTCGCAATAAGCGCTCACAAATATCCCAGTCTAGGTTCTACCTTCCACTTGGAGACTTCACTACGCAAGCCCAACCTTACTTTCTTCAGTATACATCTTGGACAGCAGTCTTCCCAGAGCTTGGAGCGCTACAAAACTGCAGAGGCCTTACCTGAGCTTTTGATGTCGATGAACCTATTGAGAGGAATCCCGTTTCAGCAGTCTGCACTTTATGATGTGTAAGCTGGTAGGCTTGTTCATAAGTGGCACTTTTTATCACATGTATTGTTGGACTAGCACACTCATGGGTGGCTTGCAGCGACGATGTCGTTTCTAGTTGATGAAATGGGTCATGACCGCGGTGCTTCATTGCGCATGCTTTCACAATTTTGGTACTTATCTTCTGCATTTTGAAGCCGGAGTCTAAGGCGGGTCTCGAGTTCAATCAAAATCAGGATGTTCCATATTTGTTGCTATTTATGGCTGTCAGTCGATACAGGTTAAATATGGCAACAGGAAGGCGCCATGCTGCCTTCTTTTCTTACACTCTCTCTTGATAGCATCTAACACTGCGTGACAGAGGGGCGGACATATTAAAAATTTTCTGTTGTTACGAGGCCACCGTACTCCACATGCTGCATAGCGATCTACATCTACAAGCACTTGCATCCAAGTTCTCGAGGCATGCATTCATGGAGGAATGAATGACTGTTGTGAGGATGTGCCCCAGGTAAATATCTGCACAATTGATCCCAGCGAGTGTGTAGATTATCAAGCATGCATAAACCCTCGTACTTCACACAGTCTTGCTTAAGTGCCACAGTTACAACACCTGCACTCGCAATGCTCAGCTGTTCTTGGCCATCTTTAATTTTGCTCGCAAGTAGGAATAGAGTCACGCAAAAAACCACTGCAACACTGAAGCTTGAGTGCTTCGTACTGCACAAAGCGCGCATAGTACGTACAATGGCTATGCCACAAAGCCGCTCCCTAGATTTGTTATAGAGCCACTCCCTTGTAGGCACTTTATGGCCCCAACTGGCTGGTGGCTCAGTTGGACTTTAATTGGCGTCGCCACTCCCCCGACAATCTCCCGCAAACTTTCTTATGGTAGCCTGCAGCAGCTCCGGCTGGCTGGTGACTATGGCAGAGACGCCCAGCTCGAGCATGAGACGCATCACGTCCTCCTGGTCCACAGTCCACACGTGCACCTCCCGGCCGGCCCTGCGAACAATGCCAGGTGCGCCAGCTACGTCGGGCGTGTGTTAACCTCCCCAGCATCTGTCACTCAGAGTTTATTTGAGGCAGCCCCAATCTATACGCAGCACAGAGCGCATGCGTCCTTTCCAGAGCAAACGGGACTAGCAGGGGAAGACCAACACACGCTGCCGCACAAGCCCGCAAGCCTGCAAGGCTTGCGTGCAAAAACACAGCGCCTCGAGCCCTTACATTTCTCTGCATCCTACGATCTACAACCACACGCATGGCGGCGAGCAAGCGATGCCCATCTGCAGCGCGCCACATGCGTAAGGCCAAATAGTAGGCCCAGGCATCGCTGCCCCCCCCAGAGAGCACATCCCACACTGGCGGGAGAGGGTGCGGCACTTTTAGGCTCCAACTAAAACCGTACACAGCTTCACACATGGGAGCTTTCGCTGGCGCGATCCCGACACCGTACGCAGCCAGCACAGACATGGGCTACGGCTGTCACCTGGAGCCTCCCTCGCGACAACGCAACACATTAGCGCGTCGCATCTCAACAGAACAGGGCAAGTCAGAGAGCCCCGGGGGGGCCCAGACAGCCCCGCAGAGCGGCGTGGAGCCCGAACACATCTGCCAAGACACACCACGCGGGCGGCGCTGACGCACGCGCATCAGCACACGTGCGCGCACAGATGCGCACGCCTGCTTGCACGCCCGCGCGCCCTCACCAGCGCCACATGGCTCGCAGTGGAGGGCTTCCGAGGCGAGTGGGCCCCGCTTGCATGCGCGCCCGGAGTGAGGCACACACCTGCGTGCAGCAGCCATGAGGGCGGGCGTGACAAGTCCCCAGAAGACGCCCACCACGTGTGGGGCCTCCAGCCTGAGCAGCTCGCTCACTTGCCCCGTCTCCTTCTCCCTCATCACTATGTAGCCCGTCTGCCGAACCCCACCGTTCCCCCTCCCCCCCCTCCTCCGCCCCAGCGCCGCCACGTGGCAGGNAGAAATAACTTGACATTTTGAGTGGCAAGAAACTGCTCACAAATGTACTAGGATGAAAGGCCTTGTCATTACAAACCCGTAGAAATTT
>WELA01004027.1:156163-169556 GCA_009602735.1 Mesotaenium endlicherianum
GAGGGAGGGGCGGGGGAGGGGGGAGGTGTCATAATTGTATGAGAGAAAGCTGACCTGGGCAAGCGTGAGGTCGCCAACTCGCAGTCCCGGCCGCCCGCTGAAAATCTGCAACTCCCTGAACCCCCGTTCGCATTAGCCCCCCTGAGGTGCACCAGCCCCTCTTGGGAGAGCGTGCAGTGCCACTGAATCCACAATGTGCAAGAGTGCACGCGCGTGCTCGCGCACGCGCACACGCGCGCACGTTTGCGCGTGCAACACCTGCCGAATGAAACGGGAGTCTGCAGCGTCCATGCGATCGTGTTTGTGTGCGTGCGCATGAGGGGGTGCATGTGCATGCGCGCGTGTGTGCATATGCATGTGTGTGTGCACGTTTGCGTGCGTGCGTGTGCGTGTTGTATGAGTGCGTGTGTGTGTGTGTGTGTGTGTGTGTGTGTGTGTGTGAGCACATGCGTGCGCATATGTCTCTGTGCGGCAAAGAAGTAGAGGTACCTGTCGTGGAGAGCCACGAGCACGCCATCGGCAGTCCGGGATGCATCCACCTCCACGCACTCTACCCCCGCAGCAAGCGCGCGCTGGTACGCAGCCACCTGCAGCCGACACATGGCATCCAGGCACGCCCCCTCGTCACTACCCTCCAAAGCAGAAGAAAGATGCACTCGCTCATATATATTAGAAATCTGTTAGGAGGGGAGTATGGGCTTCCTTCTCATCAACATATTCGCTTGATTTCCAGAGGTTGCCGGGGGCTATGTGCGCTTGTTGGATGTGTGCCATTGCTCAGAACTTACAGCACACACACACACACACACACACACACCTACACGCCTTCAATTTTAAGGGTGTGCGCATGCGCGCGCGCGCGTGTGTGTATGTGTGTGTGTGTGTGTGTGTGTGTGTGTGTGTGTGCGCGCGTGTGTGCACATCCCTGTGCTGTTGGTCCAGAGACTGTACACGTACATGCAGAAAGGATGACTACTTTGGTCGGTAGGTAAGCGCTTGCCCATACTTTATGGCGCAACGCAGATGGCGCAACGCAACGTCCGATGTGCGCAATCAACGCCTTCAGAGCCTCCAGAGCCCAGATCAGGCAGCTCTTGAGTCAACGAGAAGGCCGGGTGTGAAGGGTCTGCGTCCACTCAGCGGTCTGGACTGGAGGTTGACCTCAGTCAATCCCTAGAAACTGAGTCATCAGAGAGGGGCCTCACAGTGTTGGGAGGAGCTCTGGAAGAGTCCCCCCCGTGGGCGCACACCCAGGGGGGCGTCTCCAGGTGCTTGCAGAGCTCCGCTGAAACTCCTCCCCGCGCCTGAGCCTGGGTGGCATCTCGTTTTTTCGCCGCAGGCGCCTCATGCCTTCGTTCAGCACTTGCTTTGGCGTCCTTCTCGTCTCCTTCTTCCAGGCCCTGCATGCTAGGAGCAATTGCAAATTTGAGCGGACAGAGGGCATGCTCTTAGGTCAGGTCAACAAGTGCAGGCTCATGCAAAGTCGTGACTGATATGGAAGGTGGGTTGCTGCATTCATGTCTATAAGATGGCAACCCGGGCAGCCGATGTCCGTACTTTGATTCCTTCCCCAAAAAAGCTTTGACATTGAATCCATTTGCTGCATATAGAAACCCCTAAGTACCCTCGCTAGACAGCAACCAGCAGGGGGTGAGTTTGGTTATTGAGAACTGCACGCTCAAGTGATCAACTTGGAAAGCTCGAACTCTAGCAGCAACATGAATTTACCTGGGAGCTGAGAAGACGCCAGGCAGCAAACAGAGAAAACGCGAGCGCCAGGAGCAGGACAAGCACCACGAAGTTCTGGAAGCGGCTGCGGAACGGCAAGCCACGTGGGGAGCGCAGAAATCTCGCAGGGCGACCTCTCCTGGGCCCCAATGGGCGCTGCTGAGATACAGGCAAGAGGGGCCTGTCGGCACCAGCTACCCAACTCGACTGCATAACACCATAAGGAGTGCACTACTGCCCACAGTGAGGACTACGTGAACTCTGCGGACTTAGCCCATTCATCGTAGCGCTTCTCACCATGAGTCCTCTTCTAGATTGCCCGTGCTATTGTGTAAGAAAAGGCGTTTTGTCGCAAGAAGAAATGTCCCCAGCGTCACTAAACAACGAGAGTATGGACTTTTTCAACGACCACCAATCGTCATTCTGATTAGAAACAGGAAGTACGAGATGCACGTATACCTCTCAGGTGCTTCCGCATGGGTCCTTCAAATATTGAGACTTACAACCTCGTCCTTGTTGGTAAACACACACTTAGAGTTAATTACAAGTACCACAATCGGGTCACTATTTACACAGCTGCCTTCGTTCGCGTCATCGAAGAAAGCGTTCCGTGAAATTTCATATCAAAACTCTCTCCGGGGCTGTCCGCGAGGCGGACGAAATGGAATTTCTATGTACTACACTGGAGTCATTAGAGTGAAGGCCGAGTGTAAGCGACATCAAGACTTGTTTTGTCTGAGATTTCTTCGTACTGCTGCTGACAACTCGTTCTTGAGTAACGCTACCCCTAGCTGAGGAAAGTGGCCGGGCATCACGTGTTCTAACGCAGTCAGAGGTTGTGCTTCCTTGAAGACGCGCAACGTCAAATGTTGGCCAGGTTCTAGCTGTGACTCGCAAGATTGTCGAGCAATGGCTGCAGCTGACGTTCAAGGTCTGCAGGTCGAGGCCTACAAGAGGCTTTACCCCGAAGAATACTTTGCTCGCTTTCTCGTGGAGGGAGTGCGCCCAGATGGCCGCCCCTTAGGCCGAGGACGTGCCACCAGCATCGGGCTGGGTAATGACCTCATTGTTCATCCTTGAAGTTGTCCCCTTTATCTTTTAAGTACTTGTAATGTAATCTGTTGCGCCTTCCGGTGTTAAAGGGTTCAAGTAGCAGGCATACTTGCGAGGATGAGTGTAGGCTCTTATCAGCAACAAGCATAAAGGCAATCTCCTTGCTTCCCCTCCCCTCTCTATAAGTGATCTGCTAGTCCCTCGTAGTCTCTTTCCCACTCTTTTGGTCCTGCCGAGGTTGGCTGTGCTGAAAGAGAGCTCTCCACCTTGTGATCTCCAGGTGCTGTTGCTTCTGCAGACGGCTCTGCACTCGTCAAGATCGGCAATACGGTATGCAATGCCACCACCGACCACCGCCAATATGAACTCCATGTACGATGACGAGGCTTCCAGGTCCCGTGTCAGTAGAGGCTGTGGGCAGTGCAGGTGCAATAGTTCTTTTTCCTCAAGTGTTCCCCACGATTGTGGGTCCTGTTTTCAGCCTCTGTCCAGTACACATTTGAGAAAAAATATCCGGGGGACCGTCGTACGACTTGAGAAGCGAGTGTGAGGAGCAATGGGTCCTGCAAACATGAAACCAAGTGAAGGTCAGTGTATGAAGAGGACTAGACCTGCACCTGCGCACGCATTCGCACAAAAGTAAGCAAAGGGCATGTCTGCTTCGTCTGCACCTAGAAAGGCAGGCGCGCAGCTCGCTCTATCGAGATGAGAGTGCGGTCTATGTGTCCCTCTTGTTTGGCTCAAGTTTTCACATCACCGGAGCTCGACAACCGTGCAGCATCGCATGTCTTCTTCAACGACCCTGGGGCCCAGGATGAAGGGTTTGGCTCAAGGGTCAGGGTTTGGATTCATAGGGCAGCCTGTGCTCTCACAAAACCCAGTGTGTGCCAGGCCGCGTGAGCCCTCACAGCAACGCCCCAGTAGCTTGCGGGCTGCCAGGTGGAGCCCGATTACTCTTGAACCTTCAGATCCCCAAAACCCTAGACCCCAGGCAGCTGGAACACCGGCAGCTGTCGAATGACGAGCCGACGAGGCCCGGCCGCCGATCGCGGTACTCAGTCCCTGCCGCCCGTGCCGTGCTGACCGACAGCTGGCGGTGCTGACCTGTACCCGTTTGCCGCCAGCCAGGCTGTGCTGGCAGGCGTGAAGCTGGAGGTGTTTGTGCCTGCCCCGGACGCGCCTGACCAGGGGCGCCTAGGTACAGCCTCTCTCGCACCCAGAGATGCAACCCCCCCATATTTTCTTCCGATCCATTCGCAAGCCTTCTGCCAAAAGCCTCCCCCCCTGGCAACCTTAAAACCGGACGCGGACCCCCTCCCCTAAACCCTCTCCCCCAAAGCCTCAATTGTGAACCCAAGCATTGCCACTTCACCCAAGCTGACGGTCTGGGCTGAGTTGTTGGAGCCAGAGCCCCTGGAAGAGGTCTAGGCAGTCCCTCCACTTGCAGCAGCCGCCGAGCGCTGCTGGCCCCACGCACAACCGAACGCAGACCCAGGCCCGTATCTGAAACCCTAAACTGCCGGAGCCGTTGTAACAGAGCCTCAGCCGCCCACCCTCGCACGGGAGGAGCTCGGCATAAACCTCCGAGCCTCTGCCCTCCCGGTATGCGTTTGAGGTCCTGCCGCTCCCATTCTTCTCGCGCTTGGCCGTGTGAAAAGAGCCATTGCGTAGGTTGTTGCATGCCTTCTTCTTTGGCTTTCTCTGCTTTAGCATGGAGCGCACCGCAGCCGCCACCGCTGGGGCCCACCCGGAGAGGCCGTGATAGGCGCCGGCAGGAAAAAAAAGACTGCAGAGAGCTCCCTCCCCAGAAGTCCTGCTCTTGCGCCGCTGACATCTGTCAGCCAATCAGGAGGCGACGAGACGCGGGTCTCTCCTCGCGGCTGTCTGTATTACCCCAACGCAGCAGGCTGTGTGGGGAGGGCATATACACGTGCCTTCGTGGAGGCGACCCCTCTGTGCCCGTGTGAACGCATCCCTAGGAAGGCAGCGAGTGCCTGGAGAGCTTTGTGCGTGTGAACGCTCCCTGGGGAGCTGTCGAGAGCCCAAAAAGCAGGGGAAACTCCGGCGCCTCTGGGATGGAAACCTGTCCTCCCAGCAGGGTAGGCGCCAGGGCTGAGCCGAGAGTGTCGCCCCTCACGCGTGATGGGTGCGGAGTGAGTGACACCTGGCGGAGTGGGCTGGGGCGCAGTGGTGGAGTTTCAGATGCCGCCCCTGTGCTCGGCGCAGGTGAAGCCCGGGAGGCCGCCAGATGTCGCGCACAGCGTGACCCAGCAGCTCACCGGTGCGCTGTCCAGGTGTCGGCTCCGTTGCTCCCTTCCCGCCCTTCCCCATCACCAGCCAGCTGTCCCCTCCCTGCCGCTCCCTGTGCCGTCGGACTTCACCTCTGTCGCTCCTCTCTCAGTCTGGACTGCTGCAGCAGCAGTGGCAGCCGGGAGCTTCCACAGCCGGCAGGAAAGAGATAGGGCATGTGGTAGGTCAGAGGGGGAGCATCTTCGCTCTTGGAGGGTGGGGAGGCGACACGTCAGCGGACTGTCGACGAGCCACACCCCGCCCTGCTGCAAGTATGGAGCGTGTGGGAGCAGTTTGATGTAGGAACGGTTCGGCAATGCAGTAGAAGGCACGTGGGGCCTTTGGGCATGACTGTCCTCCTTTATCTCTCTTTTCCTCTCTCTCCCTCTGCCCTCGCTGCCGTGCTCGCACCGGCTGCCGCGCTGCATGAAGCCAGGACCATCGCGGCTCCCTCTCCCTCTCGTGTCAGTTCATCCTCACCGTCGGTCCGGCTGCTTCTGGGGCTGCACCTGCTGCCCCTGCTGCTACTGCTGCTACTACCTCTGCGACTGCTGCTCCCCCTGCCGCCGCTACTGCTGCTGCTGCTGCTGCAAGTGCACAGGTCTCGGGCTCCTGCAGACCTCCACGCCATCAGCTGCTCACCTTCTAGCTCTCGACACACAGCCATGCCTGTCACATGCAGCCCTGGTTCTGAATTAGTCCCAATCCGCATGCCATGACGCTGCACCCCACCGCCAGTGTCCGAGCACTCTTCTGAACTGCAAACCCTAACACGCAACAACAATTTCCAGCCCCAGCCCCAGCCCCAGCCCCAGCCGAAGCCCCTCGAGCTTGCTTACTCGCACACCGGAACGCTCGCGTCGTACGACCCGCGGCACTCCCTTTTCCGACGCAACCCGCTCGCCCGCCCGCCTGCCCGCCTGCACGCGCGCGATTGCTGACGTCGCGAGCGCGCGCGCGACTGCTGGCCTGCAGCGCAGATCTGGTGGACCTCAAGCAGCTGTGCATCGTGGAGGGCCAGGCGGCGTGGGTCGCCTACTTGGTACGCTCCTCCCGCCCCGCCGCCCGCCCGCCGCCCCTCCCCGAGCCCTTTACCCTCGCATTACTACCCCGCTGGACCCCTAAAGCGGCGTCAAGATCATACGNTCCCCCCCCACTGAAGAATGTAAAGCTGCAGGAATTTGCTCGACTCTCTACCCTCCAAAAGCACGGGCCGACTCATCTGCGCACGCTTGGCGGTCACAAGATTACGCTGTTTCTGCTGTTCGGCCGAGAGCCCCGGCCCGCGCACGCGCTTGCGACGCAGTGTGTCCTTCTTTGGGTCACAGGTAGGGGGTCGAAGATGGTCAAGGCTACTGCTGCGCTTTCACGGCTGTTTTTTTTTTTCCGGTTTGTTGCCGTTTTTTGCCCCGTGGATGTATGCTGCAGAGGATGGCAAAGGTTCTTCAGCCCGCTAGTGTCTGGCTTGTTCTGGAGTACGGCCAGCAGGTGCACCTAGGATAGTATACCTTCAAGCATGATACTAGGAGAGAAGAGTGAGCAGATTCAGAACTTGCATCGCGTGCACGGACAGCGAACCAACTGGACATGCGGAGGGTCGCTGGGGTGCAAAGACGCTCGCTTGTCATAATCTGGGCTGTCTCAGTGGGCCAGGTAAGCGAGGCAAACGGATGTGAGCTCGCCTCTGCAGTTTTAAGTTTCTGTTAGATCTTGGGTCGTCTTCAGGGGGCTGGCCCTTTCTCCAGGTGGCGGTCTTTGCTGGGCTCAGATTACTTCCTGTGGGGCACTACCAGGGGAAAAAAGCAGGGGTATCGGGATGCGTTTCTCCGTCGACCTGCGCACGCGCCTCGCCACCTCCCCGCCCCCCCTCAAAGTTACAGCCAACACTGATGCGCTTGTGAGCGCGCGCGTGTACATGGCGGTGGTGCTGCCTGCGCAGGACCTCTACTGCCTGGACGACGACGGCGCGCTCATTGACGCTGCTCTCCTCGCCTCTGTTGCCGCGCTCGCCGACTGTGAGCCCTCCCTCGCCCTCCCCCCCTCCCGCCTGCGCCCTCCCTCTTGCTCCAAAGGAGAGTCCTATTTCTCTCTCACTCTTGAGCCTCGTCCCCAGGCGTTGTGCACTGTGCGGGCATTCGCTACGTGGCCGAGCAAACGGCGGGGCAGACGCGTGCTCGGAGGGTGCTCTCACACGCAACTGGAGAACAAGAGGGGCTTGCATCTCGTTGTTAAATCTCGTGCATTGCGGCCCTCCCTCAGAATGTCAACTGCGTGCTCTGTAGCCCTGGGGCCTCGCGATGGAACCCCCTCGTGCAATTTTGGCTTGTATCTATAAAGTCTGCGTGAGGTGGTGTCCCGGCGGAGAAGCTCCACGAGCCTGCCCATGGCGGTCCCTTATACTGGTCACTCCACCCCCACGAGCACGCGCTTGCCCACGTATGCACAGCCACACAGACACGTGCATGTGTGTGTGTGTGTGTGTGTGTGTGTGTGTGTGTGTGTGTTGCATGCATGTCCACGGGCGACTGTATCCTGGCACCTGGATTCTGCTTGGGCTGGTTCAACGTGCTCGTGGACGCTTCTCTCGTTTCCTTCTTTCTTCGGTGCGTCGTATCCTCATCCGGCCTCTCGAATAAAGCCCCCCAACACCCGCGTTCCATCTCAGAACCGAGCTGGGCGCCTCTGCCCCCCCCCCCTCATTCCTTGCCCCCTTCTGCCCGCAAGCATGTGAGCAGTGCAGCTGCCGGGCGTCTCCGTCTCGCCAGAGGGCCGTGTCTCCATCCCCTCCAAGCTCCCGCAGCCGCCCCCGCAAGGAGGAGGTGGCGCAGCCGAGCCAGAGGCCAGACTCGAGACCGCGGCAGGCGCAGCCGCGGCAGAGGACGCCTCGGGCGGCGGCGAGGGCGGCAGGTCGGGGCCGCCGGACGAGGCTGACCCCGAGACGGGAGCCGACCCGGGCGGCGAGAGAGCGCAGGGCGCGCAGGTGAGGGCGCCGAGGGCGCTGGAGCTGGGGCCCGTGCCGTACGCCCTCACGTGCGGCCTGTACAAGGGGCACATACTGGCCGACCCCTCCACGGAGGAGGAGGCCCTCCTGGAGAGCACGCTGACGCTCGTGCTGGACTCGCGCAACCGCCTCGTGTCGTCGTACAAGCCGGGCGGCAGGGCCGACGCTACCGTCGCCTCCATACAGGTGCACCCCCCCCCCCTCCCATCCCTCCCCCGGGGCGTGGCATGGCGGCGGCTGCGGCCTGCGTGCGCCGGGGGCTTGCCTGTTGCAAGGCGTGGTGTGGTTGTGGATGGAGGAGGATGCTTGCTCTTGCTCTTGGATGTTTTTATCTCTCGCGTCTTCTCTGTAGTTGGAGTGTCTTTTTTCCTCTTAGTAGAACAGAAGGGGACTGGCGGCGGCGCAGGGGGGGGCTCTCTTGCTGAGTCTCTTCTATTGGCTTTCAATATGGCAGCTTCGTCACGATACGGGGCGCTTGCATGTTTGATCGTGCATGGGTCGCGGTGGCACTTCTTGTCGGCAGTAAATATAGACGCCATACCACCTCATAACAGAGCCTGCTGTTTGTGCTTCGAGTAAATAAGAAGCTTACCTCCGAGAAGAACGCTTTGTTTTTTGGGGAGGAATGGTTGAAGTGGTGATTGCAGTGCTTTGTCCCTCCTGGTAGGCGTTGCCTTGTTACGACGAGTCGGCGGCCCCCTCTACATTTCTGCCAGCTGGCAGCGCATCTCGCATTAGCTCCTTCCTTGCATGGACTAAGTGCAGGTTGCTCCTAGTGCTGGGTGTGTTTTAAGGATGAGAGGTTTGTTGCGTCGTGGATGGGCAGGATTGCTTGGCACTGGCGAGAATAAGGAGGCGGGAGGTCGAAGCGGTTCTGCAGAGCACGCTTGCAGCAGCTGCAGGGGAGGGTGACAGCAAGGAGGGTGACGAGGGGAGTGGCCATGCAGAGCCCATGGAATGACACACGCTTTTTTCTCGAAGTCCACATATTCTGTTTGTAACATGTGGCAGCACTGTGGTGTCCACGTTGGTTGTGAGGTCGCTCTTGCATTCTTGCGCAAGAACCTGGGTGACGGGTGCACTTTTTGCTTGTCAATTGCAATCTATCATGTATTGTGGCACTCGAGTGTAAAGTCTTGGGTGGGCTGCTGAACTTGGGGTATCTCATCATCCTCCCCTGACATGACAACTACAACAACACTCGAGTGTAGCAAATGTCTCTCCATGCAGCACGCAAAAGCAACCGCCCTTATCAATGTTGTGAGCTCACCTGGTCTTCTCTAGCTCAACTACAGATGGTCGGCAGTCGAGTGCATGTTTGAAATCAAGGTCGGAGCGTTAGGTGCTCGTGGCATTGAAGAATCTTGGAGAGTATGCACAGTGGGCAAAAATCCGGTTGGCCGAAGCAAGCTTGTCGTAGATGGTAACTTATGTGGGTCTCCAAACTCGTTGTATGATTTGAGGTAGATTTGAGGTCATTCCACTTCTTCCGGACCTTTCTGGTGCAATTCTGCGACGGATTGGTCCCGCTGTGTTACTTCGTCTGCTTGTGCAGTGGAATGCCCACTCGTTGTTCTGAATGGTGTAGCCTATGTCGGCCTATGTGACTTTCTCGAGTGCCTGGCGACGACTTTGTTGTTCAAATCACTAATCTTTTACGCTTTATGCACCTTCAATATGTCGTCCACATCAACTAAACTTCAAGGAGATCCTTCAAGAAGGCTGAGAAGATCTATCCACCTCATGACTCGACACCACTCGGCCTGAAACAAAGCCCTCCGCAATTGCTCTGGCTCTCATAAGTTGTTCCCACGCTTGAATTCTCGGGACACGTGCACCTAACATCTTGTGGTTGGGTCCCGACTCCCAAGTGCAGCTTTGTACACGTGGCTTGCCTTGTCGGCTCCCATGTGCGGGGATGTTATTTCGCACGCTTGCCTTCGCATACTGATTAGACATCCCAACACTTGTCGTTGAGTGCTGTATTAGTACGTCTCACCAGCGTGTCACGAGTCACGACACAGAGGTTCCTGGTGGTTCCACTAAAAGTCAGACCAGGTCATTCATGGAAAGCACTCTTGTTGTGGACAGTTGTGGAAAGCCGCTGCCGGCCAGGAGGAAATTGGCTGTAACAGCATTGAACAGCATGGAATTGCCGTAACCTTGCAGGAACGTGCTGGAAGTCGTGTCGGACGGGCGACCCGTCCGACATTGCCCGACACTGATGCAACCCAGTAATGGCTCAGTTCGGACTTGTCATGAGTGGAGCAATGCGTCAAATGTGGTATCGAAGCTAGAGAAGTGTGCTGACTGCCTTGTGACAAGGACGTCGGGGCTGCGTCAGGCAGCGTCAGGCAGCGTCAGGTCACTCTGGGCTGCTCTGGGCCACTCTGGGCCAGCTCTGGGCTGCTCCGGGCAACTCTGGGGCCACTAACCAAACACCGAACACTCGCGCATTCGTTGTCAATGGTCAAATGGTTTCCACTCCGGAGCGCGTCTTGTGCAGTCGTGGCAGAGCCGTGGGCGTTGGTGTGGTCACCATCGGTCACCAGTCCTGCGCTTGAGTGTGTCGGTTGCAAGTTATGCACTGCTTTGCAAATCCGTCCCTGGAAAGTGCTGGAAAGTAAAATGCGACCGATCGAATGCAGGAGTTCGGCCATGTTCGGCCCATAAATGCCACTGGCAACATATTTACCGTCGAACCACCTCTTGATCGTGTTGTAAACTGCGCAGAAAGCTGTTAGTTGTCTTCTCCATTAGCGGGCCGTTTAGTTTCTGTTGGGGTAAACTTGTTGGACCAGACCTTTGTCCGATTCTACTCGTTCTTCAAGAGTAGCAGGTTCTTCTTCCTTCTTGTATGTAAAGAAGGGGTATAGAGACTACTCTCAAGAGTGCGTATCTGCTTTCTTTGAGTAACAGGTACTAGGTTACGATCGCAAGAGCTCGTAGAGCGTTTTCAGAAGACGGCCAACATGGCTCGGTGACGAGAAAGTCATTGTATTAGATACTAAACGAAGTCATCAGAAGTACATAGGCTGGGTCCTATCGTAGCTGTGCATAGTGACGGCAAAGCATCTGACTGTTTCCCGCCAGGAGATCGCCACTATGATGTCATCCTCTCAGCTTCGGCTTATGTCAGACTTGAAAGCCATACAACAGGAGCCCCCTGAGGTACAGCGAGTTCCATCTAGCTTGTCTACGGCGTCGTGCTCAACATGCGTCTTTTCAGCACTGCCTGGAATCTGTGTGTCTTCCGGATTGACTCTGAAGGATAGTCAGTACTCTGATTATGCACGTCAAAGTTGTCGTGACTCACATCAGATTATACCAGTAGTACTTGACAAGTGAGATGAGTAAAGATTTCCAGTGGGTACAAGACATGGTTGGGTGGTGTGGGCGTTGTGGCCGAAGTTTCATGGCCTCTACCGGGAGCCACTGTGGTCAACGTGTTATAACATTCACTCGTGTGCTTGTCTCTCAATCGCACAAGATCAGAGGCAGGATTGATTGTCAAAGGAAATCGACGCATGTCAGTCTTTGAGAGCCTTGTGCTTCTATCTGATTCAAGGAACAGGTGGCAGGGGCCAGAGGTGCACTTTGATGCAACCTTTCCTCGCTAATCTTTTCCCCAATTGGCTGCTACTGTCTCCTGGTCCACCTTCTCACAGGTGGTAGCAGTCGGGCCAAATGGTTGTCTGCATGGTAGCCTGTAGTGTCGCAATCGCCGTGACACAGGGGTCTGTGCGCGTGATGTGCACGGGCATGGGAAGGATGTTTTACACGGCCTCCCTCTGTTTCCTCTGATCACACCTGTCAGCGCGAGTACTGGGCACATGCTCCAGCATCCTGAGTCCTGTGTGTGTGTGTGTGTGTGTGTGTGTGTGAGAGCAGGGATGCAGTGCCAGCCCCCACAGCGACGAGAATCTATATGTCTGGGGAGCCACCATCTTTGGGCCCGACGAAACGCCCTGGGAGGGTATGCTTCTCTTTGCCCCCACACCTCTTTGTGCAGGTGTCCACTTGTATGATGTGCACCTCCAGGGGCATGCTTTTTAATGTGTACGTTACGCACACTCACACGCACGCACATACATGCACACACGTGCGCACATGCACACCCCCCTCCCCCCCTCTCCCCCTACCCCAAAACACGTGCATATGCACGTGTGCACACACACGCACACATACACGCACACACATGCACACGCACACACACGCAACACACACAGACACACATGCACACACGCAGAACACACACACACACACACACACACACACACACACACGGCCCACACATGGTGGTGCACACGCACATGGATGCACATGCCTCTGCATGCACGTGCGTGCACCAGGGGGGGGGCGAAGACAGGGCTGATGCTTGCAGCGAGCGTTGCCCCGGCCGGCCAGCCGTATCTGCCAGAAGAACCGGCACGGAAGAATCGATGCGGAGGTCAACTCTTGCCCCCACATCTACGTGTTAGGGGTACTGCCAAGCCAAGTGGCAGTTGCAGTGCATCCCCTCTGGCGTGGGAGCGAGGCTGTGAGGCTGCCGCACACGTGGGTGCGAATATACCTAACAGCCCTGAAGCGGAGGGGTGAGCGCGAGTGAACGCGGAGCTAGGGAGGGAGCTCCCACCAGTGTGTCAGTGTAGCATTGGCTGGAGGGGGGCTCGAGCGGCGCGTGCGCGCTCGCTCGCTTGCGTGGCTTGATACAGGTGCAAGGCCTGGATGTGTGTGTGTGTGTGTGCACATGTGCGTGTGTGTGTGTCTGTCTCTTTCTGTGTGTGTGTGTGGGTGGGTGGGTGCGTGTCTGTGTGTTTGCCCGCCGTGCTCGGGTGCTCGCTTGCGGGAACTTACTGTGCGTGTTTGTGGCCGCCCGTGTATGCGCATGTGCCTGTGGTGGGGGCGTGCAGGAGGCATCTTTGCGCTGCGCCTGATCTTCGGCGAGCAGTATCCCGAGAAGCCGCCACGTGTCCGCTTCACCTCCGAGGTCTTCCACCCCAATGGTGCCCACTCTCACGCACCTCTTTGCCCGCCCGGGCGCGCCTTTGCCCGCCCGGGCGCGCTTTCGCCCGTCCACCCGCCAGAACTCTCACAGCAGCAGTGAGCAGCTCCAGGCTAGCTCTCTCGCTCTTACTCTCGACCTTTTGGCTGGCTTGGTGGCTCGCACATTGAGAGAGGTTGAAGAGGGGACCTGGTCAGTGTGCTAGCGCACGGCCCTGGCCGCAGGCATGCCGGTGAATCAGGCGGCTGCAGCCACTCTGCTATTCTGTAAACTAGGCAAGAGTGGGGTGGTGGGGAGAAGAAGGAGGCGGGGTGGTG
>WELA01004027.1:181560-193608 GCA_009602735.1 Mesotaenium endlicherianum
CCCAATCCCCCCCAGGAGCGTCAATGAGAACAGAAACTTATCAGTGCTACAGGCAGCGGGCAGCACGCCACAAGCCCTTAAATCCGGACCTGGTGAGCTGAGCAGGCAGGCCCATGATGGGAGAGTGGCAGGTATCAAGTGACAGAAGTGCGGAAAGCACAAAAATGGACGAGAGGGGCGAGCCGAGCCCAGTGAGCTCTCACGCACAATCGGCGGGTGCGAACTTGTGGCGGATGTGCGCCCTGAAGAAGGCAAGCACCGCCGCCCGCAGCTCCTCCCGCCGCTCCACCAGGCCCGCGTAGTGGCTCGTCACCTCCCTCTGGCTGACACCTGGCACGCCCGCAGCGCAGAGATAAGCCAACAAGAAACCAGGCGTGGAGCTGGGAATGGAGAGAGGCATGCGCAGCTCTGTGAGATCGAGCGCCGCCAGATCGTGCCCCCCAGGGATAACAGCGGCAGTGGGATGCTCTCAGTGGCAGCCCGCGCTTTTGCGCTTCGCGGCCTGTGGGCCCTTCACCTGGAAGCCCCCTGTTGGCTGGAGCAGCCGAGCTTTTGGCAGTCTTCAGGTGTCGGCCTTGGCCTTGGCCTGAGCGTGTCGGTTACTGCCGGGGACAAAGAGCACGAAGGCTCAGTAAGCGAGCGGGAGGAAGTCTGGCGGCGCACGGAGGAGGGGGGGGATGCACGAATGAGGGGGCTTGTAGGGTTGACGCTCTGGAGGGTTATGGTTGTCTGTCGTTCCAGCTAGCCTTCTGAAGAAACACAGACTGTTGACATTGCAACTTGCGTCGGGGTCTCTCTCCGGCTACATTCAGATACGAGGACGCGGACAGGAGCCTCAAGAGACGGAGAGGGAGAGGGAGCGGGTGAACAAGAGGGGGAGAGAGGGATGGGGCGAGGGGGAGGGAGAAGGAGAGGGGAGGCGGGCATCAGATGCGCAGCCGTTTCTGTCTGTCGCCAGGTGGAGTTTCTGGCACAAAGTGCAAGCACGAAATGCCTGCCAGCCTTGGCAGGCTCATAGCGCACAGGGCAGAGCTCGTCCTGGGACTGCCACGGCAGCTCCTCTTCTGCAATTGGCTGAGGCAACTGAGATGGAGGCAGTTTGCTACTAGGCCTGTCGGGCGTCCCCGCGCATGCCCCAAACCCTCCGTAGACGCGCGACACAACCCTTCCACAAAGCCCCCCGGACCCTAGGACAGTCACGTTGTTCTGCGCGCGCGCATGGCCTGCGCGTGTTCGTGCGATAATCTCCCTCCCCTGTGCACATGTATCGGGTGTATGTGCACGCTTGCATCGTCATACATGTACGGAGGACATGGACGCACTTGAGCAAGTGCGCCGCAAGCGCACGAGCGTGTTTGCGTGCGCGCTCACGTGCGTTTGTGCGCGCCTGCGCACGCAAGATTTTGCGGCGCGCGTTCTTACGTGTCTGTACGTGTGTGTCCGTGTGTTTGAGTGTGTGTGAGTGTGCGTGCGATGATACACAGGGCCTTCGTCAAGGCCCACCCACCAATGAGGCGGTGGTGGCGCACGAAGCAGCGCAGCTCCATGTCCGGCTTCAGGTCGTACCACTGCCGCAGCGCCAGCACATACTGGGGAGGCCTCGTCAGCGTCGCGTCTTCCGCCCCCTCAAACCTGCAGGAAAGCACCCCGGCGCCAGCCCCGGCCTCAGGCCCAGCCGAAGCCACCGCATCGCAGCAGAGCCCCTCACTATCCGCCGGCTCTGCTCAGCAGCCAGTCGGCAGGAGCCAAGCAGCATGGGGTTGGGAAGGGTACAGGTCAGGATTGACCTCAGCATCTCCTGAAGCTTCCGGAGGCGAGCTCGTGAGCGACCGATCCATGCAGAGCAATGCACTCTACGCTAGAGAGAGCTGAGGCTCACGCTTGTCGTGATCGCGTGCGGAGCGATGGAACGCGGCGTGACGCAGAGTGGCATGCGGTTGGATGCCGGCGTGCAGACAAGGCTCTGCATGTATGTTCGTACAAGGATGTGCGTACATGCACATGTTTGTGCATATATGGATGCATGCACATACATATGCACGCTTCCGTATGCGCATGTACTTTATGTGCTGGGACAATGAGAGCAGAGCGGGTATCCGAAGAGCAGAGGACGCTCACAAGGTGCGTATATATATGTATATATATGTATATATATGTATATATATATATATATATATATAATGAGAGAGAGAGAGAGAGAGGGGTGAAGTGGGCGCGTGGTGTGCGTGTGTGTGTGCGCGCGTGCGAGCGAGCGAGCGTACGCGTGGCAGAGGTCGTGCACAATGGTGTCGGAGCTCTTCAGGAGCAGCATCACCTCCCCCGGGTTGCGACACTTGGCGCTGCCAGAGGGGCTCAGCCACCCCACGTCCTGCCAAGAAGACACAACAGCTCGCCTCCCGCATCAGAGTCCTGCATGGCCATCACTGCGGCGCTACGGCGTGCCCTCTCCTCTTCCCCCTCTCCTGCGCTGGAGGCCGGGAGAGACAATGGGCGTGCGCAGTGGGCGTCTCGGAGACACATCGAGAGGGTGTTCTCTCACGTCCACTGTTGGAGCGGGAGCAGCCCCTGCTGCTACATGCCTCAGCACAGGAGCATGCCAGCACGACAGGGTGGCTGCCGCGTTTCCGGCCAGGTTGGGCGCGCCACATCAGCTCACACCCGAGGCAAAAGAAGGTAGATATGTTTGAAAAGGGCCGGCTGGTGTTGTTAAGAAACACAGAGAGCATCTGGAGGGCAGGAGCGCGGAGCTGCTGGCGACGGCGACCGCCCCGCATGGCAGGCAGCTTCACATTACAACCAAACTGCAGATATTCACCCCGACCCAAAGCCCATACGAAGAATGCAACACCTCCCTGAGGCCCACAAGAAAGCCCCAAGGCAAGAAAGCTTCATCATAGCTTCAACCCCATGCGCACAGCCCCTGCGTGTGCCGCGTCGTCAGGCCTCTCTGCCTGCCCACCCTCGACCCCATGCTTGCCCTTAAACCCCAGCCCTGCCCCAGCGCCGGTTCCCATCTCTGATGCAGGAAGTGAAAACCCCAGGCGACCGGCCCGGCCTCCCTCTCCTAATGAGTACCAGGCGAGGGCTGAGTCCTGCCCTCATGCGCAGGCTTGGGATGGGATGCTTATGTGCGTTCTCGACGGTGTCTGTGGCCGCTCTTTGGTGCTTAGACCCGCTGCTTGGAGGGTCTCCCAGCGGGAGGGGTCAGGGGGGGGAGCATGGAGGGGGCCGATGCTGAAAGAGGGTGTAGCAGAAAGCGCAAGTAAACAAGCATCACAAGCATACCCCAACTCCCTCCGTAACTCCCTCCCATAGATTCGCACGGGAAGGGCTTTTGCAAGGGAGGCTTTTGCAAAGGTGAAGATTCATTTGAAATCTCTTCCAAAGACCGCCACTAAGTGAGGACATGGAGATGTGCACGAGGGGGGGGCGTGCCACATGGCAATGTCTGGTCACCTTAGGGCAACTCCAATTGAGCTTCGGCAGCACCTCGCCGCCCAGGGCCTCGATAGCCGTCCGTATCGCGTCCTCGAGGGCGGGGAACGTGGGCACCTGTCCTGCACAGGTCCCGCCACCTGGCGCCGGGAGTGAGGGGACGGGCTGCATGCAGCAGCAGGCGGCACATGCTGATTGATATCTTCCGACACAACCCCCCTCAGAGGCGCTGGCTTGCTCGCTCCTCCGGGACACGTCCGACTGCAGCCCAGCAATGCGTCGCCCCGCTATGGACGAGTTGACAAATTTTACACTGACGGCATGCTTCAGAGGACCCCCCCCCCAGGCACGCATAGAGGTGTGCGTGCAGGTGTGCGTGCACACGTGCATCTGAGGGAGTGAGGGACTGCAGGGCGAGCTCAGCGTAAAGGGCTCAGTGCGAACGGGGAGTGAACGAGGATTGCTGAAACGGGTGAAGCCGCGCGTGCTGCTGCTGCTGCTGCTGCTGCTGTGGGGGTGAGACAGTGGCCAGCCAGGGAGAATGACTGGAAGGGCGATGGAGCCGGGGGCGAAGCGGGCGGGAGCGCGACGCTGCACGGTCGACAGGTGGGCATGCTTCCAAGAAGTCGGGGCGCCAACGCTTTGCCAAGACCTCCAGAAGGTGGAGTCGCAGGAGCTCTGAAACAAGGTCCCAGAATCCTCGACCCAGAGAAGCCCCACTCGTGCCATGTGGCAGCAGCCTGGCAAACATCCAGAAAGTCCCTCCTCTCCTCCTCAGATCCTTCCGCAGCAGATGCCTCAGCTGTAGGTGGACTATGCATGGCCAGGAGGGAATGGGCATAGGCATAGACAACTTCATGAGTTCCTACCGCACGACACAATCCTCAACCCCTTAAACCCCGAACTCGTCCAGACCCTGAGCCAGAACCTCACAACCAGAGGACTCAGGCAGGGCATCCCTCTCTGTTTAACTCGCAGAGAAAAAGAAAGAAATGTCAGCCCTGAGGCAGTGCTGCATGGGCCTGTAAGAGTGGGGGGCAACCTGCCTTAAACCCTAGACACCAGAACAAACACAAGAAGTCCTGATCGTCATCCCCGCTACTGAAGAGCCCAAAGAGACGTGCCGGATGTCTCAGCTGCACACTCGCTCATTGCGGGCCTCTCAGCGCGTGACATGCAGCAGCCACATGGCGTTTCCAAAGACACCGCTAAGAGAATGCTGGCACACTGAGCGCGAGGCACTGCCGAGGCTGTGCCACATGGCGAGTTTCTAGGGCCAGGCCCCTGCTGGTGGTGCCGAATGGCAGGGAATGGCGTGCTTGCTGCTGTGCTTGTGTTTTGAGAGGTTGCAGTTTTGAACACTTTAGCGCTTCAGCTCATCTTTAAGCGCGCGACTGGAGGGCCGTTGAGCACTCTGTCTTTTATCCAGCTGCATTTATTGCAGACTTGTTGCAAAATGAAAAGGGGTGTGAATAGGGGAAAACATGGAGCTCATATCATGTTTTGAGCCTAGCTGTGGAAGCAGTCCTCGCCCTGGGTTTCTACAGGGTCTTGACTTCTACAGAAACAATTCAAGAATGCACAAATGAGAATGAGAAGAGAAGTTCACGATACCTGAGGCTCCTCCTCCTCGTCCTCTGTCTCATCCCACCCCTTATAGTCTTCTTGATGGGCCTCCCATTCACCCAACTTTGGTCGTCTCGGTATCTAAAGTCCCCCAAAAAAAGCAGAGGCTTCTCTCACATTCTCACTAAAATAGCAAAGTTCTGCTGTATCGAGGTCAGGCGCAAATAGTGACGGCGAAAATAGCAGCTTCTCAGCTTACATAAAGAAGCCCCTTTGGAATTTTTTTGGCGGAGGAACGGTGGGATAGGAATGAGCTCTTACCGCTTCACTGTCCTCGTGCAAATAGACACCATCCTCGAGCAAGTAGCTCACAAACTCCTTGGGAAGTGGAATGATTTTACTCTTCAGAGAAATTCTCTCAAACCGAGGGTACCACTCCTGAATCTGGCAGTGAAGTATATCTTTCTGCTTCATGACTGATATTCAAGAAGGAGCAGCTTTATGATTAAGTGTGTGGCAAGGCTCCTTGAGTGGAGACCAAGAGTTATACCAAGTGCGGACACAGCTGGGGACCAAGAAGCAGTTTAATGTAAGCAGAACTTGGGCCTGAGAGTCAGTCGCCTGCATTCTGCGTGTACACGTCTTGTAGACGGAAATTCGACCACACCAAATATACAAGGTTCTCAGATTCGCAATTTACATCGATTTGCAACCGGCGCCAAAGACAAGGAGACAAGCTACAAGAAACAAAATCAGCTCTCGCAACTGATTATATCAACCCCGGGTAATCGGATTGATCGATCTGTGTGCGAGTCTGTGCCAGTCTGTGCCACTCCCTTGGTGCCATGAAAATAGTAAAGAATGGTAAGGGCCTTACTCTCTTTTAATCATAACTGACAAATAATTTTCAGTAATAATACACCAGCAGCTTGCTAACAGCCGCCAATACGTGCAATACGTCGGCGGAACGTCGGCTACGACGACCAACCACGACTTTTACTCCCAGTTACTACCAGTTACTACCATTCACAATGGCTTTTCTGTGGCTACCATCTGCTTCTGTCAGCAAAAGTAATCCATTCGGCTCGCTACAGCACGCTACGGCTCGCTGCAAGTTTCACCTCGGGTTCACGAATAACCACTATATCCAAGATGCAGAGCCATGCAGAACCTCGAATACGTGACAAAAGGGCTTATCATTGGCTATGTCATGCACCTGACTTATCAATTGTCACTAGACGCGGCCGGATCGAGGGCTCTGTGCACACGCATGTGGCACCGGTCAGCATAATCCAGCACAATCAAGGCTCCAGATAGATCCAGCCATGGGAATGTTTCACATGTGCCGTGGTACTGTTTGTAAAGAGTACAGACTGCCACTGCTAAATGCAGCAAAGCCGCAATGTTCATTAATTTTGTACGTCTGAAATAGGAACTTTTTGCACGGGCATACATGATGGAGGTGACGTGAAGTGGCGTGGAGACAGCCAGGAGCAGCTTGGAGTGGCCTATAGAAGCCCAGGGGAAGCTAGCCAAGCTTGAGCCAATACAAGCCAACGAAGCAGCAACGAAGAGGGGTCAATTATGGAATTAGCCCTGAAAGACGCGATTCTGAGCTGAAGTAGCCCTCAACTTTTCATTTATTCAAAAGTAGCCCTCGCGCATGTCTAGGCTTTATCATGTCAGTTACCCCGTGGGAAGCTAGTTCACACGAGACTTAAGCTGACAAGGTAGTTTTTCTCCTCTGCGTCTTAAACCTTCAAACAAGCGCTATCACGCCGAATACATGCCCCAGTCAGGTGCAGGAACTATTTTCAACGACTCCTTTCATGTGTTCGTTTTTTGGATAATGCACTTTTAAGATTCTAAATTTGAACGAGTCAAAAGTATTTTCATTCACAAACTTCAAGGCTGAAGGCAGTCCGCAATGGACCGCGTTGTGTGTTGAGTCCCCAGAATCGCCATAACTGCTGTAGATTTGTCGCCTTCGAGCACCATGTCCGAGTGCCAAGTTACAATGACGACGGCTGCGGGGTTGAGAAGGAAGGAGATGCGACTGGGGAAGCGAGGAGTATCACTCGTTCATAGTTTCAAACTTTTTAAAACGAAATGATTGGGCAGGTGGTGGAATTAGTTATGGGTTCGCACTAAAGGGCCACAAATTTCATGTATCTCAATTTTAGATCTTCTTGCGTGACCAGTGCTTGTGGTGGTTTGTCCCGTGAAAGTTTTGGTTGGAGGTTTTGAAGCTGTTTTGAAGCAGTTTGAAGAATAGAAATATGTGTCTGTCAGGGGTATCTTTCCGTGCGAAATTGTTTCTCACGGCGAAACCGACACATGGATCTGACATTGTGGGGGATTACATGCGCGAGGTGCGCGAGGGCCACTTTTGAATAAATGAATAGTTGAGGGGCTACTTCAGCTCAGAATCGCGTCTTTCAGGGCTAATTCCATTATTGACCCAACGAACCGCAACGAAGGCTACGCTGGACTACGCCCAGTCATTCTTCGACCTGATAGGAAGACATGTGACCTTTCTGACTTACCTGGAGGCAGAAAACTGCCAGCTCAGCTATTCATATATCTGCTTCTTTCTACATATGTAAGGCAAATATACCACACGTACTAAACCTTGAAATTTCAATAAAGAAAAAGACGTTCATACTTTCGCATATCCTTTACATCTTGTATTGAAGGATATCCTATTTTAAAAGCATCAGGACGCCTTTTATTAGCTATTGTCAAGAGTTTATGATACCCCACTCCTGCACTTCTTTTCTCTCTTTTCAACTGTTTTCAGCCATAGATTCACAGCAGGAAGAGCAAAAGGTGGGCAGAGCGAGGCAGAGCAATTTTCTCGATGTGGATCGATGAAGCTTCATCTGCCGACGGATGTCGAAATCCAAAGAATGGACGGTTCTCGACTGAGAAAGTAGACTCTGTGTTCATGATCATCCCGGAGCTTCCTAATTTTTTCCTGCTCTCACATATTCGAGGATCAGCCTACTGTGAAGGCCCTCTCACTCTCTAGCTGCAAAAGTCAGTTTCTGTTGAGCCAATTCTAGCACCATGGCCGCAGTCACTGCAACAAGCCTCTTGGCTTCTCAGATCACCTCCGTGAACCGTGCTTTCCCAGTTGCTTCAGCTCGGGCTAGCCCTTCTGTGGTTTCTGTTAGTCCTAAGGTAAGCAGACGGGTAGCCTAGCGTGTAAACATCTCTGCGTGGATCCTTAACACTGACAGTTTTTTTTCGTCGAATGTGTGTAATAACGAGCCTTTGATCATTTTCTCGTCTGGATTGCAGTTTGCTGGGAGCAAAGTATCTGGCTTTTTCCAGTCAAACGAGCTGACTGCAGCTTTGGCTTCGTCCCCCATCACACGTCGCCAGGTGAGGGCGTCCAGTGTCAAATAAGCATGTAACCTTTGGTCCTAGGATGTGTATCTTAGGGCGTGCAATTGAGAATGATGATTGACATACAATTATACATTCGTCTCAACAGATCCGCAGCCTCCAGATCAATGCTTTGGCACAGAGAGCCGAGTACATCTGGGCTGATGGCTTGGAGGGTCGCAAGGGCATTCGTTTCAACGAGATGAGGTCAAAGACCAAAGTCATTCCTGACCCCATTGCGGCTGGATCCATTGATTTCCCTGAGTGGTCATTCGACGGCTCCAGGTATAGTCTTCATAGTCTATGCCCCTGCTTATATTGTTGCGCAATGTGTGTAAGAACATTATGGCATGTAGTTCCTGTGAGTGAGGCGGTGTTGTGAACAGTTAACTGTCAAGCACGACTAGTGTATCCCAATGACGTATGAGCTAACGTCTGCGATTAAGAGGTTAGCACTGATAAAGTCACGAGTTTGGCTTACAGTTTCCTTCCAGTATACTTCACGAATAAAAAATCTATTTGAGACAGTTGCAAGCTGAGATGTAGGGAAGAATTTAAACGCAGAACCTGATCAACATAGAACCCCTCATTGACCTAACATAGAGTGTGTCAAGCCTATGACTATGCATCCAAGTGTGATGACACAGGAGCCTGCCGCTGTCGTATGTTCCTGCCTGCAGGAATTTTCCGTGTTATATTCAAGGAGGTCGTGTGGATCACGTAAACAACGTGTTCTTTCACGGATTCGTGTACAGAAGCAGTGAGTCAATTTGACAGTTCGATTTGCCTTATTTTGCAGCACCGGTCAAGCCGAAGGCAATGACTCTGACTGCATTCTGAGGCCAGTCTACTCTTGCCCAGACCCTATTCGAGGCGGACAGGATGTCCTTGTCCTGTGTGAAGTCCTCAACCCCGACTTCACTCCTCATGCCACCAACACGCGCCGCAAGGTTGCTGACCTCTTGACTCAGGAAATCCTAGACCAGGACACCTGGTTTGGATTCGAGCAGGAATACACCATGTTCGACCACAAGGGCAATGTGTACGGATGGCCCGAGGGAGGCTACCCCCATCCCCAGGTTTGTTTGCTTTCCAGCTCGGTATTGCCATCCTGAATACTTTGGAAGGTTTTTTAGCGTGTTTGTACGTTGTCAGCAGTGGTGTGAGTTCCAGTTGTTGATCTCAGGATGCAAACCCCAGGCATCGCTGGTGGCCAACTATGTCCTTCAATGATATGCTGGCCTCATTTGACAATCTGGCATCCATCTCTTTTGCCAGGGCCCCTTCTACTGCGGTGTTGGCGCGGAGTCCGTGTACGGCCGCCCTCTCGTTGAGACACACATGGATGCCTGCATCAAGGTGAGATTCTGCCCTTGCTGCTAGTCGTGCATGACAAATCCCAGGATACGAGTTTACAAATTACCTCTTCTTTAGTTCGCTAGTCTTTGGTGTCGGTCACTGCTTTGACAACTTTGCTTCTGGTATCTTAAACTCCTGCACAGTGCAGGCATTCTTTTGACATCAAGGTCTCCCACCTCATTGCTTCACTAGAGTGTGGGCATGTGTCCTGAGGAGTGCAGTCATCGCGTCGTTTGTACCCCTGCTGCATATGGTTGGTTTTTAGCGCACATCAGATGTCCAATATCCTTCTGACGTAATCCAGCCACCACGGGTTCAAATTGGGCAGTAATCAGTGATGGGTTCTCTGAATTTCATGTTTGGTCACGACTTGTTGAACTTCTGCCCCTGACCTTTCCTGCCTGCTCACAATGCATATCCGGCTCTTTGTTCCTCAATGCTGTTCCACAGGCTGGTCTTAAAATCAGTGGAGTCAACGCGGAGGTCATGCCTGGTCAGTGGGAGTTCCAGATTGGACCTGCTGGCCCTCTGGAGGTCGGCGACCACGTTATGATTGCCCGCTGGTTGCTCCACAGGTAAGACCTGATTGCCTCCTTGTACTTCTGTCCTCCTGTTGCTCTGTGCTGAATAGTCTGATTGATATTAGCACGTGGACAATGCTGGTACTCTGGATGCTGTGTCGGAAGCTCAAGTGAGGCGCTGGACAAACGACACGTCGAGGCCCCCCTAAAGCGACCTAGGGTTTGCTCAGCTGAGGAGCCGTTGTGCCATCACTGTAGAATGTTGTCTTCAGCCTAAGGAGCTGAGAGGGGTACTCGCTTCAACGTGAGCCGTCTCGTCTCCTCTTGTGTTAGCACATGCAACCTTGGCTCAACGTGGCCACATGTGATCAGAGCTGAGTGTTGATGGTCTGAAGCTTCCGGGCTTGCTCTTGATGGCTCTTGATCGCTCTTGATGGAGCTCTCAGCCACCCGTGGAGCACGTCCTACTCTCAGCCATGCCGCGTCCTCCTGTGCAGAGCACATAATCGAAACTTCAAAGAACGGACGGGTAGTGGGGGATAGTGGAGGTTCGTGCAGAAAGCTGGCATCTTGCTGTCCCCCTTCGTGTGATCTTAGACTGCTCTCGACATCAGCCAGCAATTATTTCTGATAAGTGTGGAGCCGGGCTGCGTGCATTGGCGACAGGCTGGGAGAGGATGCCAAGATCACCATCACGTTTGAGCCCAAGCCCATGGAGGGCGACTGGAACGGAACTGGCGCCCACACCAACTACTCCACAAAGGACATGCGCGAGGATGGTGGCATGAAGGTATGTGGGGATGCTGCCATTTCCTTTCCTCTGCAACCCTAGCCTCGGATGGAGTGGGAGAGAGGCTTTGAGCAGCCAGTCGCAATCCGAATGTGCAAGTATTGACCCGATAGAGGGCGATGGGCCAGGGCTCATGGCTCCCACTACATCTCAAAGATGGGAAAATCATCAGGAGTTTGCTTTTCCGAGCGTGACGTCAATGGGGAGAGCATCTGATGGGTTGCCCTCGGCATGATGGGGCTCGGGGAATTTCATGCTTCTGAGCTGTGTCAGATAGCAGGAACAGAAGACGTCGCTATAGGACCGGATGACCAATCATCAACCAACCAACCAACCAATTGAATCTTGAGCCAGCCTGTTGTACGGTGCGGTCCCAGTCAGGTCTCAGTCATGTGCAGAATGTAAACGCCACGTCTCTGTTCTTTCCCACGTGCGTGTCTTGCCACCTGTGAAGGCCATCGAGGCTGCCATTGAGAAGCTGTCCAAGAGGCATCCTGAGCACATCTCCGTGTACGGAGTCGGAAACGAGAAGCGCCTCACCGGCAAGCATGAGACTGCCAGCATCGACGTCTTCAAGTGAGTCCCGCTGCAGCCTGTCCTTGACCCCCCCCTGTATGTATGATGCATTTTACTGGCTGGTGGTTGGCCAGCGCAGGTGGATGTGAACGAGCCTGTGTAACTGTGTTGCGTCTGGGGAAGGGACTGTGTTCTTGCATCTGGGCATCGAAGCACATCCTCTGACCTGGTGTTCTCGAATAAATAGTCACCATATAACGAGGAGCGTGAGGGCAAGATTCTGTTGAATGTCTCATAGGCTCTCTGTTTTGGAGATACTATAAGGCTCTGCACCTACTCGCCCTTCTCTTACTCGTAGACTTAGACATCCCGGAGCTTGACATTCATGTGCATCCTGGACGCTGGTTCTAGAGTAGGCTGTATTCCAGATGACCAGGGAGGAGGGGGGGGGGGGGGGGGGGCTTATGAGAT
>WELA01004027.1:214094-230939 GCA_009602735.1 Mesotaenium endlicherianum
GGGGGAGAGGGAAGAGGAGGGGGGTGGGGAGGGGGAGGGGGAGGAGGAGGGCGAGGGAATGGCACCGCTGGAGCAGATGGTCATGGTGGCCTGTTGGCTCTCCATGAAGGAGGTGTGCGCTGTGCCCCTCTTCTCTCTCTCGTTTTCTTGTCCTTCTTCCATTTCTTCTTCTCCTTCTCTTTCTTCTTCTCCTTCTTCTTTCTTTGGCCGCTTCTGTTGTCGTTGTTTCAGTCGTGGTTGTTGCTCTGTCTTTCGCCTCTCGCTCTCCCTGCCCAACCCTTTCTCGTCTCGCACCCCCTATTTTTGCTTGTGCATGGTTCGTGGTTTGAGCAGGCCCTGGAGAGCAGTGTTGGCTGTATAGGTGGACATTTACACATTTGTGAGTTGCAAAACTTTGCGCACATGATTTTGCGTGCCTGCGTGCGTTCTTGTTCTGGGTCCACATGTGCGTGCCAGGGCGTGGCTTGTGAGTATATAGAGTTGATGGAATCTTCCGCTGCCTGCGCAGATGAGCTTGCTGCTGGGAGCGCTTGCTCGAGGAGTGCCCCTTCCCGGGGCCGGGCAGGATGCTGCGGCCAAGGCCAAAAAGAGCAAGCACCCGCAAAGCGGGCCTCTGAATCCCCCCGGCCAATCAGAGCTTCCCCTTCTCGACAGCCAGCAGCTGCAGGTGCCCATTCCTCTACCTCTCGATTTCTGATCTCTGCACACAAGGTCCCGAGCATCTACAGCTTGCTCGCCTGCTCGGCCCGCTTTCCGTCCGTCTCGCCGGAAAGAAAAGCCACGCAAGGGCGACATGTGGCGCAGGCGTGGCAATAGCCTTGACGTACGGGGCTGACAGTGCATGCCAGCTGTCGCGTGGCAAGCAGTGCTTTGCAGGTGCTCCTCTGGCAGGACACGTGATCCGCAACGCGCGCGAAAGCTGGGAGGGTGGGGGGAGGGTGGGCCTGCCTGGCTCAGCTGGTCAGGTTTGCTGTCGGGGTCAACTTTTGCAGTCAACAGCTGGTCTTTCTGGTCAATGGGATCGCAGCTTAGGTTACTGTTTAGGGAAAGGCAGTCTGCTGCCGCCACAGACCTCTGCGTGGACAGGTGGCACCAGCTCCCGTCTCCGCTTGGCAGCAGGCAGCTGAGGAAGCGTGGCCCGAGATCTTCCGGCATGCCCATCTTGGAATCCTATCTGGTGCCCCAAGCCTTGCAGTCTGTCTCGGTTCCAGCATATCATAAACCCTCGAGCGGAGCAGCCGCAGCCGGGGAATGCTTTGCTTGCTCCGCACGGACGCCGGCCTGGGCCCTCAGCTGACGACGGCGACGAGTGGTGGCACTTTCCCCGGGGTGTCTGTGTGCGTGCACTCGTGCGCGCGTGTTGAGATGTTCGTGTGCGTGTGCTCGCGTGTGCCTGTGCATGTGCATGTGCGTGTGTGTGTTGGGGGGGGGGGGTGGTTGCAGGAGATGGGCGAGCACTTTGTGAGCGTGCTGCTGGCCATGAAGCACAGCGGGGCCATCGACAAGACGCGTGCGGGCTTCGTGGCGCTGTGCGAGCGCCTGCTCCGCTCCGACTCCCCCGCGTAAGCCGCTTCCCGGAGATTGCCCCGCTTGCACGTCCACTCGCTCTCGCACGCGCGTGCCTGGTCATCTTCTCGCGCGCGCGCTTGGTCACCCCCGCACCTTTCCCTTTCCTTCTCGCGTATCTCTGGGTGGACCAGATTTATGTGTGTTTGGACATGTCTTCGTGTGCGTCCTTGTGTCTGGAGGTCCCATCTCTGTTTGTTGTGCCCTCTCTCAGTCGCTTGTGCACACACTTATGCGGCAGATCAATCTCCAGGAGCGATCCGAGAGCATCCATTAAGGATGTGCGCAGAGCTGCACGCTAGTGAAAATAGCGGAGCCCGCTCCGCTTCTCTGTGCGTCTCCACGCTCCTTTCTGCGTGCATGAACGCGCACGCATATGTCTGCCTGCCCGCGTCGCCACTGTCATAAAGGCCCATTTGAACATGCAGGTGAGAAGGTAGGACTACAATGACCCGCATTTTTATGAAGATGGAGCTCAGCAACAGCCCCATGCTTCGGTTCAGCCTTTCTGGGCTCCTCGGCAACAGAAGACAGGCCCGTGCGCTGCCTCCCCCCTCTCCCTCTCTCTCTCTCTCCGCGCGAAAACCACTCGGCTGCTGACACCTGGCGCGTTCTCCGCGTGCGCAATGTGCAGGCTCAACCGGCTGCCAGAGCGGTGGCTGCGCACGCTTATGGACCGGACGGCCGCCCGCGGGCAGACGGTGGACGACCTGCTGCGGCGCAGCGCGGGGATCCCTGCGGCCTTTCTGGGCCTCTTCCTGGCGGAGCCCGACGGCGCGCCCAAGAAGCTGCTGCCAGCTGGCATGCGCTGGCTGCTCGATACCGCCACCGGCCTGCTCGACCAGGAGAGCCGGGAGGATGGGGGGCTGGCGGGCGATGTGGCGGACGAGGAGGAGGCGGCAGGTGGCCGGGGGGTGGTGTCCGCAAAAGGAGGGAGGGCGGCGGGTGGAGCGCAGCCGGCGGAGGAGACAAGAGGGAATGGTAGAGTGCAAGCAGAGCGTCTGCATGCAGAGAATGGTCTTGATTGCGAGATCCTCACAGACTCTCCAAATGGGGCCACCACCGAGGGGCTTGTGACAGGTGGCGGTGGCGCGGCAGGTGGCAGACCTGAGGCGGTTTCTTTCTCCTCCATGGGTGCGCCACCTGGCAAGGTCGAAGCTGAAGGCGCACCGTTGGGCGAACCGCTGAAGCAGCAGCTGCAATCAAAGGTGCGGGAGGAGGGCGTGGTCCCCACGGTGCACGCGTTCAACGTGCTGCGCGTGGCGTTCCACGACGCCAGCCTGGCGACCGACACCTCGGGGCAGTGCGCGGAGGCCATCCAGCTGGCGGTGCGCGCGTTTGCGTCGCGCCACTGGGAGGTGCGCAACGGCGCGTGCCTGGCATTCACGGCGCTGGTGCACCGCACCGTGGGCTTTCTCAACACGCAGCAGCGCGAGACAGCGCGCCGCGCCATCACCGCCTACGAATTCTTCCACCGGTTTGTGCCCCCCTGCCCCTTCCCTGCCCTGTTCCTGCCCCTGCTCTGCCCTGCCATGCCCTGCCCTGCCCCTGCTCCTGCCTCTGCTCTGCCCCGCCGTGCCCTGCCCTACCTCTGCCCTGTCCCTGCCTCTGCTCTGCCCTGCCCTGCGCTTCTTAGCTCTCTCCAGTCCAGTCCCAAATCCCGGGCCCCGGAGTCCCAGCGCCGAGCATGTGGATGCTAAGCCCTGACCTGTCAAGCCTACATCTCAATAGTATGCCAACTTGTGAAAGCCTTCCTCCTCTTCTTCACAGTCGTTCTTATCCCCTGCCTCTACCCTCCCCTGCTCTCTCCCCCCCCCTTAGGCTCGCATGTCTCCCCTCCCCCTTTCTGTTCTGCTAAGGTACACTCCTAACCCTGGTGCCCAACCCTTGCCCAGATCTTGTGTACGTTCACCCTAAACCCTATGCCCCTGCATGGATGCTCATGCAGTGGCCACTTAGGGTGGTTATTTTTTTCTTTCTGATGGGAACCGGGTGGAGAGTAGGGAGGAGCCCAAAGAATGGGGGGGAAACAGGGCTGGGGGAGGGTGAGTCAATAGAGTGATCCGCGGGGGCAGAGATGGTGCCTTGTGGGATACCTGAGGTGGCGCTTCACTGGCACGCGGGCTTCTAAGGATGTCACACACGGCACAAGTGCTCTCCCTGTTCCCTTCAACTTCCGCCGCTGCTGGCTTGACTTGGCTTGGCCTGGCTTGGCTTTGGTTCGGAGGTTGCCGGTAACTTTGTGGGAAGCTCCACTCGTCACCAGTTGGCACACTGATTAACTCCGCTACTGCGAAGCCTTCACCAGTGCCCCCCTCTCTTGTGTGCTGCCGCGCGGGGGGGCGGGCGGCGCAGGTACCCCAGCCTGCACCCGTTTCTCTTGGGCCAGCTCAGCTCCGCCACGCGCCAGCTGGAGGAAGGAGGGGGACCGCCTGACACCGGGGACAGCAGCGGCAGCGGAAGCAACAGCAGCAAGAAGGGGCTGCCGGGGAATCTGCACCCCAGCCTGTGCCCCATCCTCATCCTGCTGTCGCGCCTCAAGCCATCGGTCATCGACACGTGCGAGGGCGACTGGCTGAGCCCCGCGGCCTTCTTCCCCTGCGTGTCGCGGTGCGCAACGCAGCGCAACTTGTACGTGCGCTCGCTGGCGTCGCGCGCGCTCGCTCCGCTGGTGCCTTCCAGGGGCGTGCCTGCGGCCCTCCTCGGCCTTGCCTGCACGCTGCCAGCTGGCGCAGGGGGCCGGGCTGCCGGCGTCCCGCCGTCGGCGGCGGACGAAGACGCGCCAGACGGGCCCACTGGGGCGCATGCTGTTGCGGGCTGGACGCACGAGGGACACCTGGCAAGCCCTCAGATGCCCGTGCACATCTCGTTCAACGCGGTCCACGGCGTCATCTTGCAGATGCAGGCACTGCTGGTCAGCCACCTGGCGAGCAGCACAGACCTGGAGGCTCGGTACAGCTCCGCCGCCCAGCTTCTCCCGGAGCTGGAGGCGCGCGCCTGGCTGGGGTCGTGCGCGGCGTGCTCGTGCCACCTGGTGGTGAAGGAGTTTGTGCGGCTGGTCGAGGTCGTGCTGGGCACGCTGGAGAGCGCCGACGAGGCGACATCTGTCAGCTTCCCAGCCGCGTCGGAGCGGGCGCCTCTTGAGGAAGGGGGGAGCCTCTCAGGGGGCCAGCTGGCAGAGGAGGGGCCGCAGAGAGAGAGCTCTGAGAAGAGAGAGGAGCTCAAGAGGAGATGTCGCGCGCTCATCCTGCGACTGGCGCAAGAGGCCCTCGATTTGAAGGCGGGGGCGCGGGGGGGCAGAGGCTGGGGGGACGCGACAGCTGTCGACCTCCGGGAGTACGCCGCGGGCATCTACTTCAGAGTGTCGCTCGAGGCAGGTGCCGCCAAGCGACGGGGTGACGAGGGGGGGGCACGCGGTGTGCTGACGAGGCGGATCCAGGTGGCGCTCTCGGACGAGATGTACGAGGTGCGCGCGGCCACTCTCCGTGCCCTCAAAAAGCTTCCCCTGGAGGGGACCGCAGCTGCGGCAGGGTGGACGGACGCTCCTGCAGGCCTGACAGCTGGCGTCCCTCCCCTTCCCTCGCGCGGCGTCGTCGTGGACGCCGGCAGCCTGCGGGCGGCACTGGTGGCGAGGCTGCGGGTGGAGGAGCACCCGGTGTGTGTGCGCCGCCTCTTGCACGTCCTCTTCAAATGGACCTCGCTTGCCGCTCCTCCGCCGCCGTTGGCCGTGCCACACATGCCGGACGCAGACGCGGCGGCAGATGCGGTGCCGATGACGAACTCGACGGCCACGAGCGCGACAACAACGGCGGACGCGCCGGGGGGGCCTGGGAGTGACGGCGACAGCGCCAGCGGCGGCAGCAGCAGCAGCAGTGGCGGCAATGGCAGCGGCGGCGGAAGTAACGGATTTGAAGGCAGCCTGCAGCTGTGGAGGGTGGTGCTGGCAATCTTGCGGGGCGCCAGGCACGCCAAGACGCGCGAGGTAGCGCTGTGCTGCCTTGGGGCCAGCCTGAGCGAACTTCTCGCTTCACTAAGGGGTGCCACCTGGCGGCCCGGCGATGGTCGCCTCGAGCCGCAGGTCGGCGAAGCCGCCGACAGGTGGCCGGTCGTGAAGGAGGCGGTGGACACGTGGCTGAGCCTGGTTGTGCCAAGCAGCGGCGCAGACCGCCCGGCGACGTGCCGGCGGGCGGCGGCTGAGTCCATCGTCGTCTCTGGTATGCTCGAGGAGGCGAAGTGGGCAGGGCCAGCTGTCGCCTCTGCGCGTGGCCCTGACAGCAGTGGCCAGGAGCAGAGTTCAGACGCGTCTGTTGACGACACGTGGCAGCCGGCTGGGCCTGCGGGTTCAGCAGGGGCAGCTGGACTAGGCGTAGCTGCCACCGCCGCCGCCGCCGCAAACGGGCTTGCGGGGGGCGATGCCAGGTGGCAGGCGGTCGGCGGCGTGGAGTGGTACGCGCAGGCTGTGCTTGACACATGGGCCGTAGCCATTCGGCTTCTGGAGGACGAGGACGCCCCCCTCAGGCAGCGCCTGGCCCTGTCTATGCAAACGGTTGTCGCGGCAGGCTCTCCCAGAGCGAACAACTTGTCGGCCCCCCGTCCCGGAGAGGCTGAGCACAAAATGGAGCTGGTAGCGCCAACTCTCAAGGCAGGGCAGCAGGAGCAGCAGGAGGTGCAGGAGCAGCAGGAAGTGCAGCTTGACAAGATGGCAGGCCTGCCAGGGGGGAGAGGAGAGAGCAAGCTGCATTCTTCGTGCGCTCCGCCAAACGCTCCCTCCTCGACGTGCGGGGGCGCCGGCGGGGAGCAGGAGGTCATCCCGGCACAGGTGGAGCGCGTGCTGCAGCTCAGCTTCCAGCACCTCACGGCTGCGTTTGGCGCGTGGGACCGCTACGCCGCCTTCCTGGCCGCCTGGGTGTTGGGGCCCGACGAGCCCCTGAGGGAGCTGGGGCGCGAGGTGGACCTGGTGCGGCGCCTCTTCGACAAGGAGGCCGACAACCACCACGAGGAGGAGCTTCTATTCGTGCAGCTCTGCTGCCTGCACCTGCGCGCGCTGGTCACGGCGGCGGCAGAGGCGGCGGCAGAGGCGGCAGCAGGAGCAGCTGCAGCGGCGGCCGCGGGGGCGGCGGCTTCGAGCGGGGCAGTGGGAGGGAGAGAAGAAGGAGGAGGAGTGGCTGGGGCTAGGGCTGGGCCTGGGGCGCACTCGGCGCTGGTGTGGAGCTGGAGGGGCAGGTTTGCCTGCAGGCTGGTGGAGTGTGCGAGGCTTGTGGCGAAGCTGCAGCCGCAGCTTCAGTGGGCGGGCGGCGCGGCCAATCACCAGGACGCCTTCAGGATCCTGGTCAGGACCCTGTCGGGCCTGCTCGCCCTCTGCCCTCGCCGCAGGTTCTCAGCGCCACAGGTGGCACGATCGCGGCTGTTGTACGCCGGCCGGCCCCGCACCGGGGGGCCATGTGCAGCCGACTCAAGCAACGGCAGCATCTTGTTGGCCGACAGCCCCGCCAGCTCCGGCGAGGCCGGCTACGGCCCGCCAGCTGTCAGGAGCAGTGAGGCCTCGAGCAGTGGTGGCGACGCTGCCAAGTCAGACGAGGGTGTGACAACGGACGGCAGCCCTAGTAGGGGTCACGTGGCAGATGATGGTCCGTCCAGCATAGACTCTGCAGGCGAGGCGGAAGGGGGGGGGAGCGCTGCCAGTAGCAGCAACGGCGCCTCTCAGCGGGCCTCCCAGGGAGAGGAGCTGGGGGATCAGCTCCGAGAAGTGGGGGGGCTCCTTGGCGGGCTCCCCCTCAACCCCCTGGTGTCGAATCTGCTCCTGCGGGTGCTGCAGGGCTACGAGGGGGAGCTGGGGTTGCGGCTGGGCTCGCGCGAGCTTGAATCTTGCATGGGCAGCATCGTCGTGGACGAGTTTGAGCCCAACTTTCTGCTCTCATAGCGCTGCGCTGCTCTCGTAATGCCTGCGCTGGGCCAGGGTGGGCGGGGGCCGCGGCTGGGAGATGGTGTTGATGGGGTAGGGGCGAGCTGAGGTGGAATTGCCAACGTGCATTAGCTGGCCTGTAACGCTTCGATTGACCGGTCGTTATGATTATCATTCACATATGTGCAATATTGATGTTCTTGTAGATTTCGAATGAGGCCTGCAACTCCTGAGGACTCTAGGGATCAAATGTTCTGTCGCACGTGAGAACAAGAGCAGTGGCCTGTACTTGTCGAGCGGGGCTGTCCATTTGAGAGTGACCGCTGGCGTCTCCCTGATTGGAGTGAGTACATTCTCTGATTTCCTTGTCATTGACAACCAGAGAGCCTATGGAAATCGACTTGGTGCTGGAGTCCCGCAACTATTGTCGTCGCGTTAGTTTCTATTCTTTACATTAAGTAGAACTTGTAGTACAGAGGGGCTCCAGTCACTAAAATTTTTTGTTTCTGATTAGCCTGTCGTGAGATCAGGCAAAAACCAAATACAAGCAAAGATTAAGTGGTTGTGCAGAATGTTGTACATATTGACTTCATTCTTCAGACTTCAGTTGGGCAAGCTCTTATAAGAAAGTAGATCCAACACTGATGGTACAGATGATACGAGCATGGGGGCAAACCACCGATGTTACTTCAATGCATTTAAATCATGAGTTTGAAGTAGGATAAGGCTCAGGGGTCAAATATGCAGACGCCACACCAGTCCCAATCTTCACCTTGTATTATTTTGGGTGCCATTGATGGCCACTCCCGGGGAGCAAGAAGAAAAAAAATGTCAAATGTGGATTGTGGTGTACACCTGGCTTGCCATGCCAAGTATCATCACGCAGGCTTGCCAGATCGCTGGCACTAATCATACAGTCAGTGCACCGTTCAGGCTAGATAAAACGCTGATTGTGGAGCAATCTGGATCAATTTGAGGCAAGCACATCAAAAGAGTGCACGAGAGATTCAGCATCAAATCTGTGGACGTTCCATCGAAATATGACGAGGCAAGCACAACAGAGCAGAGGTTTGGCTGGAGTTACTCCTTGCCCTGGAAGGACTGATTTGCCGGCATTCCGGTGGCAAACGCGGAGGCAAAGCTATCCAGAGGTAGTGTATGTTAGCAATGTGAACAGTTCGTGTTACATGTGCAGTACCTGCTGCTATGAAAGGAAGCACACATGGAACATGTGGTCACCAACAAGCTCGTAAATGATGTACAAGAAGAATAATGTGGAGTACATATGGCCTTCCGAATTCACCAAGGGAGGGGTCCATACCGGCGACCTTCTACATTATCTTCTCTAAGCTCCAATCAGTCACCATAAATGCTATTGTAGCATAAGCAAGACACTAATCGATGTAACACCGAAAATTTATGCTCAAACTTGTGCACAACTAGGTGTACAGTACAGACAGTACTCATTATTCAATATAAATGACTAGCATATATACAATCGCTACTGCTGGAGCCTAACATGGCCATTCTTCACTTCTCACTTTCGGAAACCGCCCTTGTCATTATCATGTTTCTTCCCTTCTACCCACACATCTATATCAGGAGCTAAGTGTCGACCGTAAGACCCTCCTCCCAGATACATGTGCCAAAAGCATATATGCTTGGACAATTCTTACACCTGCTCGCCAAAGGTTACACTGGTAGCACTCTCACAATCTCACACGTCAAAGCATTCTGCTTTTTGATGTGTGAGATAGAAGCATAATGCTTTGATGTGTGAGACAGGGAGGCTTTGACAGCTCCTGTCCTATAGCAGGACTCTGGAAGGGCGAAGAGGGGACATGTAATCTGGAATTGTCCACGTGTTCCTTATCCAGGGGACCAATTTCACCCCTCCGCAAGAATAGCCAACTTTAAGGCAACACAGCTTTTGCTCACGCCGCCAGTCTAATGTGCTGCAACATACGCAGACCTTTCATGCGACCAACAACATGAGCAGGTCTAGTCGTCAACCACAGCCAGTTCCTGTGAGGTCGCTTCTCCGTCTCAGCAAGAGTCTCGATTGCATGTCCACTCCCATGTCCTCCAGGTGTGCCTGCCGCAGTCCCCAAGAACGACTTCCTCTTCTCCTTCCAATCGAGATTGTGAGAAAGTTCCATTCTTTTAGGGTCCACTGTAAGCAGGGGGGGACTGTCTGAGCACCACTGTCGTGCTGGCGAGGTGGAAGTAGCATGCAGATGCGTGGCGGCCAACTTCACCCTGTCATTGGCCTTGGAGGTTGAAATCGTCTGCCCTGGAAGTAGGTGCTCCTCCACATCCATACCTAGTCCCAAAATAGCCCGGCTGGCGGATTCAGAAATCAATATTCCTTCTGCCATTGAAACGGACCTTCAACTCAGATGCTTCAAGAAATAACCACAGGAAGAGCACTGTATGAAACTTGTTCCACCTCTGCGGTGATGGGTACTTTCAACACTCAGCGAAGTGAAGCGATCACGCTTGCTTCGGGCAATCCTCGCCAAAAGGTAGTCGTTGTTAAATTAACAATCGACTGCCCTGACTCGAGTGGTGCCCTTCGACGACCAACTCGTGATATATATGGAAGCCCGTTTCAGCCGTTTGACATCCGGAACTAGTATGGCTTCGCCGGCTGCCACCTGGAGGCTGCAAGACTTCAACTTCCACCAGATCTCCTTTCAACCGCATCTGAACGGTGATAATCTGATGTCAGAGTTCAAAAGTACCCGACGACTGACGACATCCAAAGTCAAATTATCTGCAAATGAGACACTTTATGCGTGTAGGCTGGTGTAGGCAGTAAATGCGCCGCACTGGAATGTCGACTCCATTACCTCTATAGGCTCCATAGGCGTAGGTAGTAGTACATCCGTTTGCGTGCCTCCGCGCTGCTCTCCGCACTCTGCGCTCTTGACGTTTTCCAGACTCGAAGGTGCGCAGCAGTTTTCAAGGTTGTCGAGTGTTGTCGAGCAGTGTCAAGTGGTGCACTGTGCACTGTGCAGATTACATGGTGAGCCTGGGTGAGTTGCACCGCAATGAACCTCATTGGACCGATGCAGACTAGTACCGACAGAACACTACCTGGACTGACCTGGACAGGACCCAATAAAATGAAGTGCCACTTCACTTCCTGCCAGCTCCTGCCACATCGGGCTGTCCCAGATGATTCCAGGGGACCAATGACAAAGATTGACTCTACCGACGGCGGTTCTGTGTGGAGTTGGTGGGAATTGCTGGGGCATTGCAGCCAGAAGTTGCCAGAGATAGCCTGAAACTCTAATCTATTTGACGACGCATCCTGAAAAAGCCGAACAGGAAGCTGTAAGCAATCGACAGGTTCTCATAAGATTTCACGTCTTTTTCCAGTTAAGCAAGCGTTGACTTTTGACTCGCAAGCACCTATAAATTTGAATAGCTCTGCAAAGTTCTAATGCAGTCCTGGATTTCGCACTGTCGCGCATATATAGCAGCGGAAACACTCTAAATTGCTTTATATAGTTTGGGGCTTTCAAGGGGCCGCGTGAAACGCTTGAGGTCGGCACTCTGCACCTTGAGAATTGAATTTCTTTAGTACCTTAGGAAAAGTTTTCTATTTCAAGCTCAGAGAATGTAAGGCGCTTTATAAAGTCTCGAGTACAAGTTTCCCCGACATGGAGAGCAGGCAATTTACCAACCCAATTTAGAATTTCAGATGTAGGTCGAAAGGCGCTACTGTTAACCAGAATGTCAATCGAGTATTGAAGTTGTTGGTCGCATCAAAATTATATATTCCTCATAAAATTGGCATTTGTCCTTTGGATAAACTCAGACCCCTAACTTTTGAAACAACAGGGTCATTCTACAAACAACAATAAATCTACCTAGTATCTACCGAGGTTTAGATCTACTACTTACAATCCCATATCCAAAATTAATCCAATTTCCAAAACCCACATTTGGTAAAAACTGGGCAGCAAAACCTCAATTACCCAAAATTATTCAACATGATCAAACTTGTTGCAAGTTTGAGAACGTGAAGGATGTGAGTGACATAAGAGATAGTTTTATGAATAGGCTGTTTGTGGTTAATGGTTATACACGTTAGATATTGGTGGTGAGACTTATGTGGGATATTCACTCGAAAGTTAGAGGGCCGCCTGTGGACAATCCAGTGTATAATTCTCGAAATTAGTCAAGTGTTTGTTGGCCGAAAATAAATTCACTACAAACTTTAAAATTTGGTGCAGTAAGGTACAAGGTGGGAATTATTTGACACTCCTACAGTTGTTTTGAACAAACTCCTACATTTCAAGTTCGCGTCAAAGTCGCCAACCTGAGAATCGCTTCAAGGTGTGGCCAAGCACACAAGCGCATGGAGCTTTGTAACGACCAATTCTCAAGCCCAAACCTTCTCTCAAGCGGACCAAACAAAACGTCTGAGGCCCTCAATCGCAAGGCGTCTCGAACATGAATACCCCATTTGTTCCTGTCAAGGTATTTTTATTTCAAGAACGTCTCGAGAACTGCCAAAAAATACATGGTGTAGGCGCGCAATATATCGCAAATAGCTACTACTTCAGTCAAAGGTTTTTGGTGAGATCAGGAGAAAGTCAAGACTCGAACATAAGTTGGCACCATGTGCTCTCTCCGAGCCTCCCTCCATCCCCAACCAAAGGTGCAGCGAAGCCTATCATGGCCGCTCTCTTGCGGCCGTGTTCTGTCATGGAAAAAAAGGTTCAAGAAAAGAGGCCAACAACATAGCGGAGCTCCTATTATCACCCCCCTCCCCCCCAAAACAAACTTTACCGAGTGTTAATTACACACATGGTTATTATCTTACTTGTTATTTGATGTCACACGATTATGAGATTATAGTGTGTATTATATTATGTAAGACAAGATGTTGCCAACGTTGACAGTTCATTTTACTAACGAGTGATGGAGCGCAACGTGCCAAAAACCAATTGAGGATGATTTGCCACTATCACTTGGCCAGACTGGGCCAGACGGCGCCCATGATGAAAATGGTATGAAAATATTTTCACCATCAATTTGCACCGCCATACCAACTTTACCATTGATTTGTGCAAACTGTACAGAAATGTAGATTCAGCCAATTTGCAACTTTTTCATCCTGAACCTGTTTTGCTGCTTTCTCACTGTATACTTTGTACTTCAAGTGTCGTCAAGCACTTTAAGTACTAACTTATGTATAAGTTGTGCAAACAATTTCTACACGAATGTCTTTCGACAATCTTTTTTAAAGCAAGAAAGTGATGTGGACATGTGGCCAATTTCTGAGACCATATACGAGCAGCTGTATTTATTTCTTTCAAAAGTGTAGAAATTCTGCAAGCATAAATTATTACAACTCTTTAGCATAAACCTTAAGCCCCGTATCCTATAGCATTACCTTCACAGCCCAAAGGTTTTTCGGCCCTCCCCTCCAGTCCTTCAACTTTTGGATTCAATTTCAGATGATAATATTCCTTCAAACTATTTGTCTAAAAAAGCCAAGATACTCTCTTTGGAAACAAAAATCCGTCATTGAGAGCAACGACCTCACACCCCTTGTTCATTCGTGCCAAGCCTTACTTACACGAGTTCACCAACAAAACCTAGCAATAAGTCAGGCCTGCGTTTACATTGCTACATATCTTGAGGCGTTCGAGACGAAAAAGTGGTCCAAATTGGCAGAATCTGTAGTGATTTGAGTTATAATACATTAGTTGGCATATATTTTAATGCTTTCGAATATATTTGGAGTAGTATTGTGTGGAGTCAAGAGTGAATAGATACTCTAGTGACTTGGTTCATGTCCTTTGAACCTTTTAAGGCATTTTCGAAGTTAGAGGAAGGACCTAGAAGAACTCCATGTAAGAAAAGTCAAATGTGCCATTTTTAGGTCAAAAGGACATGTGTACATTATTCTAGAAAGAGGTGGTTTTGGGATGTGTTGGGTTGCCAACCCATCAACATGCACCTTCCTAGAAATTACATATGTAGAAAGTATATAAGCAAGAGCTAGAATATAAAAAGACATTCCAAAATCACTCTTGTACGTGCCAAATTCCAGAAATATATTAATTTTCAAGAAGTCATCTCTCTTTCAAGAAGCTACCACTTGTGTTCAAAGATCCTTGTCTTGAATAGATAAAGTATTCTATTTTACTAAAGGCTTTGTCTAGCTGTTTCACTACAGAATCTGTATATTTATGTCAAGTTTGCACAAACCGATGGTATGTTGGTATAGCGGCGCAAATAGATGGTAAAAATATATTTGTCCCTGTTGTGGAACATATGTATACTGTGTTACCCCTCCCTCGCTATTTGGGAGATGCCAATACAATTGTTGCTACTGCATTCATTCAGCAGGCTATGGTGTATGTTAAAAGTTATGTTCGCGGCTGGTGAGGATGTGTGAGGTTTCGGCACCCAAAGATCAAATTTTAAGAGCAAGATGAACGATGCACGATGTTAAAATGTGCTTTGTGAGGTCTGACCGAGCCCGGAAATTACGAGGCGACGAAACGCGACATAATTATGTGGAGGGGATTGTACCATTTCCCTCAATCAATTTTGTGCCTGTGCACTGAACGCTTTTGTGTTTGGCTGTTTGAAACTTGGTCGTCTATTTTGTCTTCGTCGCTTCGATCTCGTAATTTTCAATTCCGCTATTCGCGTTGGTCAATCAAGTGCCTGTGGCCATGCCTGTGGCCACTGTAAACTGGCCCTTAGTCTTACTACAAGCCGAAGTGCTCTGTAGTCGTTTGCTCCAAATCACCAGCGCCAGGTACAGAATTAATCGTTGACCGACGACAATCTGGGGTGTTTGACTTAATCGAGTCCGCTGCCTGCAGACGTCCTTGGCTGGTGACTGACTTTGTGATAATTAAAATCAGCTAAACTTGGTTCCTGTAACCAGCGCACCCTGGATAAAAAGGAATACGTAGCTGATATTTTATGCTATCTGGTACACTACAGACCTTGCCTTCCAAAGAAAGTATCTGGCTAGCACAAACGAGTTGCCTTTAAGGACCACTAGGTCGTTGAGCTTCGCCACGGAACTTACTGGTGAATGATGAGTAAGCTGGCTGCTGTAGCAGTTGCAAGCCATGTGGACTATGGAGATACTGCGTAAATTTCACTCCCCATTCCTCGCTAGGCCTCTTAGAGACGCGTGCATATGGGGCGCCCTCTCCTATATGACGTGCTTGAGAAGCCCGTCACGAGCATTATGATTTGCATCTGCAGCGGTATATGGTATTACATTCAGGTGAGAGTGATGCCATGAACTCGCCAATGGCACCTCATCCTCATCCTGATTATACATGCACAACCATGCACGCACACACACAAACACGCACACACGCACTGAGACACACACGCACACGCACTGGCACACACACACACACACACACACGATTATTCTTTTGTTACACGCAAGGAACTCATTCCTATTCCTTTCCCGTCGTCAACTACGAAGGCGATGAAGGGCCACTGCATGCCAGTACTGGCTTAGCAGGGCTTAGCTTACCTGCAATACGTACATAAGTGCATACTATATGTACATGTATATATTAGTACATAAATACATAGATACATAAGTACAGAGATACACACATACATAACTACGTACATACATAAGAACATAAATACTTGCCCTCCTCCCTATTTCTGGTAACCAACCGCCTCACTTGATGTCGTCATATTCTCTCTAATCGAGGACTTTGAGGCCACCGGCGGCAGTGGCCGCCCACCTGGCACAGTCACCTGTGAGACGGACGCTCGAGGGGTCTCGTGTGAACGCACGGCGCCCGCAGGAGGATTTGGTGGCTGCTCTTGTCGCAGCTAGCGTACCTTTGATAATTTGTTTCAGTTGACTTAGCACAATGCTGAGTGTTAGGGTTAGGGTTTGGGCTGCAAACACGATAAATGCCATACTAGGATACGTTGTGCCCCCCTCAGAAGCGTGCAGGGTGCCACTGCCAGCTGGCAGCCACCTGGCCCTTCCAGCGCAGGTGACACGCTCCATGTCCCGCTTTGTTCCTTGCTTGATGCCCAGGGGTTCTTTTCTAGGCACTGGTTGACTTGGCTGCACCCTCGACCTAATCTGCGTCGCTGAGGCTTCGGGTTTTGCAAAGCACGTCGAGGTTGACGGTAGCCTTTGTGTACTCTCTGGGGGATCATGCTGTAGGGCTAGGGCTAGGGTTTAAGATTGGTTGCAGCCTTCTGGAGAGAGCCTATGCGCTCAGCAACCTGGGCACAGGGTCTTAGATTTGAAGGGTGTAGGGTTCTTCTCTGGAGCATCACGAGCTCTCAGATGCGCCACGTGTGCGCGCCAGATTGGTTTTGAAACCTAAGTATCTGTAACTAGTACGCACACCTAGAGGTCTCCCGCGCAGTGAGTGTGCCATTGGCGACAGCGGAGAGCTGGCGAGAGCTGCAGGGTCGCGTCAACTTCCTCTGGAGTTTGCTCTAGGCAGGTCCCAAAATCCTGGCAGCGTGTGTGGGCCCCGCAACTTTCTATAATCTCCATAACGCAAATCTCAGCTGTCTCAAAATTTCCACTCCTGCAGCTCTGCAGTCAGAAACCCTAAACTCGAAACCTCGCTTGAGCCAGGAGACAGGTGCGCAACAGTGCATGCTTTTCCCAGTACCTAACGCCTCCTTATATTCACTCCGTCTGCGCCCCGCTATGTTCTGCTCAGCCTGCGAGAGGGAGAGAGAGGGACAGGGACATTATCTGTTGCGTGGGGATGCGCCGTCGTTTACGCCCCGCGCAATACAAAAAGGCCCGTGTGGTGGAGCGTATAAACCCTAGCCTAGCCTAGCCTAGCCCTAGCCCTAGCCTAGCCCTAGCCTAGCCCTAGCCTAGCCCTAGCCTAGCCCTAGCCTAGCCTGCATGCTCATAAACTGTCAAGTCCGGGGGCACGAGGGCAAGAAGCGGCCACACATCGCCCGGCACGCACTTGTATATGCGTTCCTCGCCCGCCTCGCCCGCCTCCTCTTATAGACCACACGGAGAGTTCGGACCCATGTCCCGTCCTTTCCCTGAGAGATAGGCTCTTGTCTCCAGCTGATCGTGGAGCCCTGCGCCTTCGCCTGGGAAGGAGACGCCTCAAAGCCCCCCACCCAGAGCCCAGCCCCAGTTCCACACCTGAAACGCCTGAAGCCGCAGCTCCTTGCGCCCTAAGGCCCTGCATTCTCGCTTTTGAAAGCCTTGTGTGCATCGTTGGAGAGTAGGGTGGGGGCCGGGGTCGGGGTCGGGGTTGGGCTGGGACTGGTGGGGCGGGGTGGGAGGGAGGGGAGGGGTGGTGAGCCATGCGGGCTTAGGATCAGGGTTTCGGGTTTGGGCTCTCAGACCTGAAGCCCTGCGT
>WELA01004027.1:244213-254376 GCA_009602735.1 Mesotaenium endlicherianum
ATGCCCCTCCCCCCCTCCCCCCCCCCCTTCCCAGCGGGGCCAGGGGCCAGGGGTGACAAGCAGAGAGGTTCCCTCGCAGCAGCCGCAGCAGCAGAGCAGAGAGCGCCTGCCCCCCCGTGCCTGAGCCCTAACACGGAACTCCTCGATGCCCCCATGCTCTTTCCTCTCCTCTCCTCTCCTCTCCTTGCTGCTGCTGCTTGCTGCTGCCTGCTGCTCCTGCTGCCTGCTGCGGGTCACAAATGATCTGCCACAGCCGTTCCCTCTCGCACACATGCAGCATGGGCAGGGTAGGCGCGGGCTTGTGGCACCCTGAAACTCTCTCTCTCTCTCTCTCTCTCTCTGTATATATCTATCTATCTATCTCTCCGTGCTGGCGGGGCAGCTTGTGCCATTCACCATCACCACAGCCGCCACAGCGCACAGCGCGGGAGAGGCCGGGGGGCGTGCGAGATGCATGCATGCGGCTCTGCACCTCCGCCATTCTTGCCTGCTCTCTCCACATGGGGCGGGGGCCACACTAAGGATGTCAAACCTCAAGCCCAAAACGCAAGCGCAGAGAACCGAAGTGCAGGAACCCAACAGAAGCAAGAGGGGGTTGTTTCTGGGCCATTCACGCCTGCTCCTCCTCCCTTCTTGCTGTCGCCGCTGCCGCGGTGGGGACAGGTGGCATTTGGCGCGCTGGTCGGCTTTGTGCCGTCGTCTGAGCTGGCGCTGCGCCACAGGCCACCCTCGCTGACAGCCTGGACGGCGTCCCGCCGGCAGAGCGCCCCACTTGGCGCCCCCGCCACGCCCGAGGCTGCGGCCGAATCGGCCGGGGTTCCCACAGGCAATGGCGACGCCAAAAAGCTCGCAGGAGGCAGAGGGGGGGAGGCGCTGGCCGCGAACACAGCAGCCCCGGGGAGCTCCGGGGAGGACCTGCAGCATGCGTATGTGCGCGAGAGGTTTGGCCTTCTGGCGTCGCTCGTGGGCCTGGTACGCCCTCTCCTACCTCCGTATGTCGCTAGAGTTATTTTGGAATTTCTCTCTTACCTTTCTTTTGTTCGGTAACTCGTTCGGGTTGACGATGCCTGAATGCCCGCGGTGGGTGCGCCCGATTCATTTGCTCCCCCCTAGGAAAGGCCCCGCACACCGGGTCAGGTTTTGGGGCTTGGGGCTGCAGTACTAATTTAGGGTTAGGCTTAGGGATAGAGCTCCTGCGTGCAGTTTGTGGCTCGGCTTTCTGTGCCCAGCCAGACGGTGGGCGAGCTTTTTAGCTGATTGTTCTTGCGTGCGAGTTTATTCTGGTGCGAGGGGTACGCGCTGTTCTGTGCTCGAGCATGAGACAACATGGCCCTGGTGGGCCGGTGCGGGACCGCTCCTCCGTATCATACCTCTGAGCTGGGCACATGTCATTCCACGTGAATATGCCCTTGCGGCGTTGTCCGTCAGCACTTGACCCATTTAAATTGCTGACAGACGAGTGAGCACGTGCCCCCCGCGCGCGCGCGTGTGTCTGTGCTTGTGCACGCGTGCACCCCCGCGTGTGCGCGTGCGTGCGCGCGTGCCATGTGGCGGCGGGGGAGGAGGAGAGCAGTCGATGAAGGTGGTGGTGGTGCGGGTGGAGCGCAACCGCTCACTCCTCGTGGTGTCGGAGCGCGAGGCCGAGGGCGAGGACTCCCTCAAGGCCACCCAGAAGCTCCAGCTCTTGGTGCGGGGCGCGCCCACAAGCTAAACTTTAAGCCGTCAACTCTTAGAACCCTGAGTCATGAATCTCAGCCCGCTCCCTTGCGGCCACCCAGAAGCTGCACTTCATGGTGCGCTCGCGCGCGCGCGCTCTCACCCAAAGCCCGAAACCCGCACTCAGAGACCCTACGTTGAGCCGCAAGCATTGAACCCTCTTTCCCTCTGGCTTGGCGCGGCCCCGCCCGCTCTGTCAGGCGTGCCAAAGGCGGATCTCAGTTTTGGAAAAGTTTGCAGGCAGGGTAATTGCTTCTGCCCTCCTGCCTCAAAAGCACGCGGTCCCGGAGAGTACCCGGGATGCACTCGAGGGGTTTCGGGATTTGGCTGAAGCCCTCCCCCCCCGCCCCCCTTTGGTGGCCGCTGGCGTGCCTCTTGGCGTGCGCGCGCTCGATAGTATGTCCGTCCAGAATCGGGAGCGCCATGTTTGTTCCTGCGAGGCTCAAGCCCGCATTCTGGACCGACACTTGTCAAACGAGGAGCTCTCGTGATGCAGTCTTTTCCGGCGCTGACCCGCTGACCCGCTGACCTTGGCAAGCGCGTTTCCCCGGCCTCTGCCGGCTCTAGCCCAAACAAACACTTCCTGCATCGACAGCATTGCGTTGGGAGCCCTACGAGGCCTCGGGCCGAATTCCTCGTTCCCAGGGATAGGGCGTAAGCAGGTCCCTTCTCAGAAGCCTTGACGCAGAGCCCTGAGCTTTGTGAGGGCCGAGGGCGGGGAGCAGGAGACGGCGAGAGTGGGCGACGCCATGCACTGCACAGTCACGCGCCTCACGCCAGCTGGCGCCTTTGTCCAAGTGCGCCCCTTCACACCCCCCCCCCCCCCAAGGGGGTTTCTTGTTGAATGATGTGCTGCTGGAAATTTCTCTCTTTGGCCCTCCCCCCTCCCCCTCTCTCTATCTTTCTCCCTCCCTCAGGCTCTGTGTCTCTCGTGGGTAGAGGTCAGACGACGATCCAGGTGTCAGTTTGCCAGGGTCCAGAGCTCTCTGGTCATCTGACATGTGGGCGCGATGTCGTAGAGACTCTCTCTCCATGTCCCTGTGTCGGTCTGCCTCTGCTCCACAAGGTTGTTGCAGATTTTGGTCACTTGTCAGCAGGGGCATCACATTCCCCCTCCGTCCCGGCCCTTCCCCCCTTCGCCCCCCGGTTGATGAACAAGTATGCATGACCATGCTATGGTGGGGGTCTCTAAAACTATGTGCCCCTGCTCAGAATGCGACAGCTGGCACGCAGGAAGACAGCAGCACAGCTGTTTACAGGATGATTGGGTCCTATGCCAGAAGTGCATGTGAAGAGCGACGCGCTCGCAAGCACCTTGTCTTCTGTCATGTGATTTTGGAGCCCCGTGTTGGACATTACTTCCAGCTGGCATGCTGGCACGCACTCGGCGCTCATGCCCTTCTCACCTTCCAGCTGTGTTTGTGCATGCGCGCGTGCGCCTGAGCTGTGTGTTTGTCGACGTCTCGTCATGCCTGGCAGTGCGCACGCATCTGTCAGTATGTCTGAGTGTGATTGTTTCTCTGCTCCAGGCAGGCAGGCAAGCGGGCAGAGGGTTGTCAGGACTCACTTCCTACAATCACACACACACACACACACACAAACACACACGCACAAAACACACACGCATACATGCAAGCACGCACGGACGCACAGGCGGCAACTTTACTGACTTGCAAGCCTTGCAGAAGCGGGGCCCAGTCGGGGGCAGTGCCAGTCGGGGATGCCGAGGAACTCTGTTCGATTGGGGCGTAGGACATCCCGAAAGAGGTGTGAGGGGCGGGAGCCTCCGAGGGAAGGGAGCCTCCGCTCGCAGGATCAATTCTCCCCCGGGAAACAAAGGAGCGCATCCTCCTCGTCTGCGAAGCTGCCCCCTGTTCACTGGCAGCGGCACCCTAGGAGCCAGGTGGCCATTCGAGCCCGCCCGCGCCGTTGGAAGACCCGAACAAGCCTTTATCCTAGGATTCTGGGGCCTGGCCTCAAATTTCCTGGGGGCACGCGCACGTACCGGCTCTCCCGCCAGGTGTCGCCGCCACCGTGACCCGCTGAAGTTGATGCGCGCTCGTGGGGGTGCTGGGGTGGCTGTGTGGGCATGTGCGCGTGTGTTCGTACGGGTGTGTTGTGCGTGCGTGGGTGTGCGTATGCGTGCGTATGACAGGTGGGGGGCGTGGATGCGTTCATCCACGTGTCTGAGCTGGCGTGGACGCGGCCGTCGCATCCAAGCGACGTCGTCTCCGTGGGCCAGGTGGCGAACAAGGGCTGCTTCTGGTGACCTTGTCGTGCATGGGTGCATTGTACATTGGCTGCAGATGGAGCCAGGCGGCGACGCGAATGCGTGTGCTTGCATGCGTGTGTGTGTGTGTGTGCATGTGTGAATGTCTGTGTTTGTGCATACATGCGCATGGCTTGGGATCTCAGTTGAGGGTTGAGCGGCACCAGAGCTTACTGTGATGCGGGTATGCTTGTGAGTTCGTTGTGTCTATGCGTGCGGGGGCGGCCGCCACTCTCTCGACATTCCTGTGTATGTTTGCATGTTAAACTTTACGTGAGCTTGTGCATGCGTGCGCGCGCGCGTGCGTGTGTGTATGTGTGTGTGTTTGTGTGTGTGGGTAATGCAGGAGCTGGAGGCGAAGGTGTCGAGGCTGGACCCTGTGCTTCGGCGGGTGTCGCTCTCGCTCAAGCAGATGCAGGTGTGTGTGCGTGTGTGCATACGTATGAGGACGCGCGTGTCTGTGTCCCCGTGTGTGCTCTCGTGTGTGGGCCTTCCTTGCGTGTGCCCACTGAGCCACGCGCTCCTCCCCTCATCCCTCTGTCATGCAGTACGGTTGAGATGCCAACTCTGCAGCGAGTAGCGGTGACTACCATTGCCCTTTTGCGGTGCTGTGTGGTGCTGGGGCGCAGCACCCCTCCATCCGCCCCTGCTCCTCTCCCTCCTGTCTCTGCAATGTTGTGCCCTCTTCCCCTCAATCATCTTGCAGCACGAGCTCAGGTGCTTGTTTGTAGAGATTATAGTCAAAAATAAGAATTCCGCTAATGTCTTTGCTGAAGTCCTCGTTGTGTGGATTGTCGGGCCGCGGCACCTTCTCCTCCGCCATGGCGCCACCTGGCAGCCCGACCCGTTGCTGGAGACGCTGGACTCGCTCGTGGGCGACGCCGCCACGGTCTCAGTGGCCGAGGACGATCAGGGCCTCGAGCTGCCACCTGGCAGCGTCCCGGTAAGTCCCGTCCTTTTTCCATTCTGCCACCTCGCCCGGCCAGCCCCTCCTGCTCGCTGCACACACTCTGCACCGGCTCTTACTTCTGACTGTGCGTCTGAATGCTTGAACGTCGTTCCCTAGCACTAAATCCGGCTGCTGCCGCGCACTCTCGACAGACAGCACCCAGGTGCCTCTTACTTATCATACGCTGCTTCCCAGGTTTCTGTGGCTCTGTCTCACAGCAACCCGGACCCTCGCCGATGTGTGCAGCCTGCGAGAGAGACACGCCCTCTGCCCTGGTGTGCATGCAAACATGTCCTTGTGCATGCATGCGTTGAGGCGGGCGGGCCGATTTGTCAATCAACGTATGTGGCGTGTGTGCACGTGTATGTGTGTCTGTGTCTGTGCGCACGTGCGTGTGTGTGTGTGTGTGCATATCTGAGAGAGTGTGCGTGTGGCGTGTGGCGTGTGGCGTGTTGGTACGCAAGCGTGCGAGCGGCAGTTTGCGCTTAGTCACTGTATCTGAGAGTTGCTGTGGGACGAGCGCCTGAGGCTCTGTCTCGTTCACTCTCTCTTTCCTGCGGTGCAACGACAGGTGGCAGAGATGGCGGAGCTGAAGGACGTGCTGGCGCGCCTGCAGGCCGAGGAAAAGATTACGTCGGTGGCTCTGGGCCGCCGCCTGCGGGGCTCCGCGCTTGCGCCTGCCTTCCAGGTGTGTGAGAGTTTGTGTGTGTGTGTGTGTGTGTTGCGTGTGTGCATTGCATGCTGTGGCCAGCAGTAGAATCAGGCGGGCTCACCTGCTGGGTCAGCGTCAGTCAGGGTTTCCTACTGTCAGGTATCGTTCTGGGGCCATGCGGCGGCCTTTTCAGGTATGTCTGTGCGTTTGTGGGTCCTGATGTGGGACCAAGTGTGGGGATACAAGCCCAGCTTCGTGGTCATCGTTCATTTCAGGCTTCTGAATTTGCTTTTCCGATTGTCAGGGTCACAAAGAGCTCTAGGGCCACGCATGGGCTGGCCGGGCAGTCCTCTTTTTAAGCCTCTGGGAGCGCGTCATTGCTGATGCAATGGTCCTGTCGCTGTCACCTTGGCGTCGCTTCCATTTAGATTTTGGAGTTTGAGCAGGCTTTGCATTTCCTCTCTTGCCAGCCCATCCGTTTCTCGATGCCTGCTGCCAGTGGGGAGTGAAAAGATGAGGTAGGATACGTCCTTGCTTTAGACGTGCAATTGCGCCACATGCACAACACGCTGGTCCTTAAGGATCGCGCTGTTTGGCCTTGCTGCGAGTGGAGGAAGGTGTTCTCTTTGTATTTCACGTCTGCCACGCTTTCAAATTGCGGTATGCAAGGGTTGGTGCTAAGCGGTCGAAAGGATATGCGGGGTGTGCTGCAGATATTTTTGTCGACGCAGATGGAGAACGGGTACAAGCTGCTTGCCAGAGCAGGCCCCGAGGTGCAGGAGGTAACGTCGCGTCTCTCAATACTGCGCTCACCTGACCAGGCCACCTTGTCCAGGCCCGCCCCCCTGTGCGCCTGTGCCAAAGACACAACGCCTTGTGTAAGAACCTGAAAGGTGGTTCGTGTGTCGAGTCAACAGGATCTGAGTGCATCCTTGATCGTAGGATTCGATGGACTCCGCGTCTCGGTGGAGGCTTGCTTGCACACATATCTGCGCGTGTCCCTTCATCTGCTTCTTAGCATCCAGTTCATGTGCTCACGCGCCGCAGGGCGTTTCCATCATGGGTCCGGGGAGGCGTCAGGTTTGCCCCATTTCGCCTCCGTCTGCGTCTCTATACTTGGTGCAACTTCCTCACACTCACCCTCGCACCTGGGAGCGCTGGCATGCAGGTCCTGGTGCAGTCCACTCTGAGCCGCGAGGACATGAAAGAAGCTGTTCGGAATGCGCTCGTCATCGACGGGGACTCGTGACACGGCCCCCGCTAGCTAGCTTATCGTATGCAACGTTTCGGGCGGATACATGCGTGTATGTACGTGGCTCTCAAAAGTATTGCGCTATATCATATTGTTTCACAGTTTTGGCAACAGGAGCAGCACCTTTGAGTGCAGAGATTTTTTTTTTTTGGCACATTTTCTCCGTTCGCAGAGTGATGAGTTGCTTCTCCGAGGTTTGTTTGCTGATGATTGTGCCTGCATGTGGCTTACCTTGAACATCACACTTAGCAGAGAAGGCAGGTAAGCAACTATATGCAGTGGGGGCAGAAGATAGTGCACAAGCTGAGGCTATAGACTGCTCAACAGGCAACATTATTTGGACAGGTATGCTGGATCAATCATAACGGAGATGGACAGGCTCATGTAACCCAGGTGCTTCTTAATGGCCTTGCTAAAAAGACTTCTGATGGAACAATAATGACTTTGACGCAGCGTGATGCCCTCAAATGCAGTCAGTGGGGCAGCACGTGAAGTCAGGCTGGTGACTGGCCCCTCGTATCCAAGCTTTTCTCACCCAAGCTTTGCCTGTCCTGAGACAGAGCCAAAACGGCAAAACCGGAAGCGAGACCAACCCCTTGCCACTTAACGTTCTGCCAAATAAAATAGGGGCTTGTGCAGAGTGCCTCCATAGAGCCTCACATCATGTGCGTTTCTGCATGCATCCGCCCCACTTCTGTCCGAATAATATTGCGACATAGCTTTTCACTACTGTCTTGCGGTGCATGCGGAGTGACGCCGCGTCAAGCTTCTTGGCCATCTGTCTCTGGCTCACAGCTCGTCATGCTTCGGTTCCAATTCCTCTGCAAGGACAGGCGGCCCCACATATCGAAGAAGCAGGAGAAGAGGAGAGCAATAACAAGAACAGCCTGAGTCCATCATGCAGGTCCAATGAGAGGGGCAAGCTGTTTCCCGACACCTGCCACGCCCCTAAGCCCAAAACGCCAGACCTGAGCCTGAGCCCCAAACAATCAAACCTAGACCAAGTGAGCTGCGACTCTCTGGAGGTGGGGGTCTTGGCATTGGGGCTGAGTGAGCGGGAATGACAACGTGGGAGGGAGGCAAGCGCCCGGGAGGAGTCCCCTGCCGATCAGGGAGGAGGTCCAGAGAAAATAAAGTGATTGAAGTGGGAAGAAGGGGAACTTGTCAGAAAGGAACGCATTGCTCAGAGACGCGCAATTTAACCCACTGAAGAGCGTCAACAGAGAGGCAGAGGACCCACGAATGCTCCACCTCCCCCCCTCCACCTCTCCCAAGACCCACACCATGCAAGGGTCCATACGTGCGTGTGAGCACTCATTGACAGGCGTAAGAAGAGGTCGCACAAATATACACGTATCCATATGTCTGCACATGTGTGTGCTTACACAAGGGGGGGGGAGAGAAAGTAAGGGAGAGGTAGAGAAACAGCCAGAGGGGAGGGACTTGCCAGCGGAAATTCCAAGAATGCCTGGAAAGAGGAGGGCCACCTCGCGGCGCGCGCTCGCCGGCGAGTCCGACCCATGCACCGCATTGCGCTGCACGTCCACTCCGAACGCTGCCCGCACGCTGCCATGTGGCAACAACAGCAGAGCCTGCCCTGTGAGCAAGACGCCCCTCCCTTCTGATGGGCTGCTGCGATGCATCAGCCTCTGGGTCTGGAAGGGGGTGGGGAGGATTCAACGACGGTTTGCGCCCGTCTTGGCAGAGCCTTTAATCAAAGTGGCGCTGCTTCCGGTCGGGTCTCTCCCCGGACTCTCGCTCTGCAACACCCCCACCCCCCTCGTGCGTTTGCACATGCCTTCTCTTCTGTTTGCACGCAGGGTTTCAAAAAGCGTGAAGCTGAGTCAGTCCGTTGGAGAGAGGTAGAGAAAGGCAGGGGTCTGCAAAACCCCTTCCCCCCTCCCTCACCCCCCCCAACACAACAACCTCCCATGCAAACGCGAAGAAGAGCCAATCACCAGCTTTTGCACTCAGAGTTCAGCTCTGCATGCATCCTTCTCTTGCAGCTTGTAGGTTCCACTCATTGTAAGTTACGCCATTGTTTTGCGGGCCATAAAGAGCAGAAGGAGTGGGAGGAGGGCCAGGGGGGGGGGTGCTCTGCACCTCTTGGGGCGTGTCTCCCGGGCGGTCGCGGAGCTTGTCGGGCCCATAAGGTGCCGCCATGTGTCAACGGCCCGCGGCCCCTCGAGCACCATGGCCACTATCGGGCCACTGCCTCCTAGTAGCCCCGGCAGCCCCCGGCAATCATCCCACCACACAAGCGCTAAGACATTTGAACACTCTCCACATTTTGTCTCCATCTCCAGATACATACATGCATATGATACTGCGCACCAATCTCGAGATACATGCACAAGCGAGTCAGTCTCTGCACACGCAGCCAGAACAAAAATGGAGGTGGTCCGCTGCGCGCGCATGCACCAAGCACGCGGAGTTCTGAAAAGCGTTTGCGCACAAAACATGCACCAACACCCCAAGCAAGGATAACGTACGAGAGGACTCTTCTACACAAGATAGCATCATGCGTGACTTGGACCCCCCTGCCGTGCCCCCTGGGGTGCCCAGCCTCTCCTCCTCAATAGATACTACTCCTCTCTCACAGACCAATGGCACCTGCCTCCCCCATCTTCGTGCCGCCACCCATCTCGCAAGACCCCCCCGGCCTCCCTGCCCCCCCAACCCCCCTGCCCCTCCTCCTGGGGGGGAGGTTTGACATGTCCATCCTTGTTACGCCCAGGCCCCATAGGGGTGCCTAACCCTTCCTTCCTCCCACAAGCAGCCCTGAAGTCGACGGCAAAGCCAGAGGTCAACACCCTGCACCTCCAACCAAGTTCTCAACGAGCCCCAGAAGCTGACACATGTACCTGACACACGCACATACACACCCTCCCCTCTTCCCCCCCCCTTAAGCCCCGCGCGCACACGTACATGCACTTGCGCTGGCCTCTCTTCGATTGCTGCTGCTGCCGTGCATGCATGCGTGCGCGTGCGGGCGTGCTCCCTCCCCTCCCATAGCAGTACCAGACCCCCCCATCACCCCGCCCTGCACGTCCTCCAGGTTTATGACGTCACTAGCACTCTCCCAGCAGGCACTTCCAAGAAGCACCCGTGGGACTCCACGAGAGTGTGCTTGCCATTTGACGATCAACAAGGGATTAGCACTGTAAGCTTGGAGCCAAATGGTCAACGCTCAAGCCTAAAGCCGACACCACGACAAGTGGCGCGCTGGCCCTCAGCCCTAAGCCCTCGGGCGTAAAAGTATGTGTGAGCAGGGGGGTACAAGCAAACGAGAGGCTATGGACACTCCCCCCCCCCCCCCCAAAAA
>WELA01004027.1:273192-287004 GCA_009602735.1 Mesotaenium endlicherianum
CCCACCCCACAAGTCCACTCACAGAAAAGCCCCCCTCCTGCCCCATGCCTAATCTTTCATCTGTGTTGACGCTGGGTACTTCTAACAGGAAGGCCTTGTGTGTGTTCTTCTCATGAGCTCGCCACCTGGGCATCATGTGCCAAGGTTGCCATTGGCGTTTGACTGGAGGGAGCAAAACAGGGCATGCCATGCTCTTCCTCCTCCTCCTCCTCCTCCTCCTCCTCTCCTCCCTCAATTCGGCTTTAGTGACTGCACTCCGTTGAGCAACCTTTATGGACTTGAGGGGGGCAAAGTCAGGGTCCTTCAAGGGTTGCCCGGGGCATGACCTTCTCCCAGCCATGGCCATAGTGGAACTGCTGGGTGTCTGCGAGGCCACTGCGGGGTACTTGTGCTTATGCTTGCACTGCTATCTTCTGCATAGATACTCTTGTGCGTCAAAGTGGGTTAGCACGCACTTCTTCTGCAGGCACGTATGAGGGGAGGTGCAAGTCCATACGCGGGTGTGCGTGATCATTGAGGCGTCTTGTTTCCTTCGCCTGTACTCTTAAGAAGGGGGGGAGGGAGTGTTGGAGTTTGTGTGCGTGCCTGTGTGCGTGCGTGCGTGCGTCTTTCTATCTCCTCTTGTGTACGTGTGCACGCGGGACACATAGGGCTTTGGATGGTGTTGACTTATCCGTTCAAACAACTTCTTCGCACGCGCAGCCGAGTACAATGGCAATGGCGCTTTTTCACAAGGGCGAGACTTGACGTCCTCCGGTGTCCCAGACCTACCTCCCCTGGTCAGCCCTTCCCGCGGATCCTGGGGAGAGGAAGAGAAGCACGGGAGAGGGTCTGACTCAGACGACGCCTCCTCCAGCTGCCTCCCTCGCCGCCACGACAGCAGGTCCCATGCCGCCCGTCGCGCCCTGTGCCAGGTGGCGGCCTCTGCCGGCCAGATGCTTATCGCTTGGTCCCGAGCCATCAGACCCTTCTGTGTGCTTGTGGAGGGAGGCCGCTTGCCCCTGGTAAGGACATCCTCGCACCATGCTCTGAAATTCTCTCTCCCTCCCTATTTGCAACCTCCCTCTCTCCTGTCGGCCTCCCCTCCCCCCCCCCCCACCTTGCAACCTTTCTTTGTTGTGCATTTTGGAAAGGAAGTGCGCCTCGATGTGTGATTTATTTGCTTTCTTTCACATAGGCTCCCGTATATCTTGTCTGCAACAAGTGCAGGTTATCATTTGTCAGCCAGCAGTTTCATTTCTTTTGCCTGTGAGTTTGCAGCATGACAAGCGTGCAATGCGTGTTGGCACCAGCAGTTCTCATTTCCTATTCTGCAAATTTGTCTGCACGTGCCATGTGGCAGAGAAACCCAAGGCCGGCCAGTCAAGGGTCGGCCGACGACGAGACGCAAGGCTCCCTTATCGTGGACGACCATCGAGGCACCCGCCAGCTCAGCCTCGGCGGGTACTCGCCACCTGGCAGAGGAGGCCAGGATCGCAGCCAGGAGGAAGGAGGCCAGCTGGAGGGGGGAGGGGAGGAGCATGATGAACGGCATCTGAGCGCATGTGCAAGGGCAAGGCGACAGGTGGCGGCGTCAGAGCTGAAGCACGAGACCATCCTGCAGCGGTTTCGTCAGCGGTTGGAGGAGAGAGCCTGGCAGGAAGAGTTTCGGGTTTAGGGTTTAGGGTTCGTTCAAAGATACAGTTGGATTGATCCGTTTCCGCCAGGAACCTCAGGCATTTTGTTTCAAGGTTGCGAAGGAGGAAGGTAGATTCTGGAGCAGCTTCGATTGAGGGGAGAAAGAAGTGAGTTTTATCCAGCGCCACTTTTGAGGGGCAAGGTGAATAATCTCATATTGGCTGGGGGTAGGGATGGCTAAGGAGGGGCGAAAGAGAAAAATGGGGGAGTTTTGGTGATCTTCTTGGGGGGGAAAATCCCGCGCCGCGGCGGTGTTGTACAGAAAAAACTGTTGCCTTGGCATTTTGTTATGATTTTGGGGTGTGTCACTAGTATCCCGTTATCATTTATGGTAAAGCTGCCGGAACCAGGGTATTGCAATTAAGGTAAGCTATTGTTTCTTTATGTTAACCTGTTGTTCGGCTGGAAGAGCTGCGACTGATGTTGGCATCTCATTGAAGACATGCAGTATGCTGCAAACGAAGGTAGACTTACTAGAACGATGTGGATTTGAGAGATGTGAATGATTTCATCCTGCTGTCACATTATGTTGGGGCGGTGCCTTATTCTGCAAAGATCCAGAGCTGACGACTGCCGCTGCTTTCACGTGATTTCTCAACACATAATGAGTTTATTGTGTTTAGAGTATCTTGAGATAAGTAGTAGATGAGATGGTTCAGGTAGAGTATAGGTGGTGTAAGGGCTTCTTATGCTCACATTCAAGTCATTGAATCCTTCACTTGAAAATTGACTCTGTTGCATTCCACCATGGTCTCCACAGAAATACGAGAATTCCTTCACTATCACAATACGTTGCAAATTGTATTAAGAGTGTAAGGTCATAGATGTGCGGAAGCGCACTCAAAATGGCAGCTCAGATAAGTGCAACATTTGCGTGCACTAGATTCTTTTTTTTATGATTGCTTGCAACTTTTGGCTGGTGTACGACCTTCTGAAGCCTTCTATGGTTGAAATTGGTTCGATCACCAGAAGTGTACACACCCCACTTCTAGGGGCGGTTAAATTTAATCATCAAAACTATTTGATATCGACGATAATTGTACCGTTGCTCTTCTTTGATATGTGACACCGCGTGAATCTACATGGCTTAGGACAACCAGAGTCGTTACATAAGATACACTTGTTTTAATGCAGCCTTAGAATAAAAAATATATATGGATAATCTCATCAGAGCCATACACTCCAACATACCCACCGCCTAAACTTCGATTGATATTGTTGTCCACTTTTACACCATGTATGGCGCTTAATAGAGATTTGGAATGTAACCTGCCAAAGGAACGTCGTGCCTAATATCTGCAATGGACATGTACGTTTGCATAAAACCCACTTACTTTGCGAAGACAATAAATGTATTGATTATTTTCAATCAACAAGATTATGATACACAACACCATTATTTGAACTTCAGTGGTATACAATGTTTTTTCACAGGTATACTCACACGCAATAAGGATGTCGGACAGACAAGCGCATATTGCAAGGCCAAAAGTGCTGATGCATCTAAGGTCCAATTCCTAATTTTCCAAATAAATTGCGTCCAAAGATCAAGCCACTTGATAGTCGTCAACATTGCAAGCTCATAGCAAGTATATACCAAGCTTGTACCATCCACTAACACCAAGTATAAAGTCTCTCACTGTTATACGTGTCAGTCTGCACACCTTTGATTTCAAATCAGCTCTCCCCTTGTAACTAATCTTTTGTATGTACAGTTGAATTTCACTCTGCTTCAAGCATTGATCATGGGTACGCACACTTCGTACATGTAACGTTCACAAGTTGGTCTATACACGGTGACGATTGCTAGTCTACTTTTTGAATGTACAGGGGGCTCAAGATACTCGTTGGCTGCTCAATTAGCTACCTATATAGGCGGTATGCGCCTGACCAAACGAGTTATATACACATCAGAATGTGGGGCCTGCCTGCCACCTTTACAAATAACACCTTGCAATTGCAACCTTGCAGTCTGTGGCCCTTGTTCAGAAAACCACACCCGCAGACCTATGCGTACCAGCGAGAGGATTGGTGTACCAGTGTACCACACATGCGTGCACGCATGCACTTCGTGTCCCTTAGTCCCCCGCCCCCCCTTCTCTGTTCCCGCTCCCCACCCTTGTCCCCCGNTGTTCTGCTACACAATAAGCCTCTATCTATGTACAGCTCTATAGTACGTATGTACATGCAGGTCAAGAAATGTTGATGCGAATGTATGTACACGTGCGAGTGAGCGCGAGCAGCCTCCCTCGCACATAGGGCAAGATCAACGCGCCGTAGGTGCATTCCCCCTTCTCACCAGCCACTTGATGCATGCACGCATGCACTCATCTTGATTGAGAGACCTGACAGCCCTCGGGTGTCTGGGAGCCAGAAAAGTGTTTCGTTGGCTCTCCAAAAGGGCAAACTCCAGAAGTCTACTTAGCGCTTCCATCAGATGACTTTTGAAGCCGGCCGCACAAGCGCCCCAGGTGTGCCCTGCTCGCAGCCAGGGTGCACATGCACGCGTGCGCACACGCACTTTCTGCGAGGTGCAGCTGGAAGCACACGCGCACGCACTCCCGCCCACGCGCCCGCCCGCGCGCCAGCCTGAGCAAGTACAAGCATATCCATGGACGCACACCAACATCCAAGGGCGACCTGAACACGTGCATGCATTTTCACAAACAGTTGAATATGACGTCAAACGCTGCAGGCCCCCGCAGTGCATCCTTTTGCGATTAAGTGCAAGGGGCTCTGCGTTCAGCCTACCCTATTGAGCGGTGAGCACATCATCAACAGAAAAGAATGTGTTATGTACGTGCGCGCGTTTCCCCCTCCTACGCGCACAGCAGGCATGGAGCTCAAAGCGCGACCGCTTCCTAGTCCCCAGGTCTGTAGACGAGTATTGCAAGATATAGCGGTGGCACCATTTACGTGCATGTTTCCATCACGTGGGCCTATCATTTCAGACAAACTCAAAGGCTTCACATCCAAACCACGTGCCTTCTTGACGGCGGCATAGCAATGAGAGTGAGCACAGGCGTAAAGGTACGTCACTGGGGCGCGCGTGCACAATGCAAATGAACATACAAGCAGACTCCTCTCTTCCCAGTCTCGCACAAGCAGCAGGTGGAGCCATCACCGGCGCTGACCTGGCCGACCGCGCTGCCGCAGCGGCGCCGTCTCACTGCTGACATGGCGGCTCCTTGGGCTCTCCCCGCGCCTTCGCGCTGGCAGCTGTGAGCGCACGGCGCAGGCCTGTGCCAGGCTTGAAGGACGCGGAGGGCACTCTCCTACGCTGACCTGGATCTGCATGGGGCCAGCCCCCCTCCCCAGGCAGACCCGCTCCAGCTCCCCCTCCCCCTCCCCCTCCCCTTCCTCCCTCTGCACCAGCAGTGCCAGATGCTCGCTCCGCACCTGCACCTGCACCTGCCCCGTGCGTGCGTCCAGGTGCACCTGCATCTGCATCCTGTCCAGATGCGTCCGCACCTGGCGGGCTGAAGTCAGTGTCTCCGAGGCCGTCCGTGGGCGCGTGCAATCGGAGCAATCTGGCTCGAAATGCACCGAGAGTGGGGACCAGCCTCTGCCGCCGCCAGCATGCAAGAGAAAGACAAGTCAGCGCCAAGCCCGGCCCGCTCATGCATGCCAACTGTCAGCTTATGCAGCCATGCTCAAGCATGTCAAAGAAGGTCCATGTGGCATCAACGATCAGACCCGCACCAGCCACCCAGCCAGCCACCCAGCCACCCAGCCCCAGCCTCGACGCGACACGTGGCCATGGCTGGCCGGACCACCATGTGCATGCCAATTGTGTTCCACTATGATATGGCAGCATGTTGGGAGTGAGCCGTGCGGCTGAGCTAGGGGCCAAGCGCGCGGCTTACATGTGATATGGTATTTTCCTAACAGCAGTATGCTTGCCTCCAGCTTGACGCAATGCAACGATTGTGATGTGATGTGAGTGACTTTGGTCAAAATGGATAAGCAGGGACTGAGCTTATGCATATCCCATTGAACTTCCAAAAAGAAGACTGACTGCGTGATTTGACTGCTCCCACAAGCGACTCAACGGCTGCTCCGCCACGCGTGGCATGTGCTCTGCATGTGCGCTGGGGCACACGCGCCTGCAAGAATACAGCATACGGCACGACAGCGAAGTGTAGCACCACGCACTTTCACACGCTCTCACACGCACGTACGAGCACACGTATACGAACACACGCAAACACACGCACGAATGCACGCGATTGCATGCACGCACGCGCACACATGCACACACAGACGCACAAACATACACACGCATACGCACACGCACATGCACACGCACACGCACGCAGGGGCGTGCATTCGACAGGGGCGCGCTCTCTCACGCACACAGAGGCATGTGTCCGACAGGTGCACGTGAGCGCGTGCCCCCGCATGCCGGTGCAAGCTCACCTCGTGCTTGGAGAAGGTGCCAAAGCCTGTGATGACGACGCGCTTGCCCTCGCTGATCTCCTCCTGGACAGCTGTCACGGTGGCGTTGAAGGCTTTCCTGGCCTTCTCCCGGGAGCACCCCATGGACCTCGCCACCCTCTTCACAAGCGTTCCCTTCGTGGCCCTGGGCAGGCCGGGGACCCTGGTTCTCTTGGGGCGGGCCGCGACATCCCGCGGCCGGGCCAAAATCACGTTGGCAAATTTCGCCTGCGGCTCCATCTTCGGCTCCGGCTCCGGCTCCGGCTCCATAATTGGGCCCAGCTCCACTTGGGGAGCCGGCTCGTCGGTCTCTCGCCGAGGGCTGGGCTCGGCGTCGCGCCTGCGCTCAGCGGGGAAGGGTTTTCTGTTTTTTATTATTTTATTTCCATTCAAATTCTTTTCCATTTTATAAATATAAGTATTTACTGGCAGCAGCAGCGGCAGGGAAAATCGCGTGCAGCCAGAAAAAACATCCCCCAGGCAGGGCCTGACTTACACTTCTCTCGTGGGGTCTGAAGGGCCACTTCAGGGCACCTTTTCCTACGCGCCACTCCACATATATGTTGCTGTCAATTTCGGTCACTCGATATTGATCTGGCGGACCAGGTATACCGGACACAGTTATTTGTGGACCACTTTAGTTTGGGCGCACCAGACGTGATCCAATGAGTGAGCAATCGAATGTCTAGAGGTCGAAATATTTCATGGCCAAGTGCCATAAATGTCACCTTCATTTACCTAAGAGTAATTACACAAAATATGTGAACACGTATAGAGACATATTCATCCACATATGTATGGATGTCTATACGTACATTTATTAGATATATCCTTATGTGCCTATGTACGAGTACAAATATAGACATATCTGTATTTGCAATATGTATGCGTACATATACTGCACACGACACGTGCAACAGCAGGCCCTCCCTGTACCCCCACCCACCTTGCCGCTGCAACCGCAGCAAGCTCAGAAGGAGCATCATCACCACCACCAGCAGCAGCAGCTCCACCAGCAGCAGCCGGGGCCGGCGCAGCAGCAGCTGCATGAGGAGCAGAGGCAGAAGAGGCCGCCTCCACATTGGCCGCCCGTAGATGCGAATGAGGAGGAGAAAAGGGAGCCTCTTCCCTTTCGCCCTCCTCAGCTCCCTCTCCCTGTCCACCACCTCTTGCTTCTTCCGCCGCCACGTGCGTCTCCCCCTTGTCCTCCCCCTCTTCCTCCTCCTCCTCCCCCTCTGCCTCTGACACTGCCTCTGCCACTGCCTCCGTCACTGCCTCTGCCAATGTCAACACTACAGGTCCAACAACCCCTGCTCCTCCTCCTACTCCTCCTGCTGCTGCAGCTGCTGCTGCTCCTGCAGGCGCACGCTCGGCAGGTGCTTCTGGGCTGCCCTCGCCGCCCACATGCCCGCCTCTCCCCGCAGCCTTGCCTGCCTCATTCTCAGAGGAAAGGGACAAACCCACGGGCTCCTCAAGCGCATGCCCTGAAGGAGTCCCAGCATCAGTCCCGGGAAAAGGGGGAGGAGGAGGGGAAGGAGAGCCCTCGGTGGTTCTCTGAGAGTGCGCCTGCGTTGACTTCTTGCCCTTCTTATGGGACGCCTGCTGCCGCGCCGGGCTGGAGGAGCCAAACTCGCGAGGAGCGGCGCTGGAGCGCTTCTTCTCCTGTGGCGCCGCCACGTGGGAGGATGGTGGCGCCGCCACGTAGGAGAACAGGGATGGTGCCGCCATCTCCTCGAGCTCCCGCTCCGCCCACGCCGGCAGCCTGTGCCTACTCACGGCGCCTCGTGTGGGGCTCGCCGCCCCCTCTTGGGCCAAGATCGGCGAGCTCCTCTCTGACATGCTGCCTCCCTCCTCCTGCCACTGCCCCTGGCCCTGGCCCTGCCCCTGCCCTTGCTCCTCCTGCTCCAGCACGTCCTGCTCCTCATTGTGCCCCTGCCCCTGCCCCTGCTCCTCCCACTCCTCCTGCCCATCCTCCTGCCCCAGCCCCTGTCCCTGCCACTCCTGCTCCTGCCACTGCTGCTCATGCTCCCGCTCCTTCTCCTGCTCCTCCTGCTTCTGCTCCTGCTCCTCCTCCTGCTTCCCTTCAGAAATGGCAACGGTCAAGGCTGGTGCGGAGTCTCCGTGTGCAACATGAGGCGCCCGATGGCTCCTCCGCTTCTCGCCATCCGCTAGCTGCCGCCGCCGCTGCTGCTTTTGCTGCCGCTCTTCGGGTTGCTGCTGCCGCTCGCCCTCCGTTGCCTTCGGAAGGCTCCCGGAGTGGCCAAGCAGCCCCAGGAGCTCCCCCGAGTTCTCATTCGTCAGAAGGTCTAGGTGGGAGTCCAGGAACGTCGTGGGCGGATCGGGGGGCTTGCCTGCCGCCCTCGGATGCGGATCTGACGGTGGGGGGCGACGAAGGCGCAGGCCCGTGCGGGGCCCGCTTTCCCCATTTGTCTCCCCACCCCTCGCGCCAGAAGTGGCTCCGGAGCCCATCAGTTGGGCAGAGCCCCCACTCTTCTGCAGCACTTGCACGTGTGGCGCCTGCTCCAGCCCCCGCTGCTGCGGCAGCTCCAGGCTGCTGTCCTGATGCTCCCTGTGGAGGAGCCAGGTGTCGAGGGTTTCGTGCCGGCCTCCCCTCCTCTGGGGCTCACGTGCTGCGTGTGCTGGTGCGTAACTCGACGAGCCCGGAATGTCACTGTTGTTGTCAGCGGCCGTGTCACTGATGCGAGGGGTGGCGTCAGCGCCGCTATATGAAGAGACATCGGCGGACGCGTGCTCCAGGGCCGCAGGCATGCTGGGCTGCATGGAGGAGGGCACATGCGTCGCAGATGCATGCACCTGCGGCGTGGACAGAGGCGTGCGGGAGAGCGGACCTTGACCTGCAGCAGATGCATGCACCTCGGTGCCAGGGGGCACCCCAAAGCGTACCTCCCCCGACTCAAATGCACCATCCAGGTCTCCAGGTACATTGCTGGGTGGGAGAGAAGTGGAATCCACGAATGAGGAGGAAAAAGAAGAGGAAGAGGAGGTGTAAGAGGCGGAAGAGGAGGAGAGGGAGGAAGAGGAGGACGGGGAGGAGGAGGAGGAGGAAGACGTGGTGGACGAGGAGGAGGGGGAGGACGGGGTCGAAGACGGGTCTGAAAGAGACGATGCAGATGAAGAAGGAACAGGGAGAGGCAATGAATGGAGCGAGGGTGACGGGGATAACGACGGAGGAGGTGGAGGGGAGAGAGGCAGAAACCTCGGCGGAGGAGGGGACGGGAAAGGCGTGCGCAGAGGGGGAGGAGAAGAAGAAGCCGGCGGGGAGCCGGAGGAGGACTCTGAAGCGGATGAGGCTTTGGGGTTGAAGGTGTCCCTGCAGACTGCAAGGCTGCTGTCAAGCCCAGGGACTGACAGCTGTTGCCTCCTCGTGAGAAGCGGATGGATGAGGTGGCGCTGCAGAGCATCTGCCAGCCAGCAGTTGTGAGCAGCAGCTACCGTGCCAGGGCTTAGCTTCTTGACACGACACCTGGCGGCTTCTGAGCAGAAAAAACTTCCCCCCTGTTTCTTATAGTCAGTAGAAGTCCGCAGCAGGCTGCTGCAGGCAGAGTGGCGGCAGCACTGAGAGTGCGCAAGACTCTGGCCTTGCAAATATTCACCTCTGCCGTGAACGGCAAGTGCTGACCTGGCTGCATAGAGCCTGAAGCTTTTGGACGGTGAAAGACCATCCTTGCTGACATGCATGCTGACATGGCGGTTGTAGCTGCCACCCGCGGGCGATTGATCTGTCGAATTCCGTGAGGAAGACGGGGAAAGAAAGCCCATTGCACCTGCTGCGCTGCAGCGATGAGTTCTTGCCGCATGGCAGCTGCCAACTGCTTCCAATTTCGAGCGTGCCTGCAGTTGCATGCTGAAACTGCCAGGTGTTGGCGAGAGGCCAAGCCAGCCGGAGCTGCACACAAAGGACTGGATGGATGAAGCTGCTTGGCTGTATCCTACCTCCATAGTTGCAGATTGTTAATGGCCGGATGCAACTGGTGACGCCCTTGACCTGCGCTAGCTAGCTGGTAATTGTGCTTGGCTGTAGTTTAAGGTCCCTCTTTTGTATCAGAGAGCAATGAATTGACTGTACTGTACAGGATGCGCGACTCGATTATTGAGATCCAGTCTCAAGAGACTTTCTTTCACCAAAAAAATTACACGCAGCTCTTACTCTCGGGCATTTGGTGCGAGCTATATTACAAAACAGCAGGACTCGATTAAGTGAAAAGTAAGTGCAAGAATTGTCTCCCAACAAGGAAAAGCACACAAGTTCTTGCTCTCTGGTAATTTGTGCGAGCTCTAATTTGAAGCAGCATTTGATAGAAAGTAGGCATACATTTCAAAAACCATGAAAGCCGATTGACCGGAGAGTTGCAATACTTGGCCGGCCTGTTCATGAACATATTAAAGAAAACAGATGCCATAATTATTGCTCAAGAAACTTACCTGTGAAGCACCCAGTTCACCACGTGACATTGAGGCACTCGTTAAGCTGCTATACAAAGAATCGATCCATGTGCATGTTTGATGATTGCATGCTTTGCAACTTTAACTTGGTCAACGTACCTAAGATTGGCTCACGTACTTCGCAGGTATTGCTAAGTAACTTAAGTCTGACTTACCAGTACTGTATGCTCCATGCAACCATGAACCTTCACACATGTAAGCAGAGCGTGCGCGTCCTCAAGCTTACACATCCTCTTTCTGCGGATTGACAAAAAAAAGAATCATGAATTTCGAGACCTCTTGTGCAGCTAGCTAGATGCAGCTGCGCTGTGGAGTCCATCTGATAAATATCGTTTTATCTCTGTGCGATCACTTTAGGTGCTATTTGTTTCCATCCGAGGATCATGGATGCATGCTGTGCTATATGTTCTGCAACTGTACAAAAAGCCTAAGTTTTAATTGACTGGTACACTTAAACCCGGTTATTTTGCGAGAGTAGCGAGTAGGAAAGTTATTGCTCGTCAATACCGCATAAAGTCATTCCTTAGAATCAATGCCTACGTAGAGTGACAAATAAAGTATCGGGAATCACTTTAAAGTGCCTTTGGAAGTGCAAGGCAAGGTTGTATGATACCTAAGTAAAGGGAGGATACATAATAAAACAATATCACTTCTACACGTTGTCATTTCTGCCCTGTATCCTCACAGCAATAGCTCACTCACTGTGCAATCTCTCTCACCTTACAAGCAGGATATGCAGAAGCGTTAGCAGCCAAATTGAAATTGATCTAAAAACTCAGAATTTGTTGTGCTCACTCCTGGAAGCAGTTTTCAGTCGTCAAAGGTGTCCTAGACAATGGTGAGTTACTCTAAGCAAGCTCATAGCATTGCTGTAAAATCGGAACCAACAGTTCACTAATGATTGTTACACAGTATTGCCTGATTTAACACAACCGTGAGAAAGTACTGACTTCTTCTGTTCTTCACATCGTTTATTGCCTCAAAGCTTTCCAGGGAAAAGCCCTGCTTATTCACATTGATGGCAATTAAGCATCTGCTGCAGGTGCTTGCTATTCTAATTTATTGCAGCCATTGTTTAGACTTGACATCAAATTATTCTTTTAAGCAACCACTAACCTAGCCTACAAAGTCCTCGACTGCAACCAACATTGACACTTAACTGTCCGATCAATAGTCCGTGTCTTGATCGATTACGATACTACCACAGACCCTAGTCCTACATCAACATATCAATCAAGTCTTTACCATCCTCTACCATCTTCAGCATCGGCATCAGATCCTGGTACACTTGTCTAGACGAAGACATCAAGGCCTTTCGCCATCACTCTGCTGGGACTGCAGGGTGATGCTCAGCCTCGAGATAGTCTCTTCTAGCGGCGTCGACACATACTTCCTAGCAGCTACTTCGAGAACCAGTCTAATCTCGATGAAGTAAAGCAGTGCTATGACGAGAATAAGGTTAAGGAGAGAGAGCACGCCAAGGGGAACCCTCACGTGGGTTACATACTTGTGCTCGTGCCTCCCAGAAAGTATGGTAGTCGCATCAGATGCCAGTAGCAGCAGATCTAGAAGTCCGCAGACCTGCAAACATTGAACGCACAACAAAACATCCCACATACTGTGGATTCAGCAACGCGCTTGCGAGCACTTGCGAGAGAGGAGAGAGGATGAAATTGAGCAAGAGTGAGCTTCAACATACAAACACAGGCTCATGTGTTTCCAACAAAGTTGCACTCAGACACACAAGGGCATCAACAGGTAAGCACACGCGTGTGCATACGTGTGCATAAAAACGTGTGCATGCATGTATTTGTCTGCTTCTATGCTTACAGACAACAACAAGGATAAGCATGTGCGCAAAGGGCTCACACCTACATAACTCCTCTTTCACTCAGTCCTGCAGCTCCAGAGGAGCATCACAACATATCTGCCATTTCCTTTTGCTTAAGACGATGTGTACCCAGCCCACTCTCCTTGGACATCTCCATTGAGGCAATTTACGGCAAGCAAGCAGCAAAGTAAGAGATTCACGACGTCGATCTCGACAGCTATCCAGAGCCACAGCACCAGCTGCTTGCCATGGCTCTTGCGCGCGTGTCGCGTACAAAAGCAGACCGCACCTGTGCGCCACCTCGGAGGCTCTCAGCCGTCAGCCGTGTGTCACTTGCAGTGAAGCAGACACACATACGTACCGACAATGCACCCCATGTGTATGCGCGAGCGTACGCGCACGCACGTGCGTGTGTGTGTGCGTGTGTGCGCGCGTGTGCATGCGTGTGTGTGTGTGTGTGCGTGTGTGTGTGTGTGTGTGCCCACGCGCACACGCGTCCACAAGTGAATGTGTGATCGACATGCATGAAGGACGAAAGGAGGGGGGGTGGGGCGAGCAGGCAGCGGAAGCGCACCAGGAGAGCGTTCCGAGCCGCTGTTCGAAAGCGCCGGCGGACTGACAGGAGCGCTTGCGCGCCAGCGAGCACGAGGACGGCTGCCATATAGATGGAATCCAGCCGGAAGGGGACTGCCGGCATCACGTCCGTGGCAACTAGCACCTGACACATGGCATTTGGCGGGCGACTGCGTCAGAACAAGAGCGCAACGCGTGTGGTGAGATCCACCCCCCTTCTCCCGCACTGTGTGTGGGCTATTGGAGACGCATGCCGCCACTTGATGAAAACTTCTAATACTCGTAAACTCTGGCAACGACCGACCTGCCCCCCCCCCCAGTTAAAGGCAAGAGGACCTCCAGAATTGAACTCTGACTCAGTCTGAGGCTGGGCAAAGGTAGAGGAGCAGCTTCTGGAAAAGAAGAGTGTGCAAGTGCCTGTGCCAGTGCCTGTGCCCGTTCCCGTGCCTGCCTGCTCTCGAACTTTTGCACGTCACATCGCATGCACGCGTCGCAGACGGGGATGCTACATACGGCCTACGGGTGCATGCACGGACGCGTGGATGCATGCACGCTCGCACGCACGCACAAGAAGATGGCATCGTGCATCTTCTGCGTGTGTCTGCCTTGGACTCTGCCCTCAGCGCGCGCTCACCGTCTCACCAGATGCCAATGGCTTCATTCATGTTGGCAGCCAATGGTGCCCTCTGACGTCTGGCCCGGCTCTCTTCTCAACAGGTTACTGACACTGCACGCAGAGAGGCACAGACACCCCGCGGCAGCAGCCCCCTAACAAGGGGCTGACTAAGGCGGCAGGTGAGTAAGCAGTTTCAGGTTTTTTAGGGGGGGGG
>WELA01004027.1:295566-312574 GCA_009602735.1 Mesotaenium endlicherianum
GGGGGGGGGAGAAGACGGTGTGTGTGTGTGTGTGTGTGTATGTGTGTGTGTGTGTGTAAAAGAGGGTGTGTGTGTGTGTGTAGCGTGTGGTGGCCCGTGGGTCCACTTTAGTTGAATGAAACACTTCGTGCATGTAGTGAGGGTGCCAGACCGACTACGTCACAACGGATGCACGTACATGTCTCAGAACTGTCCCCACTCGAACTCCACAAGCCTTCTTCCAAATTCTTTTACCTCCTCCAAACTTATGTGTGCAGATCTTCCACGTGGCTCCAGGAGGGGACCTCACTCTGCAAGAGATGGAGCTGAGCAACGGCGCGGCCACGGGAGGAGCCAACGGTGCGGGGGGGGCTGTTCTTGTGGCAGGGGCTGCGTCCTCCTCGCTGGCTGGCTCACGTGGAGGAGGCGCTCGCTTTGCTGCTCTGAATGTGCGCTTCTTCAACAACACAGCTGGCGTCCAGGGAGGCGCCGTTGCCATCCAAGCCGGCTCCGCAGCATACTTCCACGGATGCGACTTCTCAGCCAACAGTGCCAAGGTGCGCAGACGAGCGTCAGGGCGGTACCCTCATTCATGACCTGCTTTTATATTGTGCTCTGAGCATATACGTCAGAGAGGATTCTTGTGCTCATTTCCGTCCGTGATTTGTTTGTCTTTGGATGCCCTTGCTGCCAGCTTGTTCATCCATCCATAACTCGTCTTGTATGTATTTCTCTCTACAAACGCACCGCTTCCAACACTGCTGCATTGCTTCTTGCAACTGACAGGCCTTTCGTTGCATAGTCGCCACGATTAGAATGCTGTAGATGAAGCATGAGATTTTTTGAGTGAGCTCAGGCTTGTTGCACACATGAGTTATTGACAAGTCCAGCCTCTCTCTCTTGCGCTTGTGATCTCGGGCTTACAGTCCCTGTTGGCGGAGACAGGAGCAGGCGCGCTGGGAGGAGCTGTTCACATTGGGGGGTCCGACGAGAAGGACAGCGCTGCCGATACTTGCGCCAGCAGCGTCAGCGGCGCCTGCGTGACCTTTGTGGCGTCGGTATTCATGCACAACAGCGCCATCCATGGAGGAGCGGTCTTTGTTGACGATCCTGCAGCCGGCTGCCATGAGGTGAATGGCCGCCCACCTGGCACTAGAAGACTTGCTTGCCCTGCGTGCTGGGTGCAGGTCCCAGGGGCCATGGCGACAAAGCCCGGGCAGTATTGCCATCAGTGCGTGTGTTGAGGACACTCAAAATAGGAGCATTTGCCTCAGAGACTCTGTTTTTTGCTCTTAAATGGTTGACACTAGGGTCCATCTGCTTCGAGAATGCTTGCTTCAGAAACTCTGTCTTTTGCTCTAGAAATGTTGACATTAGGGGCAATCCAATTCAGCAAAAGCTTGCTTCAGGGACTTGAGGGAGGTTCCTGTGAAAATGTCTTGCTTGAAGGCTGGGTGCACCCCTTCTATGTCTCCTCGTGCAGTGCGCATGCAGCACGAGCGGTGCACTCACAAGACTGGAGTGCACCTGCCACATGATTGAGAGAGTTTCTATTCCGCCGGGGGCTAAGAAGAGGCTGGGAAGGTTTGGAAATGGCAGAGAAAGGCGGGAGGAAGCCGCGCAGACTTTCAGAACGTGCTCTTCTTGGGAAACAGAGCCGGGGAGAATGGAGGCGCAGTTGGCCTTGGCTTCAAAAGCACGGGTGCCATCGGCCGCTTCAGGGCCGTCAAGTTCACGCACAACTCGGCAGGGGTGAGTTTTTTTTGCAAAGTGTGCGTTCTCTTTCTCGTAACATTGAACAACGTTTGAGTTTCATGCAACACTTCACAAGGCCGGCCCCTGTTGCAGCCTCGGCTTTCAGACGTTGCTGCTGGAATCGCTCACCTGCTTTGCGCGCCCAAGCTTGTGCTCACAATCAGCCGCCGCGTTGATGATGTATGCATACAGGTCTCGGGAGGAGCTGTATACGCAGAGAGGGGAGCAAAGAACGCGCGCGGAGTCCAGGCGCTCTTCTTCAACTCTACCTTTTCTGACAACACCGCCGCTGTAAGCCATTAAGCCCCTCCGCCTCGGCAGATGCTACTGACAACCCTCAACTCGCACACAACGCTCGGGTGCTCCCAGAATGTCAGCGCAATCCTGTTGGGCGGCACAAGTTCTGCAATATTCCTCCTTTTTGTCCGATTCTTGTGCTGACAGGAGCCAGCTGTGGCTTTGTTTCTGATGCTCCCTACCGCGATGCTGCCACGTGCATACTTATGATTTATTGCAACGGCTCCTGCTCCTGCCTTCACTGGGAATCTACTTATCTCTCTTAGCTTTACGCGTGTGAATTCCCCCTCCTGGCACGGGGCAGAGCGGACAGTCGGTGGCGGCGTTGGAGGGAAGCTCTGCCACTCTGCACAGCAGCAGCTACCCGTCCTCAGGAGGACAATTAGCACCGGCAGACGTCATCAAGTGCGACGGAGAGTGCACTTTCTGCCCCGACAGACTGCACTCGCCCCAGCTAACCGGAAACGGCACCGTTGCTGTCTCCGGTAACGCAGTCGCCCTTCTTCCAGCTTCCAAGCTGCGCCTTTCCTCTGCGTACCTTTTAACGCTTCCTGTCAGCTATCACTGTCTTGGCTACAATATGCTGCTCTTTGAGGCTGGAGCCGCACAAGGAGCAACTGTAAGAACAAACGTGTGCGTGATGCGGCGCGCTCATGGTAAGGGCATGAGAATTCAGGAGTGTGTATGTGTACGCAAGAGCTTTTCATCGAGGTAGGCGTGTACGACGTACGTGCCAAGTAGGATGCCAAGGTAGTGTTCTCTACCACGCAGAGACTTCTCCTTCTGCTCACTTCTCATCCAGGCCGTGCGTACTTCTGTGTGACCATGTTTAATGTCACTGCCGAGAAGCTCTGTTTTGAGCCTGACAGCCGTGTATTTCTCCAACTGTGTGGCTGGCAGCCGTCTGCTCGAGCGGCACTCCAGCCAACTTGTGCACCTATGTCCCCAGCAAGTGCCCTCCCCCCGCACTGCCCACACCCCTGCATCATGCGACGGCGGCAGCCATGGCCGGAGGCGAGAGGGAGGACACACATCATGTGAGGGACCTCAGAGAGGAAGACCTCAGAGAACAGAACGAAGCAGGCGCAGGCCAGCCGGCCTTGTCGCCAATTGCCTCCCCTCCAGCCCCGTCCGGGCCGTCTTCCTCCCTGTTGCCGTCTCCCGCAATTCCGCCCCCGCCCCCACCCCCCCCAGGCCCCTCCACTCCACCGCCTCCCCCAGCTGCTTCTCCACCGCCACCACCCCCTGGCCCTTCTCCTCCCTCTCCTCCAGCGCTCGCCCCTGCTCCCAGTGGACCTCAGCCGTCATCTGATCACTCACCAGCAGATGCTCCTCTCCCCAATCTTTCAACACCAGCACCAGAACTATCACCATCACCAGCATCACCAGCACCTCCAGGAGCAGTAGCAGCGCCTGCTCCTGCGTCCCCGCCCCTGCAGAGCCCCTCTGCTCCTTCCCCTCTCTCTCCAAGCCCAGGAGACTCGCTGCCGCACAAGGTGCAGTCGCCACTTTCACCCTGCTCAGACCCGGGCCCTTCCGGGTGCGGAGCTTCTACTGCAGGCGCCGGTGCTCCCTCGCCAAGCCCTGCTGCCCTTTCTCTGGAGAGCCTGGAAGCTCCGCCGCCTCCACCTGGCGCCATTCCCGCCCCCAGCCTGTCCTATCCTCCAGCACCAGCACAAGCTCCAGTCCCAGCGCCGGCAGCAGCATCAGCAGCAGCAGCGGCAGCACCATCGCCAGCGGCCTCCTTGCTTAGAGCTCCACCTCCATCCCTGCCCCTCCCGGCACCGGTGGTAGCATCTGCCCCCCCTGTTGCGGTTCCCCAGTCGGCCCCTGCCCCTGCCCCTGCCCCGGCCTCAGATCCATCCAGCCCAGCAAGCTTCCCTTCCGCCCCGCAAGTACCATCTCCTCTGCCCTCAGGCTCTCCACCGTCTCCTGCCATTCCTCCAACCCCCGCACCATCTGCCGCATTTTCCACCCTGCCAGCTGCACCGGCAGCGCCCATTCCTGCTCCTGACAGCCTGCCACATCCACCCCCTTTCTGGCAAACCCCCGCTGCACCCCCCCCTCCCTCTGCGCCTCCTGCAGGGCTTCCAACTCTCTCCCCTGCCCCGGCCCCTGCTCTTGCTCTTGCCCCTGCCCCTGCCCCACCTGCTTCCCCTCTGGAGCCCGGCTCTCCTGCCTCACCACCCATCCTCTCTCCTGCGCCCTCTTCAGGGCTGGAGCCCTCACCCGCTCAGCTGCCTCCCACAGCTTCCACCTCGCCCCCAGCCTCAGCACCCGCACCTGCACCTGTACCTGCCCAGCCCCCTCCTCTGGATCCGTCTCCTTTTCCTGCTCCGTCTTCCCCAATCCTCCTGCCTAGTGCCTCTCCTGTCCCTGCTCACACCTTTACTCCCTCAGCACCTGCCACTCCTACCCCTGCCCAGGCGCCCTCCCTCGCTCCATCGGCAGCTGCTCCTGCCCCAGCTCCTACATCCCATCCAGTTACTCTTGCCCAGGCTCCCGCACCAGCTCCCGCTCTCTCCGCGGCAGGTCATACACACACCGCACACGGCCCCGTCCCTTCTCGCACATATATCCCCCTCACCCCTGCCTCTGCTCCAGCCCTGCCGCCCGTGATGCAACCCCTAGGGCAAACCCCAACCCTCTCTTCTTCTCCTGCTAGCACGCCCCTTGCCTCTCCTGCTGCCTCTCCCGCCCCCTCCCTCGCACCCGCGGGGCTTCCGCCGGATCACCGCCCCACACCCACTCCTCTGTTCTTTGAGCCTGTCCCAGCCCCCACACCCGCTCCAGTCTTTATCGAGCATTCCTTTGCCCCCGTGTCTCCTCCTACTCAGCTGCCTCAGTCTCCACATGTAGCGCCAGCCCCTTCTTCGCCCAGCGTGCTGCCATCTGCCGCTCCTGCTCCTCTTCTTGCGCCCGGTCCAATTTTAGTCCAATTTGTCCCTGCCCCGGCACACACACCCGTAACATCATCTGGTGCTTCTCAATCTTCTCTGCCAGGAACCTCTCCTTACTCTAGCACGACGTCCACCCCTTCTTCTGCTCCTTATCCTGCACCCGCTACGATTCTCACACAAGTCCCCGCTCCTGCACCCGCTCCCATGATGCCCCCAAATGGCCCCTCCCAAGCACCTCTCCCTTCTTCTCCCAGTAAACCTGCTCCTCATCCCGCATCTCCTCAGACAATCACACCAGCCCCAGCCCCAGCCCTTGTTCCAGCCCCAGCATCCACCCCATATCAGATCGCACCTTCCCCAGGTTTTACCCTTACTCATGGGAAGCCACATGGTGGTCCAGCACAAGCGCCAGGCCCTTCTTCTCTTTCCACCACCTGGTCTCGAGGCCCATCCACATCTGCTCCCTATCCCATAGCCGCGTACGCTACCGCACCAGCCCCAGCCCTAGCCCCAGCCCCAGCCCCAAATACCACACCTACAAAGCCATATGGTGCTCCGTTGCAAGCCGCAGCCCCGGGCCCTTCTCCTCCCAGTGACGCAGCCCCCGCCAGTGCTCCTGTTCCTACACCCGCACACTTCTTCACAGTTGCCCCCGCCCCCGCAGCCACTCCTATGATATCACGTGGCGCGCCATCACAAGCCCCAGTCTCAGACCCTTCTTCTCCCACTTTCCCGGCCCCTGCCAGTGCTCCCGCTCCCTTCATCACAGATGCCCCCGCCCCCACAGCCACCCCTACGATGCCACATGGCGCGCCATCGCAAGCCCTAGCCCCCGGCCCTTCTTCCCCTAGCAGCTGGACTCCCCTTCCCTCCGGACCTTATCCGACAGCCACTCTCACTGCACCTTCTCCTGCCCCTACGCCCGCTTCTGGGATGCCAGCTAGCGCCCCGTCACAGGCGCCACCGCTTGATGCCTGGTCGGCGGTCCCCAGAGCTCCCTATCCGGCGGCCAGTCCAAGTGCACCAGCTCCTGCCGCTGCGCTCACTCCTCTGATGCCATCTGGCGCACCAACTGAGGCGCCACTCCCTTCTGCTTCTCCTAGTCCCTGGCCATCAGTCCCAGCAGCAGCAGCTCCCTATCCCAGCTATCCCCACACTAGCCCGCATACGCCTGCTCCCGCCCCTGTACCCGCTTCTACCATGCCGTCTCGCGCTCCTGCTCCGTGGCTGGGGCCCTCCTCTTCTGCCACTCTCCCGCTGCCTTCTGCGCGCCACGCTCCTTATCCTGCACCAGGTCCAGCTACACCCTCCCCCAGCGATCCGCCCACTCCCCTCTGGCCATCGTACGGTCAAGCAGAAGGACCGCAGCCTTTTTCTCCCACTACCTGGTCTCCAGGCCCAGACTCCCCCGCTCTTTACTCTGCGCCCGGTCCCCTCACATCTTCCCCCGTCCCTGCCCCTTCAGTCAGCGAGCTGGCACTGGGGCCATCACAAGGACCGTACCCTTCTCCTGCTTGGCTGCCAGTCCCGCCAGCTCCTTACCCTGCGCCGAGCTCGGCCACCCCTGCCCCCACGCCTGCCCCCTCTCCTATGCAGCCATCTGTCGCCCCTGCTGCAGCTCCAGGCCCTAGCTCCTTCATTCCGCCGTCCAAACTCCCTGCACCCTATCCCGCGCCAGGACCAACGACGGCAGCACCCGCCCCTGTGGCCACTCTGGTGACGCCAACTGGCGCTCCGTTCCCAGCGCAGGGCCCTGTTGTTATCATCCCCGCTCCTTTCTATAACGATCCTGACCCCACCCCCAACCCTGCACCTTCCCCTGCCTACACAGCCACTCCCGGGATGCCAGCTGGCGCTCCCCGCCCTCCTCCAGCTCCTTCTCCGGCTCCCGCTCCTCATGCTCCAGGTGTCCGGTCACCTTCCTCCCCTGCCTATCCTTCCCCTACCCCTGCCCCTGGCCCTTCCCTAGCACTCTCGGCTCCTCTCCCAGCTCAAGCCCCCGGGTATGCTCCAGCATCCCCTGCCCAAGCTCCCACACCCGCATCAGCTGGCCCCTCTCCCGCTCCCATTTCCTCCCCATTGGTGCCATCCCGTGCTCCGACTCTGGTGCCGGCCCCCTCTCCCAGCACCTCATTGCCTGCCTCTCCTGCCTTCTCGCCGGACGCATCCCCACCTTCCCTCAGCCCGGCTCCGGGGCCCATCTCAGTGACCCCATCTCCGGCTCCAACGCTGGCCCCGGCTCCCATCAGTGCAACACCAACGCCCCACCCCGCCCCTGGATATCCAACTCCTGCTCCAAGTTCGGCCCCGGGTCTCGGAAGTGCGTCGCCCACGCCCTCTCCTGTGAGCCCATCTCCTGCTCCGCCTCTGGCCCCAGCTCCCAGGAGTGCCACTCCGGTCTCTGCTGCCTCTTCACCCGCTCCAGGTCCCTCTGCCTCTGGCGCTGCGTCTCCCTACTCTCCCCAGGGTCCTTCATCTGCACCGGAGTCTTCACCAATCACCCCTGCCCCCCCTGGTGGTGGTGCTCTCTCACCTTCATCAGCGTCCCCTTCCCCACTGCCACATGCGGCTCCTGCTCCCTCGGCAGCCACGGTGGCCCCTCCCCTGGCGGAGCCTCCTACTGCTCCGGGCTCTTCCCGCTCTCCACCTCACAGTCCCAGCCACACCCACACAAAGCCATCCCCCTCAGGACCCCTCCCGCGCGGCAGCCGCCCCACCCCCTCATCGCATCCTGCCCCTTCCTCCCCTCCTCCCGGCGCCCCTATCCCGGCAGGATCGCCCTCCTCCTCAGCCCCTTCAGCTTTCAGCCCTCCTGCACTTGCCCCAGCCTCATCCCCTTCTCCTCGCAGCCCCGGAGTCAGGCCCCCTCTCTCCACACCAGTCCCGCCACCCAGTCGCCCCCTTCCCGGCTCCCCCAGCATGTCGCCATCGCCCGCGCCGCCGCCAGCTGTCACTGGCAGCCCAGGACGTCCCTCGCCGGTGACTCTGCAGTCCTCCGCTCCTGCTGGCCCCATCAGCTTGACGCATCCCCCGCTTCCTCATCCTCCGCCAGCTGTCAGCCGGCCCTCGCCTCCCTTCCCCTCCTCCGGCATCTCCAGCGACGCACAGTCTCCTCCGCCGCCTCCAGCTGTCGGCGCCCTGTCGCCTTCCTCCCCTCCTCCGGGGCCCCTTTCGCCTTCCAGTTTCCTTCCCCACCCTCCCCCTGGCCTCCTCAGTCCGGCAGCACCTCCATCGTTGCCATCTGTCACTCCACGCTCCCCCCCCCCTCNCTGCATTGCTTCTTGCAACTGACAGGCCTTTCGTTGCATAGTCGCCACGATTAGAATGCTGTAGATGAAGCATGAGATTTTTTGAGTGAGCTCAGGCTTGTTGCACACATGAGTTATTGACAAGTCCAGCCTCTCTCTCTTGCGCTTGTGATCTCGGGCTTACAGTCCCTGTTGGCGGAGACAGGAGCAGGCGCGCTGGGAGGAGCTGTTCACATTGGGGGGTCCGACGAGAAGGACAGCGCTGCCGATACTTGCGCCAGCAGCGTCAGCGGCGCCTGCGTGACCTTTGTGGCGTCGGTATTCATGCACAACAGCGCCATCCATGGAGGAGCGGTCTTTGTTGACGATCCTGCAGCCGGCTGCCATGAGGTGAATGGCCGCCCACCTGGCACTAGAAGACTTGCTTGCCCTGCGTGCTGGGTGCAGGTCCCAGGGGCCATGGCGACAAAGCCCGGGCAGTATTGCCATCAGTGCGTGTGTTGAGGACACTCAAAATAGGAGCATTTGCCTCAGAGACTCTGTTTTTTGCTCTTAAATGGTTGACACTAGGGTCCATCTGCTTCGAGAATGCTTGCTTCAGAAACTCTGTCTTTTGCTCTAGAAATGTTGACATTAGGGGCAATCCAATTCAGCAAAAGCTTGCTTCAGGGACTTGAGGGAGGTTCCTGTGAAAATGTCTTGCTTGAAGGCTGGGTGCACCCCTTCTATGTCTCCTCGTGCAGTGCGCATGCAGCACGAGCGGTGCACTCACAAGACTGGAGTGCACCTGCCACATGATTGAGAGAGTTTCTATTCCGCCGGGGGCTAAGAAGAGGCTGGGAAGGTTTGGAAATGGCAGAGAAAGGCGGGAGGAAGCCGCGCAGACTTTCAGAACGTGCTCTTCTTGGGAAACAGAGCCGGGGAGAATGGAGGCGCAGTTGGCCTTGGCTTCAAAAGCACGGGTGCCATCGGCCGCTTCAGGGCCGTCAAGTTCACGCACAACTCGGCAGGGGTGAGTTTTTTTTGCAAAGTGTGCGTTCTCTTTCTCGTAACATTGAACAACGTTTGAGTTTCATGCAACACTTCACAAGGCCGGCCCCTGTTGCAGCCTCGGCTTTCAGACGTTGCTGCTGGAATCGCTCACCTGCTTTGCGCGCCCAAGCTTGTGCTCACAATCAGCCGCCGCGTTGATGATGTATGCATACAGGTCTCGGGAGGAGCTGTATACGCAGAGAGGGGAGCAAAGAACGCGCGCGGAGTCCAGGCGCTCTTCTTCAACTCTACCTTTTCTGACAACACCGCCGCTGTAAGCCATTAAGCCCCTCCGCCTCGGCAGATGCTACTGACAACCCTCAACTCGCACACAACGCTCGGGTGCTCCCAGAATGTCAGCGCAATCCTGTTGGGCGGCACAAGTTCTGCAATATTCCTCCTTTTTGTCCGATTCTTGTGCTGACAGGAGCCAGCTGTGGCTTTGTTTCTGATGCTCCCTACCGCGATGCTGCCACGTGCATACTTATGATTTATTGCAACGGCTCCTGCTCCTGCCTTCACTGGGAATCTACTTATCTCTCTTAGCTTTACGCGTGTGAATTCCCCCTCCTGGCACGGGGCAGAGCGGACAGTCGGTGGCGGCGTTGGAGGGAAGCTCTGCCACTCTGCACAGCAGCAGCTACCCGTCCTCAGGAGGACAATTAGCACCGGCAGACGTCATCAAGTGCGACGGAGAGTGCACTTTCTGCCCCGACAGACTGCACTCGCCCCAGCTAACCGGAAACGGCACCGTTGCTGTCTCCGGTAACGCAGTCGCCCTTCTTCCAGCTTCCAAGCTGCGCCTTTCCTCTGCGTACCTTTTAACGCTTCCTGTCAGCTATCACTGTCTTGGCTACAATATGCTGCTCTTTGAGGCTGGAGCCGCACAAGGAGCAACTGTAAGAACAAACGTGTGCGTGATGCGGCGCGCTCATGGTAAGGGCATGAGAATTCAGGAGTGTGTATGTGTACGCAAGAGCTTTTCATCGAGGTAGGCGTGTACGACGTACGTGCCAAGTAGGATGCCAAGGTAGTGTTCTCTACCACGCAGAGACTTCTCCTTCTGCTCACTTCTCATCCAGGCCGTGCGTACTTCTGTGTGACCATGTTTAATGTCACTGCCGAGAAGCTCTGTTTTGAGCCTGACAGCCGTGTATTTCTCCAACTGTGTGGCTGGCAGCCGTCTGCTCGAGCGGCACTCCAGCCAACTTGTGCACCTATGTCCCCAGCAAGTGCCCTCCCCCCGCACTGCCCACACCCCTGCATCATGCGACGGCGGCAGCCATGGCCGGAGGCGAGAGGGAGGACACACATCATGTGAGGGACCTCAGAGAGGAAGACCTCAGAGAACAGAACGAAGCAGGCGCAGGCCAGCCGGCCTTGTCGCCAATTGCCTCCCCTCCAGCCCCGTCCGGGCCGTCTTCCTCCCTGTTGCCGTCTCCCGCAATTCCGCCCCCGCCCCCACCCCCCCCAGGCCCCTCCACTCCACCGCCTCCCCCAGCTGCTTCTCCACCGCCACCACCCCCTGGCCCTTCTCCTCCCTCTCCTCCAGCGCTCGCCCCTGCTCCCAGTGGACCTCAGCCGTCATCTGATCACTCACCAGCAGATGCTCCTCTCCCCAATCTTTCAACACCAGCACCAGAACTATCACCATCACCAGCATCACCAGCACCTCCAGGAGCAGTAGCAGCGCCTGCTCCTGCGTCCCCGCCCCTGCAGAGCCCCTCTGCTCCTTCCCCTCTCTCTCCAAGCCCAGGAGACTCGCTGCCGCACAAGGTGCAGTCGCCACTTTCACCCTGCTCAGACCCGGGCCCTTCCGGGTGCGGAGCTTCTACTGCAGGCGCCGGTGCTCCCTCGCCAAGCCCTGCTGCCCTTTCTCTGGAGAGCCTGGAAGCTCCGCCGCCTCCACCTGGCGCCATTCCCGCCCCCAGCCTGTCCTATCCTCCAGCACCAGCACAAGCTCCAGTCCCAGCGCCGGCAGCAGCATCAGCAGCAGCAGCGGCAGCACCATCGCCAGCGGCCTCCTTGCTTAGAGCTCCACCTCCATCCCTGCCCCTCCCGGCACCGGTGGTAGCATCTGCCCCCCCTGTTGCGGTTCCCCAGTCGGCCCCTGCCCCTGCCCCTGCCCCGGCCTCAGATCCATCCAGCCCAGCAAGCTTCCCTTCCGCCCCGCAAGTACCATCTCCTCTGCCCTCAGGCTCTCCACCGTCTCCTGCCATTCCTCCAACCCCCGCACCATCTGCCGCATTTTCCACCCTGCCAGCTGCACCGGCAGCGCCCATTCCTGCTCCTGACAGCCTGCCACATCCACCCCCTTTCTGGCAAACCCCCGCTGCACCCCCCCCTCCCTCTGCGCCTCCTGCAGGGCTTCCAACTCTCTCCCCTGCCCCGGCCCCTGCTCTTGCTCTTGCCCCTGCCCCTGCCCCACCTGCTTCCCCTCTGGAGCCCGGCTCTCCTGCCTCACCACCCATCCTCTCTCCTGCGCCCTCTTCAGGGCTGGAGCCCTCACCCGCTCAGCTGCCTCCCACAGCTTCCACCTCGCCCCCAGCCTCAGCACCCGCACCTGCACCTGTACCTGCCCAGCCCCCTCCTCTGGATCCGTCTCCTTTTCCTGCTCCGTCTTCCCCAATCCTCCTGCCTAGTGCCTCTCCTGTCCCTGCTCACACCTTTACTCCCTCAGCACCTGCCACTCCTACCCCTGCCCAGGCGCCCTCCCTCGCTCCATCGGCAGCTGCTCCTGCCCCAGCTCCTACATCCCATCCAGTTACTCTTGCCCAGGCTCCCGCACCAGCTCCCGCTCTCTCCGCGGCAGGTCATACACACACCGCACACGGCCCCGTCCCTTCTCGCACATATATCCCCCTCACCCCTGCCTCTGCTCCAGCCCTGCCGCCCGTGATGCAACCCCTAGGGCAAACCCCAACCCTCTCTTCTTCTCCTGCTAGCACGCCCCTTGCCTCTCCTGCTGCCTCTCCCGCCCCCTCCCTCGCACCCGCGGGGCTTCCGCCGGATCACCGCCCCACACCCACTCCTCTGTTCTTTGAGCCTGTCCCAGCCCCCACACCCGCTCCAGTCTTTATCGAGCATTCCTTTGCCCCCGTGTCTCCTCCTACTCAGCTGCCTCAGTCTCCACATGTAGCGCCAGCCCCTTCTTCGCCCAGCGTGCTGCCATCTGCCGCTCCTGCTCCTCTTCTTGCGCCCGGTCCAATTTTAGTCCAATTTGTCCCTGCCCCGGCACACACACCCGTAACATCATCTGGTGCTTCTCAATCTTCTCTGCCAGGAACCTCTCCTTACTCTAGCACGACGTCCACCCCTTCTTCTGCTCCTTATCCTGCACCCGCTACGATTCTCACACAAGTCCCCGCTCCTGCACCCGCTCCCATGATGCCCCCAAATGGCCCCTCCCAAGCACCTCTCCCTTCTTCTCCCAGTAAACCTGCTCCTCATCCCGCATCTCCTCAGACAATCACACCAGCCCCAGCCCCAGCCCTTGTTCCAGCCCCAGCATCCACCCCATATCAGATCGCACCTTCCCCAGGTTTTACCCTTACTCATGGGAAGCCACATGGTGGTCCAGCACAAGCGCCAGGCCCTTCTTCTCTTTCCACCACCTGGTCTCGAGGCCCATCCACATCTGCTCCCTATCCCATAGCCGCGTACGCTACCGCACCAGCCCCAGCCCTAGCCCCAGCCCCAGCCCCAAATACCACACCTACAAAGCCATATGGTGCTCCGTTGCAAGCCGCAGCCCCGGGCCCTTCTCCTCCCAGTGACGCAGCCCCCGCCAGTGCTCCTGTTCCTACACCCGCACACTTCTTCACAGTTGCCCCCGCCCCCGCAGCCACTCCTATGATATCACGTGGCGCGCCATCACAAGCCCCAGTCTCAGACCCTTCTTCTCCCACTTTCCCGGCCCCTGCCAGTGCTCCCGCTCCCTTCATCACAGATGCCCCCGCCCCCACAGCCACCCCTACGATGCCACATGGCGCGCCATCGCAAGCCCTAGCCCCCGGCCCTTCTTCCCCTAGCAGCTGGACTCCCCTTCCCTCCGGACCTTATCCGACAGCCACTCTCACTGCACCTTCTCCTGCCCCTACGCCCGCTTCTGGGATGCCAGCTAGCGCCCCGTCACAGGCGCCACCGCTTGATGCCTGGTCGGCGGTCCCCAGAGCTCCCTATCCGGCGGCCAGTCCAAGTGCACCAGCTCCTGCCGCTGCGCTCACTCCTCTGATGCCATCTGGCGCACCAACTGAGGCGCCACTCCCTTCTGCTTCTCCTAGTCCCTGGCCATCAGTCCCAGCAGCAGCAGCTCCCTATCCCAGCTATCCCCACACTAGCCCGCATACGCCTGCTCCCGCCCCTGTACCCGCTTCTACCATGCCGTCTCGCGCTCCTGCTCCGTGGCTGGGGCCCTCCTCTTCTGCCACTCTCCCGCTGCCTTCTGCGCGCCACGCTCCTTATCCTGCACCAGGTCCAGCTACACCCTCCCCCAGCGATCCGCCCACTCCCCTCTGGCCATCGTACGGTCAAGCAGAAGGACCGCAGCCTTTTTCTCCCACTACCTGGTCTCCAGGCCCAGACTCCCCCGCTCTTTACTCTGCGCCCGGTCCCCTCACATCTTCCCCCGTCCCTGCCCCTTCAGTCAGCGAGCTGGCACTGGGGCCATCACAAGGACCGTACCCTTCTCCTGCTTGGCTGCCAGTCCCGCCAGCTCCTTACCCTGCGCCGAGCTCGGCCACCCCTGCCCCCACGCCTGCCCCCTCTCCTATGCAGCCATCTGTCGCCCCTGCTGCAGCTCCAGGCCCTAGCTCCTTCATTCCGCCGTCCAAACTCCCTGCACCCTATCCCGCGCCAGGACCAACGACGGCAGCACCCGCCCCTGTGGCCACTCTGGTGACGCCAACTGGCGCTCCGTTCCCAGCGCAGGGCCCTGTTGTTATCATCCCCGCTCCTTTCTATAACGATCCTGACCCCACCCCCAACCCTGCACCTTCCCCTGCCTACACAGCCACTCCCGGGATGCCAGCTGGCGCTCCCCGCCCTCCTCCAGCTCCTTCTCCGGCTCCCGCTCCTCATGCTCCAGGTGTCCGGTCACCTTCCTCCCCTGCCTATCCTTCCCCTACCCCTGCCCCTGGCCCTTCCCTAGCACTCTCGGCTCCTCTCCCAGCTCAAGCCCCCGGGTATGCTCCAGCATCCCCTGCCCAAGCTCCCACACCCGCATCAGCTGGCCCCTCTCCCGCTCCCATTTCCTCCCCATTGGTGCCATCCCGTGCTCCGACTCTGGTGCCGGCCCCCTCTCCCAGCACCTCATTGCCTGCCTCTCCTGCCTTCTCGCCGGACGCATCCCCACCTTCCCTCAGCCCGGCTCCGGGGCCCATCTCAGTGACCCCATCTCCGGCTCCAACGCTGGCCCCGGCTCCCATCAGTGCAACACCAACGCCCCACCCCGCCCCTGGATATCCAACTCCTGCTCCAAGTTCGGCCCCGGGTCTCGGAAGTGCGTCGCCCACGCCCTCTCCTGTGAGCCCATCTCCTGCTCCGCCTCTGGCCCCAGCTCCCAGGAGTGCCACTCCGGTCTCTGCTGCCTCTTCACCCGCTCCAGGTCCCTCTGCCTCTGGCGCTGCGTCTCCCTACTCTCCCCAGGGTCCTTCATCTGCACCGGAGTCTTCACCAATCACCCCTGCCCCCCCTGGTGGTGGTGCTCTCTCACCTTCATCAGCGTCCCCTTCCCCACTGCCACATGCGGCTCCTGCTCCCTCGGCAGCCACGGTGGCCCCTCCCCTGGCGGAGCCTCCTACTGCTCCGGGCTCTTCCCGCTCTCCACCTCACAGTCCCAGCCACACCCACACAAAGCCATCCCCCTCAGGACCCCTCCCGCGCGGCAGCCGCCCCACCCCCTCATCGCATCCTGCCCCTTCCTCCCCTCCTCCCGGCGCCCCTATCCCGGCAGGATCGCCCTCCTCCTCAGCCCCTTCAGCTTTCAGCCCTCCTGCACTTGCCCCAGCCTCATCCCCTTCTCCTCGCAGCCCCGGAGTCAGGCCCCCTCTCTCCACACCAGTCCCGCCACCCAGTCGCCCCCTTCCCGGCTCCCCCAGCATGTCGCCATCGCCCGCGCCGCCGCCAGCTGTCACTGGCAGCCCAGGACGTCCCTCGCCGGTGACTCTGCAGTCCTCCGCTCCTGCTGGCCCCATCAGCTTGACGCATCCCCCGCTTCCTCATCCTCCGCCAGCTGTCAGCCGGCCCTCGCCTCCCTTCCCCTCCTCCGGCATCTCCAGCGACGCACAGTCTCCTCCGCCGCCTCCAGCTGTCGGCGCCCTGTCGCCTTCCTCCCCTCCTCCGGGGCCCCTTTCGCCTTCCAGTTTCCTTCCCCACCCTCCCCCTGGCCTCCTCAGTCCGGCAGCACCTCCATCGTTGCCATCTGTCACTCCACGCTCCCCCCCCCCTCCTCCTGGGACCCCAAGCCAGGTACCACTCCCGCCAACCCCCGTCACAGCCACTGCACTCCCACGGCCTTCCCCTCCATCATTTAGCCGCCCGTCGCCGCCTTCCTCGGTTCCTCCTGGGCTCATCGGCCCGGCACCATCTCCATCTCAATCTGCAGCTGTCAGCCCCCCGTTGTCCCTCTCCTCCTCCTCCTCTTCACACCCTCCTCCTCCCCCTGCTGGACTTCCCAACCCCAACCCCAGCCCCGGCCCCGCCCCCACACCTCCCCCCGGGCGCCGCCCTTCAGCTGGCAGGCCACCTGTGCCGCCCACTCCAGCTCTTTCGCCTGGTGCTCCGTCCCTTGGGCTCCCCAGCCCAGCCCCCTCACAGGTGGCAGGCCCCCCTTCCCTGAGCGCTCCCACTCTTGTTTATGGTCCGGCACCCGCTCAGGAACCCTCAACAGGGGCAGCCCTTCCAGCTACTCAGCCTTCCCGCCCTGCTACATCCCCTCCTCCTTCGGGCCTCCCTCGGCCGTCGCCTCCTTCTACGACAGGAGCTCGCCCTCCCCGCGTGCATCCGACCACCGCAACTGCGGGCCCTCCAGAGGCAGCGCCTGGCCCAGCACTAGCGCCAGCATCAGCACCCGGCCCAGGAGCAGCGCCCTCTCAGAGTCCTGGCGGGCCCTCTGCAGCCCGCCCGCCTCCTCCTCCTGCTCCTTCCGCAGGAGCGCAGGCGCTAGGCCCCGCCCTCTCGCCTGCGTATGCGCCAGCAGCCGCAGCAGCGCCAGGGCCCTCGCAGCAGTGCGCCTGCCCCTCTGCGGCCTCGCTCTGCCCAGCTGTCCCCTGCCCCAGGCTGATCATTCGCAGCCCCCACCGCCACCACAGGCACCCTCGGCTCAGCAGCTCCTACTCTCCCCCATCCCCCAGGTACTGCTTCCCAAACCTCACAAAAATTGTATGTACATGTTTGTGGATATCTCGTATGATACATATATCACACATGATGTATATATCAAATACAATGAAGACACTCCAATGCACCTTCTGCTTTGCTTACAACTTGGTCGAGCTCCTCTCCAGGGAGGTTCATGCTGTGCCTGACACGTTGTTTACGGCGGTCCGTGTGCAGCGAAGCGGTCACCGAGGTGGTGGGCGACCCCCACGTCTATGGAGCCCATGGGGAGCGGTTTGATTTTGAAGGCAAGGGTGGCGAGTCCTACTGCCTGGTGGCTGACGTGGCGGTCCATATCAACATGCACCTCTTTGCAGGCCCTCGTCAGCCCAACGCCACCGTAAGAACCAAGAATCTCTCTCTCTCTCTCTCTCTCTCTCTCTCTCTCTCTCTCTCTCTCTCTCTCTCTCTCCTATGAGC
>WELA01004027.1:319538-329859 GCA_009602735.1 Mesotaenium endlicherianum
GGGGGGGGGGACCGAGGGTAAGAGGGATCATACATGGAGCTGCCCCCAGTGAGGCCCATGGCGCTGCTAGCCCTCGCCGGCCCCTCCAGGGCGGCCAGGCCCTCGAACATGACCTGCTGCACAGACTTCCCGCTGATGTCGTCCAGCGGCATCGCCATGTGGGCCGCCAGCGCGAGCTGCTCCGCCCCGGCGCCACCCAGGCGCTTCATGATATCCATGGCGGACGTGCCCAGCTCCGCAGGGACCACCATCGCCTTGGACACCTGTCACCGCCGCGCGAGGGGTGCAAGAGCCAGGGGACGCCCCCACAGGAACAAGGGATTGTCAGGCATTCTACGCGGGATGCAGAAGCCGGAGCACATGGCACTTGCTACGAGCTACATACAAGCACCATAGCAACTAGTTTCAAGCAATCTTTGTGTGAGACAAGAGGGGCAAGGTGCTCGGGCCAGAGAGGCCTGAGAAAGAGCGAAAGGGAATCACAGAGGGCCAAACACACACACACACAGAAAGAGAGAGAGATGGCTCCACCTGCATGACCAAGCTGCCCTTCTTGGCGTCAAAGTGCTGGGGGGCCATGGTCATGAGCATGCCGCCGTCGCGCGTGACGATGGCCGACCCAAACCCGTCGGCCAGCGCGGGCGGGCCTGACGGCTGCAGCGCCAGCCCCGACTGCCCCAGGGACGCCACCGTGAGGTCGCTGGGGAACGTGCCCCCCCCCAGGGGGTGCCCCCCCCGCGCCATGCGGTCCGTCCTCTCGCGCCGCTCGGCCTCGAACGCGCCCTTGTCGATGCCAAACTCCTGCATGAGCGCGTCGGCCTCCTCGTCCTCCAGCATCCGCGCCCGCAGCCGGCTGCGCTCCGCGATCGTCGCCTTCTTATGCTCCGCCTCCGCCTCGCGCAGCATCGCCGCGATGTCGTCGTCGCTCTGCTCGCCCTCCGAGAACATCCCGCCGCCGCCGGGGCTGCCGCCGACGCTGCCACCGCCGGGGCTGCCGCCGCTGCCCAGCTGATGCTGGTGGCGGAGCAGGTGGCGGTCCTCGGGCGAGTACGAAGGCGAGGGGTGCGGGTTGGAGGGCGAGGGCGTCATCATCCCCCCCTTGCCGTCTGGCGAGTCCAGGCCCATGGCAATACCCTCGTAGTACTCGACGACCTCGCCCACCTTCTGGCCCTTCACGGGCGTACGGCGCGCGGCGCTCGCCCCGCTGCCGCTCTCGTTGGGAACTGCCACGCGGAGCTGCCTGGGGGAGGCCCGGGCAGCAGGGCCCTGCTGCTGTTGCTGCTGTCCTCCCCGCCCGGGGGCAGAGCCGAAGGCGCCGAAGTTGTCTCCAGCGCTCTCGGCATAGAAGCCGCCGCCGCCGTCGTCCTGCCCTCCCCCGAGCATCTCCAGGAACTCCCCCTCCACCTCGTCCAGCATCATCATTCCGTCGTCCTGTTGCTGCTGCGGCGGCTGCAGCAGCAGCCCGTCTCCCCCCGCTGCTCCTCCGCCGGCGCCGTACCTGGACCCGGCCTGGCTCTCCGGCAGAGAGTCAGGCTCGCTCTCCTTGGAGGCCTGCAGCGCTCCCTGCCCCTGCCCCTGCCCCTGCCCCTGCCCCTGCCCCTGCCCCTGCCCATGGCTCTGCGTGAGCGACACCACGTGCTCTGCCAGCAAACCCTCGATGGGGCTCCCCAGTATGCCAGGCCCAGCGCCGCGGAACGCTGCTGCGCCTGCAGCTGGCGGAAGGACAATCTCCATAGCGGGGGGCTCGCTCCCCTCCTCCTCCTGCTGCTGCTGCTGCTGCTGCGCCACCTGCTTCTCAATGAAGTCCACGCTCGGACTCGCCTCAGCTGCCGCTGCCGCAGCCGCTGCTGCCTTCTCCTCCTGGCTCGTCGCGCCCGGCCCCGCGCCATGCCTCTCCTCCTCGCCCATGCTCTCGGGGTCCATAGCGGCCGTCGGCTCCATGCCGTCGGGCTGCTGCTCCACCGCCACAGCTGGCACAGGCTCTGCAGCCGTCGCAGCCGCAGCCGCAGCCGTCGCGGCCGCAGTCGCAGCCTTGGGGAGATCGGCCTCGCCCTCGTGCTGGTGGTGGTACGCGTTCACCTCCTCCACGTGCCAGTCGTCCTCCTCCTCCTCCTCTTCCTCCTCGGGCTCCTCCTCCTCGCGCACCGAGTCCAGCACCTCGCTGTCCTCTCGCCTGAAGTCCTCACTACCCTGTCGGTTCATGGCACCCTTGTCGTCCGCGCCTGCTAACGTGGAGGTGTCGTCCTTGCCCCCCTTCTCCCCGCCGACTGCTTTGCCAAGATTGCTGCCTGCCTTTCCGTTGGCTGCCTTGCCGTTGTCAGCGCCCGTCTGGCCTGGAAATGCCACCTGTGCAAGGGGCACGCGCTTCAGAGGCACCGCGGGCAGGCGGGGGCTGCTGCCAGGGGAGCTCAGGGCGCTTGCGTATCTGCTGCCAGGGGCAGACACCGACTTCCACGTCCTCGAGTCCACCTTGGCAGCCTTCTTCTCGCCCCCCTTCTTGCTCTGCACCTCGTAGCCGAACGTCACCACGAGGTGCCCCCCCTTGCCCTTCCCCGTCAGATTGAAGGTGGCGGTGTAGGGCTGGTGGTCGGCGGCGAGCTCGCGGGGCAGGATCTTGGAGAGGTCGATGCTGTGCTTGCCGATCACGGTGGAGCGGCCCTCCACGATGACGGCGCTCAGGATGCTGGACTTGGGCATGTACTTCTCGACGCCCCCCGCGCCCGACTGCGCGTACAGGGTGCACTTCAGCTGCAGCGTCTGCTCGATCTCCACCACGCCGTTGGCGATCCTCGCGGGTCTCGTCTCCACCATGTTGTCCTTGCGCTGCCAGCGCACCACCAGCTGCTTGTCGGTCAGGCTGGAGGGGATGCCGTCCACCCCGTGCACGTGCACCGTGAAGCTGCAAGCCGACTTCTTGGCCCCCATGCGGGACAGGGCCTTGAAGGGAGCAAACGTTTCGAAGAAGCCCTGCTTCTGCATCACGGGGGCCTTCAGGCTCTTGCTGAATTTGATCTGGTCCTCGAGCCATGCAGAGAAGTCAGGGATTTCCGAACTCGCCGTGTCGACATCCAGGTCGTCCGCCACGCCGCGAGGAAGTGTGTCTGCAGACCTGGAGGGCGCCCCCATTCCCTGTGACGACTTCTCCCTCACGCTCCCGGCAGAAGCTCGTCGTTGAGGTTTGCTAGAAACTGTCTTCTGCAAAGGCCTTCCTGTGCCATTGTCTGCGCTTGTTGATGGCAGGGGGCCGGACAAGGTCTCCCTAAAAACCTGAGGAGACGCAGACACCGTCCTACTGAAAGCTTTCCGCCTGTCGCTCATGGTGGCAAGATTGATGTAAGAGGTCTTGAACTTTACAAAAGATCGACTGACTTATTTCAACAGCTTCAGAGGAAAGACAAGTGGTGAAGATGCCTTCTAGTGTCCAGGAGTGCCAGAAGAGGCATCACGAAGAGCCACAGCTTTATAAGCTACATCAAACTACTCCGCACAAAACTCCCTATTGCTACAGGAAGAATGCTACCTAGCAAGAAAGTACATGCCAAAACGCTTCAAACGCACTACCAGTGTTGAATCGAAGGCGAAAAGGGATGCCAAAGACAAAATGTATCAAGCTGAAAGGGATGAAGAATCTCTTTCCCCGGCACAGATTGGCCCCACACAGAACTCAGAAAATAACAAATTATGCAGACTTTAGATGGAGCTCAAGAAATCCAGCTAGCTTGATGAAACGACATGCCTGAACAGATGGGTGCACCCATAGCCTCCAATGTGGAGCTAAAACACAGAAGGTCTGCCATCATGCCCCATAGAATGCGTAGTATTGCCTGCCTATCATGGGTACAGACGGAACATTGCTGCAAACTGTCAGTGGAGGTGCGATGGAACTTGGCAAATTCAAGTCAGCCTGAGGACGAGAATCTCGAGCGCAAAATCTGGGCCAATTTGGCCCGTGAATCTGCTATCGGCTGCCAGAAATTTCACCCTCCCGCCAGATATTGCCTTCGAAAGCTCAGGAAAAAGTACATACGAGGAAATGACACGCGGTCGTACATGAGTGTAAGCAACCTTACACACTAGTGAAATCAGTTTGAAATTACCCGGTAAAAATCAGTTACGCACAGTTCCGTTGCTGCTATGCAACCGTACACGATCCTAATATCTGACGGACGTAGTTGACTGCTGTTGTATTACTTATCGCTGGAGTCGACTATACAGACCACTCTAAACTGCTCTAAACTGCTGTTTCCGTTCGGTTCCCAACTTCCCGCGTTGGTTCCCGCTGCTATCACCCACAAATTAGTTCGACTTCGCGTTATGAAGCAGGGTAACGTGAAGTACGAGGTTTGCGGCTTGGGTTCCATCCTCCCTGCCGTCTCTCTGTGTTCGCCACTGGATCGCCAGTAATGTCGCACTTATCGGTCCTCATAGTTCAGTCCAATCTGACCATGTACCTTAATATTGTCGCTACTGCTAACGGTGCCGCACGCGCAGCGCAAGTCACGGCCGCCCAGGTACGGGAAGTCGGCATTGACTCACCGACCAGAGGACCGAGTTATCTCAGTCAGCGGCCATGTCAAAGTCGTTATCACTGTCAAAGTGGTCACGACACGTCAAACCCACACCCAGGAATGGATGGGGATTTGGACGGAGTAGTCAACCGAAAGGCTAGGGGTATGGAACCAGCAATGAGCCAGCCCAGCAAGTGCCAAGAAAGGTACTGATCAATCGGCTATCTAAGCCAAGAACAGCAGGGATGTTGCAGAGGCGTTGTGTGCCACCTCGGCCAAGACCCTCAGGTGACTAGTCACGGCTTGAGCGTTCATTCTAAACGCTGTCAGCCAGCCACATAGGCATGATTGTCAGCTGAAGGGCTAAGCAGTCACGCGCGACAATCCCAAGGCATGCATGCATGCGGAATGACAACTCCTAAGCTGTGCGAGAGCTGCTAGGTAAGGACGGCATGCAAGCTAAGCACCGCGACTAAGCACTGGCATTCTCGAGAGAGGATAATGTGTGGTGCCTGTGAAAGGCACGAGTCTTCCCTGAAGCTGCCTCATTCTTGCTCGCATTGTTTGTCAAAGGAAGTTGAAGAAGCGGAGGAAGCACGAAGAAGAAGGAGTTCCCAAGGCCATAGAAGAACCGAGACGCCACGCTTCTGCCGACGCTGGAAGATTTCTTCCTAAGTGTATCATAGAAAGGTTAGACCTCAGGAGTTCCCAAGAGAGGATCTCGCTGGTAGAAAGTAAAGAGCTGCAGAATAGAATCTGTTAGGAGATTAGCACAGATTTGGGTCAAACGCCACAAGCGTGCGAGGGCCACTTAAAATGGTGAGTGCTGTGTTAGTTTCCAAGTTCTCAGAAGTCTCGATTGTCGAATTGCTGATAGCAAGAGTAGTCTTAACAAGTAAAGCTCTCAGTGAAGAACTGAGTGAGCCCAGCCGAGCAGTGAAGAGTTGTTAAGGCGCGGTGTTGAGCGAAGAGCTCAGACCAGGCCAGCATAGATGTGCAGTTTCAGAGTTTTGTAAGCTGTGACTTGTGGAAGTTAAGCGAAAGCCTTGAAGGGCGATTTTCTCTGAATCTGGCATTGCCTGTTAAGCTGCTTAGACGTGATTTCTGCAAACAACAAAACTTGTTCATTCTGTAAACCTTCGACTTGGGTGACAGCCTGTGTGGAAGTAAGACGCTTTTGTCCTACTTCTGAGAACTTGTTGATCGGTCCAGGTGAACAAGAATTCCCAAGCCAGTTGGGGATTGAGGCCTGTGAAGGCTGCCGGTGTTCAACCTGGAAGGGGACCCGGAGAAATTCAACTGTATATGCGGTTGAGGAGTGGAAGACTCTACCCCTCTGTGGAGCCTGCAGAAGGTTCTGATTCTAGCCAGAGTCCACGAGGAAGTGAGACGTCTGAGCATACTGACAATCGGTGGAGTGAGCAACCGTCGAGATACGAGTCTCGTCATATCTCCGCAAGCGGTGAGAACCCGGATAACACACGAGCCTTTGCACCTGATTTGGGCAGAGAGAAAGACGTGTGGGGAAGAGTCAGTGAGTCTTGGTCACCGTTCAAAATGGCCGATGATGATCGGGATGAAAATCCTAAGTTCAAGCTGTCTGCAAAGTGCTTTAGCGGACGATCCAGCGGAAACGGTCTCACTTTCGAAGAGTTTGATGAGATCTATTAGGCAGAATTCTTTGAGAAGATTCGGAAGGATTCTTCTTATACGCAATCTGTCGCATTTATAGGCTTGGTTCAGTACTTGGACAAGGATGCCCTGCTGCTATATCGCCAATTCCGGAAGGTTGAGGATCTCACCCAGGAATGGGCATTTGCAGAACAGAAGAGGGCAAGGGATTTGAAAATCCAGAAAGAGGCTGCGAAAGCCCGAATGTCTGCTCTATCTTCAGGAAGAACAGTGACAACTGCACCTGTTGAGAGCATAGACTTAGCTGCACTAACACAAGAATTAACAGAAGCCATGAGGCAACTCATTGAGGGTCAGCGATGGGCTGCTACTCAGAGCGATGATGCCGACTCTGTCGCAGAGTTGCGAAAAGTGTGTGCAGAACTGTCTGGAAAGATTGCTAATGCTCAGGAACGAGTAACACGCAGAGCTGCACCTCTCCATGGCCAGCAAGGCGATAGCGCCACGATGGAGGCAAGCCATGTGCAAGCCTTGGCTAGCTGTCGTAAGGATATAGAGGCTGGGGATGACCAGCTAGACCCCAAGCATTGTCTGCGCCGTTTCTTTAAGTTGCTTGAAGCACGATTCCCAGAAAATCGCAGTCTTAAGGTGCACCATTATGTGCATTTTGTCCGTCAGAAGAACAAGACAGTCATGGAGGTTAAATCCAGATTGGTAGACCTCGCCAAAAAGGCAAAAATATACGAGCCCAGAATAGTGGCTGACAAGTTTCTGTTGTGCTTGGGCAAGGAAACAAATTGTGAAGTCAGGCCACATCTGTCCGCAAAGCACGGGATTGACTGGGACATCGACGAGGCGACTGAAATAGCACGCAATGTCAAAGAAGGTAAAGTGTGGTACAAAGAGGCTTCCAGGACGCTTATGGCTCCTGAGAGGAGGGAGGAATCCTCTCCGCCTATGGCCAACAGCTCTAATTTTCAGTTTAAGAAAAAGAGCGGGTCTTTCAATAAGTTTGCCAAGCATGCCAACACTGTTGAAACAGCAGAGAGCTGTTGGAATTGCGGGAAATATCAGGACATTAGGAGAGGGATTTTCCGTACCCATATGCTAAGCAATTATCTGCTAGCAAGGCACAGATTTGTGCACATTGCAGCAAGAAGGGACATTCAGAAGATGAGTGCTGGTCTAAGAACCCAAATTTAAAATCGCCATGGGTAAATGCTGCCATGAAAGAGGCAGACAAGGAAAAAAGGAAAGAAAAGGGTGGCTCTGGTAACCGCAAAGGTAACCAGAAGTATGATGAAGCTATGAGTGCAGAAATCGCTGAGTTGAAAGCGCAGTTTGCGAAACTAAACGCGTCCAATGTCTACTATGATGCAGATATTGCAGAAAAGACCGTCTGCAAAGGCGAAAAACTGATGCCCGAAAAGGCTGTGGACGCAACGGCTGCCGAGCAAGCAGATCACAAATGTCTAGTGCCAAGGAATGCTGGGAAGCTTCCTCAGACATTCCGGATCACTCTGGATAAAAATGAGATCTCGCAACTACGACAAGCCAGGCCCGGGACGCGTAAGACATTTAGTTTTTCGTTGGAGAAGATGAAGGCCCTGGTAGAACACCGGATCCAGCATGCTCCTTTGCTTTCTCTCGCTGATTTGCATACCCATTTACGGTTGAAGAAGCCGGACATCAGCTGGTGATAGCTGAGGAAGGTGCGAATAGCGCCTCATTGCCCACCAATTTCAGCATTGTGAGAGTGCAAAATAAGGATGGAGCATTAATCTTCAACAACTAGGCAGCTCCCAACATTCTGTTCGATACAGGCGCACAGCCAGTCATTTTGGGAAAGCGAGCTGTGAAGCTCTAGGATTGACGGCAAGGGACCTGAAAGAAAGTCCTTTCCAGTTGAGAACTGCCTCAGGACAAGTCTCAAAGTCTTGTGGGATTACTCGGAAGCCTGTGAAAATCACAGTAAATCCAGGGAAATCTGAAGAGGCGTCACTACTCATGGAGTGCACAGTAATGGAGGCAGAGAACCATGATGTTCTCTTGGGAACAGAAGCACTGATTCCCTTGGGTATGGTCATTGATCTGGGGAAGCAGAGGGTGACTTACCAGTCAACAGATCGGCAGCCGGCAGGAGAATTTCTTGTGAAGATGGTTTGCACAGGAGAAGCAGACTACGAATTGCTAGACTGTTGCGTTAACGACAGGTACCCAGAAGCCGCCGACAACATCACGAAGCAAGAAGAGGAAGGCTATACAAATATCAACATGCCAACACCTTTGGTATGGCAACCCCAGATCATGAAGCAATTGGAAACTGTGAGTAATAGGGACCGCGGCCCGCAAGAGTTGCTGCCAGTACCTTACCCAGTTACCTCCACTGCAAATCTGATGCCTGGAGTTGAGCCGCTGCCGCAAGGCTTTGTCAGGATGGAAGATCCTTTTTGCAAAAGTCGAGTAGTGGTGTTGGAATTATTTGCCAGACTTGGGTCTGGGACCATAGCATTGATCCAGCGAGGAATACAGGTGGCCAAAGTCATGTATGTGGACAATGACAACCACGCTTTTCTAACATTCAGAGAAGTCATGAGTTAGATGCGGCAAATGCATCATTATAAAAGATTGGCGATCGCATATAGCAATGTCGAGCGCATCGCCAAAGGCAACATCATGGATGTGAAGCCTGAACACCTGTATGGCTACAAGATTGACTAGATCTTTGTTGGATTTCCTTGTCAACCATACTCTCGAGTTGGAAATCGGAGGGGATTCAGTGATCCACGAGCACAACACTGGGGATGGATGGTGAAAATCATCAGCATGCTGCGGGAACGACAGCACTACTACCCACCAGTGTTTGTGATTGAGAATGTGCATCCAGGAATGGATTACAAGCAGATGAAGCCGGGAGAACTATGGCTGATTTTCGACTCCACTTTGGGCCATCATGTGCTAATCAACGACGCCAAGCACGGAGAATTATCCCATAGGGCCAGGATATTTTGGAACAACGGCATGTCTATTGAGGTCCTGAGGGAGATGGAGGACATTACACGGCGATCACCAACGGCATTGACAGTGGAAAAGGCGCTGGCGGTGCATACCAGACCAGTGGCCAGGAGGGATTCCTATCCACAGTGTGTCATCAACGAACCAGGTCTGCCAAGGGTGGTACTGCCAACCTTCACAGCATATCCAAGATCCCGAGCCTTCATAGAAGGTGGACCAGGAATGGACAAAGACATGCATGAAAGAGACGCTGTTTGGAGAAAGCCTACTGCGGTGAAGAAGGGCAAATATTGGTGAATGGGCTGAAGAGAGTAGCCAGATTTCAGAAGATTCTAGAGGGTCTGCAAAGACCATATGCCTCGAAGTGATATTCAAAGAACGCCAGGAGAAGTTGGATAAGAAATTGTCTACAACACCTGCCTTGACGAGCCCCGAGCCTCAGGCTAAGGGGCAACAGCAGGGTTCAGCTAGTCAAACAGCTGAATCCATTACAAGGCAGATTATCAAGCAGCTGCTGGAAGCAGACGCTCGACAGCACAAGGAAAAGGAAATGGCTAAGGCAGCAGGCACACTGCAATCAGCCATTGTCAACTTGGCGAAGCTCATCACAGATAATGATGAAGAGCCACCACCACCTGGGGTGGAGAAGTTAGCTGAAGATGACGCAGAAATGCCAGACCTTCCACGGTTTGACGTGCCGTCAGTCACCAATGAAGACGAGATTCAGGAAGTAGTTCCACGTTTTCCTACTCCAAAGCTGGATCTGTTGGAGCTACAAGAGCTCAGGACGGATGACTGGGTGACCGACCACTTGATAATGGAGGGGCCCAGCCCATCAGATCTATACAACGATCTGAGGTCGTCTACAGNGATCTATACAACGATCTGAGGTCGTCTACAGCCAGCACTCCAACCGCCAGTTTGCCAGCACCAGAAGCTACCCCCCATCAGCTACAACAGCCGCAGGAAGTGGCTGCTTATATCGCTAAGGTGAAACCAACACAAGGTAATCCTCTGAAATGAATCGACTTACCAAATGGGCGATTAACAATTAATAAAGATCTTTATTTCAGCAAGTAATCTTTATGATATTTCCGTTAACTCGTTAAACGGCAAAGGACAATACACTAGCAGGGAATACTACTCGTCAGTCAAATGAGAGTAAA